>JAEQBH010005540.1:0-248927 GCA_016808115.1 Tetrastigma voinierianum | reverse complement strand
GAAAAGTCACGAATAAATTAATAAGTGCTTTATGCTTTCCATCCAATGCCTTTTTGTATGATATTTCATATCCCCATTTCTCCATCACACTTGCTTGAATAGCAATAGTAGTCAATGTGAATTGTGCCTTAATTATTACCTTTATATGAGCAGCAACCAAGTTTGAATCCAATTGATGATGGTCCCGATTTAAGCAAGGATTGAAACAAGTATGCGGCCCTTTATATTTGTTGATAACAAATAAGCAAGTATATTTCACATACATGGCACGAAGCTTCCATAGACATTGACATTCTTTGACCTTCTTACATCTTAAAACGAGCAATTTTTTTGAGGATGCAACAACGACAAACTCTTGGTGTGCTTTAATTGATTAAATCTTTGCGGCCTCTTGCAAATCAGATTTAGAATTAAAAACTTGGCCAACTACAAATTCCCCACTCGAATAACTAGTAGTATGTTGCACCCATGGAGTCCAACCACTTGAAATAACATTACCTAAGTTTTCAACATGTTCAAATTGAGGTATTGGTGGTAAGTGATAATGAACAAGTGATGACTCATCTGGTTCCTCAACATCTGGGTTATTCGATACATCACAAGATGCTACATGGGCAGAGACATATATCCCTTACTCATTGTCCAAAACTTGGTTGAAAATCTGAAAGGATGATACATGTCCATCAGCTTGAACATCTGAGTCTCCATTAGATTCATCATCAACATCTTCATCAGATTCATCATTAACTTCTTATAACCCTTGATCTTCATCATTTCCATACACTCCGGTATCCGGTCTTTGGCGGACCCATTGCGAGACCCACATGACCAAAGTCAAATTCTACAACATTATAATTGTCGCGAACCAATAAATCTATATGGCCACCCACATATTGATTCACTTGTGGCTTGACTCGAACAACTTCAATATACAATTCAATTTCCTCAATGCTAGTTGTATTAACCATGTTCAACATTCGGTACACACTACTATCATCCCATATTAAAAAATGTTGGAACATATTTCCACTTTTAGAGGATGCTGGTGAGGACTAATTTGAATCTTTGTCAATGGTTGTCCTTGAGTATATCATATCACTCAATTGTTCAAACGTGCATTCAACCGGTACATCTAAAGGCATAATAACAGCTTTGTTCTCCACATATTTGACATCTGTTTCGGTCCTTAATATATTTCCATTATAATAACATATCACGGGAATAGATGAAACAAGCATAATTGACCTGTACAAAATGGTCCCAAATGAATTAAATAATATGAGAGGTCATTATCCTTACCATTTAAACTACAATCATGGATGCTACATTCAACCACCTTGTTTAGCCAATGAATAACCCAACAACAAATTTTGGCTATATGAAAGATATGGATAAGGTATGCCCTTCTCCATGTTATGTATTTATATATAAAATCAACTCTCTATCTTGTTGTCCTTATAAATGGGAAAATGAAAAGGAATAATGAGAAATTGTCAGGACTAATAAATCTAGAGACTTTTAATGAGAAACAATTATAATATCAAATAAGAATAAGTCTGATAAAAGGATAGGCAGGCAAATTGTGAGTTTTGTAGCATAAGTTAAAAACTCTACATCTTGCACACACATAACTATTTTCCAAATAGTTCATTATTAAAAGCAATTCTTGTCAACGATTTTCCAAATTTTGTTAATTACAAAAATATCAATCAAATCAATTTTTGAAAAAAATTTACCCACCATAATGCTGCGTTAATGCGTGCGTGCGTGGACTAAAAAAAATGCAAGTAAAATTTTTTGTTAAAAGCACGTTAATCTTGCATTGTCGTAATGATGACAATTGGAATTTTAAAGCTGAAGTGCGTAATGACGGCATTTGGCACTTAAAATTCTGTATATTACCACGTCGACGTTTCTTTGTTAATCCTCCTTGACACGAACGGACTACTTTGATCATTACTTTCCATTAAAAACTAATTTTGTCACTTTTTTTTTTCAAACGAAATACTTCAATCTAAAACTCGGAAATTTCTCAGAAACGGTTCATTTATACTTCTCAAACAAATTTTAAGTTATCATATTTCTATTTCTAATAAGGCAGCTAAAGCGAATAACCGACTTAGTGAATCCACATTTATTTGGCGCGAGAAAAAGACCAATTATAAACAATATCGGTTGTGAAATTCAAACCAAATGAAGAAAATTTGCTTTTGAACATATATGGCCAGCACCCTAAGCTGGCGAAAATAAGATTTTCCATTTCACACTTGACAATTCTGGCGAGATCTTTCGAAGAAACACGCAAAGCCAAAGATTGTTTGTTAAAAATTATAGGACTATTTTGTTCAAAAAACACACCACACCAACAAAATTATCACATGAGGATTTTTCACCAAATTATCAACAAAATAAACCAACCAAACCACCAATCTAAGAAGTTTTGAAAAAAAAAAAGTCCTATATGTCGGATATTTACCTGTTGAGGTATCGAATAGAGTACCACAAGAAGATAGAATGGAGCAAAATTCTGGATGAAATCAAGCCCTAGTCGGTCGATGCTGAGGATGAAGAGCCGGGAATGGGTGAAAACTTGATCCTATATCGGAGACTTATCTATTGCGGTGTCAAATAGAATTGCCAAAAGAAGAAAGAATGGAAGCGAAAATCTAGATGAAATCACGCCTGGTCGATTCGATGCGGGAATGAACAACAAATCGCGTGAAATGGGGGATGGGGGTAGGCGAAGGCGAGTGAGAAAAATAAAATACTCAAATGCGGCATCGAGACGCGATGGTGAAGAAATTAAAATCAAATCTGTACTTCATTCTGAACCGCGACATTTGAATCAAATTAAAGTCCGCAGTTCGTGATTGCGGCATTTAAAATTTTGAAGGAAAACGTTGTCAAGAACAACGGCATTCTTAACATAAATCTACGTAGCATAGAGCCTTAGTTTGGGCATTAGTTTAGCTGGAAAACTAAATTCGTCATTTTTTTCCCCAAAAACACTATTTCGGTCTAAAACTCCAAAAAGGCCATATTCATATTGTGCATTTTTTTAATCCCAAGGCCTCCCTGCTCATTCTCCTTCATGACTGCATTCCAATTTAAGAGATGGATCTTTTTCTTATCGTTTGCACAGCCCTAAAGGAAGTCTCTCACTATCCTATCAATTTTGTTGCATAGATTGATCGAAAGTAGAGATGATTGCATGGAATATAGAGGAATTGACGTCAGTATTGCCTGAGCTAGAACATTTCTCCCTACAAACGAAAGATACTTGGCTTTCCATCTTTCCAACCTCTCTCCTATCTTCTCCAGTAATTGATGAAATAAGCTTGTGTGAACTCTGCCTATGAGTGAAAGGAGTTCCCAGATATTTGTCCAAACTTGTGGTACTATGAATTTTAGTGAATGCAGTAAAGTTGGCTGCTATTGTCTCTTCGACCCCACGTGAGAAAAAAAATACTGGATTTCTAGGTGTTAATTTTTAGGGAAAAGTATGTACCAGGTCACTAACTTAAAAATATTTGTAATTATATCACTGAATATTGCATAACTATGATTCAGGCTATCATGAGAAAAAAAAAATTGTGATTTTGCACAAAGAAATACGGTTAAAAGTAATTACGAATGCAGCACCATTAATCCATTGATTTTTTTTTTTTTTTTAGAATTTGTTTGGTCTTCTTCTCCATCCTTCTCCTCTCTCCTTTACCATTTGCCAATCGTCCTTCTTGCTGCCATCTTCTTCTCCTTGTTGACCATTTTTCTTCCCAATTCTTCTCTTCTCCTTCCCGATTCTTCTATTTGTGAATGTTCTTGAATACCCAACAACTAAACCCTTCCCAACTCCTGACTCTTCCTTGCGATTTCGC
Source organism: Tetrastigma voinierianum (assembly GCA_016808115.1). Classification (NCBI taxonomy): domain Eukaryota; kingdom Viridiplantae; phylum Streptophyta; class Magnoliopsida; order Vitales; family Vitaceae; genus Tetrastigma; species Tetrastigma voinierianum. The sequence goes on along the minus strand of JAEQBH010005540.1, from coordinate 245,049 downwards.
TATTTCCCTAGGGCAAAGGCAACTCCCTCAATCGTCACCCTGAATATCTCAATTCCGTTCGTCCACGATCTCTGTATACTCTAACTACGTGTAATTATCTTATTCATTTTAAAACCAAATTCGATCTTTTTGGGTTGTTCTTCCCTGTATTGCGAATCAAATGATTACTATCATTATTTTTTGTTTCTGATTAGGTCCGTGGACTCATTTTGAATTTTTTTTCCGTTTTGATCGCATTTGATAAAGTTTCAACATATGTCATCATAGCAATTGAGTGTAAGATTATGTAGTGAATATCTTATCATAACATGTTTATCTAAAAACCTCAGAAGTTAAACCTATAATTAATTTGTTAATTGTTGTTTGGATGATAAATGTATAGCAGGATTGAAATAGCCCAAAATTTAATCATTAAAATCAATTCTAACACATTTTTAGCATATGTGCTAATCATAAGTGTTGAATGTACTACCATAAATAAGCGTTTAAAACATTAGAACACTTATAGGTGTGAATTATTATAGCATTTATAGCATATTTTTCATATGTTTTATAATACTTTAATACTAGATTCACACCAATATCACTTAAGAAAGCCCTAATCTCATTCACTTGTGTTTTATAGGTTTAGAAGGAAAACCAACTAAAATGATGGTAGAAAATCAAAGAAAGAACAAAGTGTTGATTGTTGCAATTTGTTCGTCGCGACAAAGGATGTGTTCGTCGCAACGAAGCCAAAGTCCCACATTGAAGAAGCTACTAGTACGTCGTGACGTAGGAAGTGTTCGTCACGACAAAGGATGTGTTCATCGCAACGAAGCAGAAGATGTGAAATGTCAAAGCCTCAGGTACATCGCGAAGACACCTTGATTCCTAATCATATAAATCTTTTGGTGTAGGTCGTCGGCAGGAAATGGAAGAAAGCGAGCGAGAATCAAGCAATTTGGAGAATGAACAAAGAGGTCTCTCAGAAAGAGGAGAGAGGAATAAGCCTCTCGAGTTCCTAACCATAGGGCAAGCCTCTAAGGTTCATAAAGTTTACTAAGTTGTTCAATATTTATGTTTTACTTAGGAGTTCAATATTTATGTTTTTTTTCCAATTGCTTTGTAAGCTACTTTGTGAAAATGAAGTATTACAATTCAACAAGTTTTTGATACATCTTTAATGTTATTTATTCCCACCAATATAATGTGGAGAAATTTCCATATGAAGCAACAATATGAAAGGTAAAACTTCAATTTCATTTAACCAAAATAATGTTTACAATTGAAGTTTACAGTTACATAGGTAATTGTTAACATATAGAGTTGTAACTAGTTAGGAAACTTAACATATAGAGTTGTATGAGTTAGGAATCCTAACGTGTAGAGTTGTAATAGATTATGAAATATAGACTATCCACTCTGTGTATGTATATACGCATGTTAATTGATGAAAAAATCTGAGAATTATTTATACAATTCTCTCTTGGTTGTTTCTACATGGTATCAGAGCCTAGGGTTCGAGTTTGAGAATTTTGGGAAAATTTGGAGGATTTTTAGCCCGATCTAGAATTTGTCGGAGAATTGACTTTTGAAACACCCGGTTGGAGCGTGGAGTCTCACCGCCGACGCCGCTGGAGGGTTCGGTCATTGTAGGCCAGTGCCCGGCTGCAAATCCGGGTGGTGGGAATCCAGCGCGTGAAGCTCACGCGCCCCTTGTGGATTTTTGGACGGAGTTCCACATGCACCCAGGCGTGTGGGCACGTGGGATCTTGTTAAAGCCAGGGCTCCTCCTCCGGTCGTCAGTCGCGAAACAAGACCTACAGTACACTTAATTTCCACATTTGGTTCTGGATCTTGTAGTTTTAGTACTTTTTGTGTCGAAATGACCCCGCTTTTCTAGGAGTTTTCTCTTTATTTTTCCAAATCTAAGTTACAGGGTGCTCTGCTCTTGATCTTCTTCATATGGTATCATAATGAGTGATTTAGAGGAGAAGAAAGCGAGCTGCCGGCTCGAAGTGGTCCCGATGATGTCCAAAATCACGGAAGACAAATTGACTGGTCCCAACTATTTGGAATGGAGCAAAACAATTCGAATATACATTAGGAGCGTACGTATGGGCAATCACCTCACTAAGGATCCTCAAGCCGATGATTCGAAAGAGCAATGGATGGAGGAGGATGCTCGTCTGTTCATCCAAATCCGTAATTCTATTGACAACAAGGTATTGGGCCTCGTTAATCACTGTGAAATTGTTAAAAATTTGTCTAGTTATTTGGAGTTTGTTTTGCGGAAAGGGGAATGTTTACCATTATGTTGATGTGTGTAAAAGCGTTACATCGTCAGTATGATCGATCGTTAGCGTAATTTTTTATGGCTAAAATGCATGAAGAGAGCTTAATATGCTTATGCCTTTAGTCGAGATGTCCAAAGTTCGGCCAAAGTCAAACGAAAACATATATGGCGAGTTATGGGATCTTACCGCTCTTCCTTACGAGTATGATTCATTTAAGAGCTAGATTTTGTCCAATCATGAGATATCATCTCTCCTGGAGACCTTTAGCAGGATTCTTTGCACTAAGGTATCATCCACTTCTTCACCTACCCTTGTATGCGCGAATGGCCGGTGCTCTTGTGGGCCAGGACCGTTGGAGTTAGAGAAGCGATGAAATAGAAGCTTGATGGTCAGTGATGATAACAGAGGACTGATTTTGGAGAGTGTTGTTTATTATAAGCGCCATAAGCGACCATGTGATCGTGATTGTAAATGACATGTCGAGCTCGGAAATTTCGGTATGCTCATGGCTTCTGCGAGGCATCAGGTGGTCGGTTCGGTTCTCGGTAGCGAATTAGCCCGGGTTCAATTGTATCGGGACTCATTAAGATCTCTGCTCTACTCAGGCCTCTTTTGCTATTCTTGAGTCGAGTAACGAATAAATGCATTGTATCTTCTTCATCTTCTAAATGGGTCATTGACTCTAGAGCCACAGATCACATGACAGGTAACTCTAGTCTTTTCTCTACCTTTTAGTCACAACCTTCACTTTCCACTGTCACTCTGGCAAATGGATCACATTCATGTGTTCTTGGGTCAGGCACAATTGTGCCCACTCTATCCATTCCTTTGACATCAGTCTTGAGTTTACCAAATTTCTCTTTTAATTTGATGTCTGTTAGCAAGTTAACTCGAGCACTTAAGTGTTATATCTCATTATTTCCTGATTTTGTCTCTTTTGGATTTTATGACGATTAATGGTGAGCGAAAGTAGTGCAGGTTTTTATACATCCTTGATCCTGTAGTCACGAGGCGCATTCTTTGTTACGAAGTCATTTCTGGAATTTAGAGACCAGCGTTCTTGGGTTAGGTCATCTTTTCCTTGCCATTATTAAAGGAAATTGTGTCCTCGGTTTGAGTTCTTTATCCTTAGATTATTAGTCTTGTCAGTTCTGCTTGGTAAATCGCTTAGTTATAGTTCTAGAGTCAATAAACAAGCTAGTGCTCCTTTTGAGTTAGTTCTCCTTTTGAGTTAGTTCATTCATATGTGTGGGGTCCGTGCCCAGTTGTGTCCCCAACCGGGTTTCGATACTTTGTCACTTTTGTTGATGATTATTCACGAACCACTTGGTTATATTTAATGAAAAACCGCTCTGAGTTGTTTTCTCCTTTTCATGCCTTATGTGCTGAGATTCATACTCAATTTCATGTTTATGTTCAAAATTTGAGAAGTGATAATGCAAAAGAATATGTTTCAGGACAATTTTAGTCCTTCATGCTTTAACATGGCATCCTTCATCAGACTTGTGTTGACACTCCTGCTCAAAATGGAGTTGCTGAGAGAAAGAATAGACACCTCCTTAAAACTGTCAGAGCTTAATTATTTCATATGCATGTGCCCACGAGCATTTTCTAGAGGCGTCTTTGTTTCCACGACTTGTTTTTATTAGCAGGATGCCTTCGGTTAGTCTTGAATTGGGACAGTATTACGTCGCTTTCCCGATAAACCACTATTCCCTATTGAGCCTTAGTTATTTGGATGTACCTATTTTGTTCGAGATGTTCGATCCTCATGTATCTAAACTTGACAAAAAAATCTTTAAAATGTATCTTTCTTGGTTATTCCCTGGTTCAGAAGGGGTATCGGTGTTACTTCCCTAGTCTTCGTAGGTACTTGGTTTATGCGGATGTCAAGTTTTTTAAGAATGTCCTTTTCTCTTCACCCTCGACCCACACTAGTCAGGGGGAGGCAGATGACCTACTAGTGTATACTATTGCCTCATTGGCCCCTCACATTTCTTTGCTACAGTAAAAAGAGAGTCGACCCCTCATGCTCCTACTCGGTAAACCTCCTATCACTTTCAGTCTACACTCGCCTTGAGAACCCACCGATCCTCACGGTCCTCCCGCCAAGCTGCCGACATGAGATCCAGGTTCACGATAGCCAAATAACCACTATTGCTCTTCGTAAAGGTAGAAGTTAGTGTGTTCATCCAATTTCCTCATTTTCTGCTTTCTCTTAGTTGTCTTCTCAGTCATGTTCTTTTATTGCTTCTTTGGACTATTTCGTTACCTAACACTTTTCAAGAAGCCTTGTCTCACCCTGGTTGGCATAATGCTATGATAGAGGCGATGGATGCTTTGAATGGGAATGGTACTTGGAATTTGGTACATTACCTACTAGGAAGAAAGCCGTTGGATGTCGTTGGGTCTTTGCAATCAAAGTTAATCCGGATGGTTTAGTTGCCCGATTGAAAGCACGACTTGTGACCAAAGGGTACGCTCAGACATATGATGTGGACTATTCTAATACCTTTTCCCTGTTCTTTAAGATATTGTCATTGAACTTTTATTTCCCTAGGCTGCCACTCCATAATTAGGATCTTAGTCGAACGATATTAAAACGCCTTTTCTTCATGGCGATCTTCAAGAGGAGGTATATATAGAGTAACCTCTAGGGTTTGTTACTCAAGGGGAGATTGGAAAGGTTTATCGCTTTCGAAAGTCATTGTATAGCTTGAGCGAGTCCAGGTGCTTGGTTCGTTGAGTCAGTAAGCAGTTGAGAAATTTAGGCTTCTGAAGGAGTAATCCCACGATGAAATTAAAGTCTTCGCAGGAAGCTCGGGTTTAAGGTATCATTTTGTTGAGGTGGTGTATGTGGATGATATTGTTATCCACAGTGGCTACGGGAATCTCGTCACTTAAGTCATTTTCTTGCGGTCAGTTTAAATACAAGTAGCTTGTCTTAGATATTTCTTGGGTGTTAAAGTTATCGGAGTAAACATGGAACCTTCTTATCTCAGAAAAATATTACTTGATTTATTATGCGAGGCTGGAAAATTGGGAACCTGACCATGTGGATTCCCCTATGGCTTCGGCGTACACCTTCTTAGAAAGCGAGTTGTTTGAGATCTGAAATATATAAAGACTAGTTGGGAAGGTGAACTACCTTACGATAACTCGTCTGATATTGCTTGTATTTCGGTCGGTGTTGTAAGTCGATACGTATCCTTCCTCGATTGTTGAGAGTGGGCGGGTTAGAAACGTATTACATGTTCTTGAAAGAACAGGAATGAGGTATTATATAGTAATCATGGAGCCTGATAGGGTTGAATGCTTCCACGAGATCTTGATTGGGGGTCGAAGGAATATATGAGATCGCATTTGGTTATTGTGTTTTTGTTGGTGGAAATGCAATCACCGTAGGAAGAGTAAAGTAAAGGGGTTATTTCTCGTTGAGTGCGTAGTCGTAATATGAAGCGATGACACGGTCTGTGTGCGAAATCTTTGTGTGGCTTCATCAACTCTTCATGGAAGTCGGCATTAAGGCACCAGTCCTAGCAAAACTTTGGTGTGATATACGGCTTACCCTTCATATTGCCTTGAATATTGTATTCCGTGAGCAGCTAAGCATATTAAAATTGGTAGCGTAGAACAGTTCGTGAGAAAATCTGACTTCGGTTTGATTTCTACGAGGATGTGAAAATGGGAAAGCAGGTTGGGTGATATTTTCCTGAATACTCTAAGTGGGGACTAAGTTAGTTGACATGTAGCGAGTTAGGCGTGATTGACATCTTATCTTGGCGAGGGAGTCTCAAGCATATAGAGTTGTAACTAGTTAGGAAACTTAACATATAGTATTAGCCACTAGTTAGGAATCATCATGTAGAGTTGTAGCAGTTAGGAAATATAAACTATCCCTCCATATATATACACATGTTAATTCAATGAAAAAATTCAGGAATGTTTTCCTCTAATTCTCTCATGGTTGTTTCTGATAATAAAAAAAATACATAGGTGTTGGTAAATGCTTAACAACATTTTGCCAGCTACAATTAAAAATGTTAATGCTGAAGATTGAAAAATGGAAACATATGGCAACATTCTTGGGAGTAAATGAAGAGGATGCTTGACTCCATCAAGTATCTTCTATCATGGTGGATATAGAACTCATGCTCGTATTGCTTCTTCTTTAGATATATAAGTTTTGTATAGACCAACTTTATATAATAACATCATTCGATGACATTCAAGCCAAGAATATAAACTAGTGCTTTTATCAACAAAGATCACATAATAGTTTCTTATTTTGCTTATACGCGAAGAGTATGTAATAATTATTAACTGTAATACGAAATAGAATTTAAACAATACGCAGAGTGGTGGTATATTTAATAATTATGGTAGTACATTCAATACTTATGATAATACTTATGATAATAATGTGTTAGAATTGATTTTGATGATTAAATTTTAGGCCATTTTAATCCTACTGTATATTTACCATCCAAACAACAATTAACAAATAAATAATGGGTTTAATGAATGGCAAAGAATACTTTGGGCATGAAAAAATACACAACATATCCAGATGATAAGTTAAAGGTTCTTGTGCAAGTTAATGAATATAACCTGAAGATTTTTCTTTCTTTTTTTTTTTTTTTTTTTTTTTTGTGTTGCTGCCTCATTTGTACCAACCAGCAAGGAACCACCTCAGCACAAAGCAAGAAGCAACGGCCAATAGCCTGTAAGAGAAATGCATAGATTCAGCCTTTGGATATCTGATTATTGCCGTATATATATATATATACTATATATATATATATATATATATATATGAAACAAATGCTTCATTAAAAATTTAATTTAAACAATAAAGTAAGAAAGATAATTTTGAAACTGATAAATGAGAGGATCCCGCACGAAACGAATGGTAAAAGACTGGTAAAACTATATAAGGATTAGGAAAGTTGTAGGGATCCTCATCAAAAGGGCCACTTGGAGAGAGAGCATCAATCCACCACAAGTCTGAAGGAAAATCTTTGATATGTTTGGCCACAAAACAGGCAGCCACAACATTAAGCCCAAAAATCAAGTAGCACTCAAAAACCAACTCATAGATGTGGGGGGCAGCCAAGACTCCCAGCCTACAATCCACTCTTCATAGACAAACTTGGAAGCCAGAATCAATTCAGGATGTGAATCTTTGCTTTCTATCAGATAAGAAGGTTCTTTGCACAAAATATTATTCTTAGTAATAGACACAAGGATCCTACATCTATTTATATGAGAAGAAATCATGATAAAAATCTGATAGATACATCTCTGAAGGCCTTTAATCTCCATAACAAATGAAACCATGCGCCATCTAATTTGATTTTGTCAAAATTCATCTTTTTGTAACTAAAATATACTGCATATTGCAATTGTCTGAATCAGACGACAAGACAACTGCAATCAAGTTGACAGACTTGATCCAGTTGGGAGATACCAAGCTCAAACTTCACCCTAGAATTAGATCTTGCCTAGAGATAGTCGGATGATATCAGTTTATTGTTTTTATTTTTTTTTCCCTCTTTAGTATCATACGGGACCTTCAGAAGGATCTATTGACAGTGGGCTCAATTAGATTACTACATCAATAGATAAAGTACAACATAATGGTTGAAGAAAAAACTACACACAAATATGATTTGATCACCTGGAAAATGAGTAGTACGATGCAAAGTGACTTCTCTGACATCCTGCCAAATTGTCTTAAAAATAGGTTTACAACAGTCCCATCATTTGTTCCAGTCAGTAGCCCTGTTTGCGGGTCGAACCTGAGAAACTAAATGTCAAATATCATTGAAAATAATGGATGCTAGAAAAAGTTCCTTGAGCAGCATGGACTACATAGTAAGCTACGCCAGCTTGAAGACGATGCCGTGGGCATTTAACATAGCCTGAAAGCTGCAAAAAAAAAAAAAAAAAAGCAATCCAAATTTAAAGGCCCTATTCATCTGGCATAATTATGATGAATAATGAGAGAGGAGGCAGAAGTTAAACCTGGGGGAGTGATAATAGAAAGTTCAAAACTTGAGGAATAAAGAAAATCAGCAGGGTTTCACTGTAACATCATTTGTGAAAGGTATTTTAGTTAGTAGGTAATTAATAAATAAAAAAAAATTGCAAACTCATGCATAGCTTCAACAGAAAGAGTTCCTATACACAAGGGTCAGATGGGATCAAAACAGTAAAGTGAGATTGGTGCATATCTTCTGTGTTTTGCTGATAAATAAACCTTGGGAAACCATCTGAAACAATGGGTTTCCTGTCAGAGAAGAAAATTCATCAGAACAATTGGGAATCTCTTATAACTTCTTTTAGTTTGCCAAACATCTTTGGGCCTCATGACTTGAGGTAAAAAGAAAAACAATGTTACATGTTAAAGCAACTTACAGATTTTTCAGATGCTTAAAAACTAAAATAAGCAGTAGTATTTTAGTTAAGTAAATCTACAGCTGTTCGAATATGAAAATGCGTTAAATACTACACATTTATGCTCATCCAGCAACCTAAGACTGAAGGCTGCAATTCAAGCTTTGACAGATCATCTGGCATTATACTGAACACCTTGAACATATTAGAAAATAGAGACATGACAGAATTTACCTAAAATGGCCTAAAATGCCGACTACAGCCATTGTCATTCCAGCAAAGTACGTATAAGTGTCTCCAACAAAAACTGAAGAAGGATACCTAAAATATGCAAGATACAATAAATGGACAGTCAGCAAGACTGGATTATGCAGGAGAAACAAATATTAAAAAGAACTTAGGACTTGTTCCGGAATAATTCTATGAAAGTTCTTCTAATATATATGCCACTTTTGTCAATACAGCTTCTATCAAATGCACATTTATGAAGAACCAGTTGGCATTTAGATACAAACTATCAGAAGTGTTTTAACAATGTGTCATGTAAAAGAAAAAGAAAACTTTTGAAAGAAATCCTATTAAGTGCTAGTCCAAGAATCACTTCAAGTGATTGTCAAGATTTTTAATGGTGATTGTTTTTGCAAAACACTTAATTTTGAGAGGACAGCACGCCCAAGCTTTAGTAAGTGGCTCTAAGGCTTCAAGAATCAGCCCCAAACAGACTTAAATAGAGGATTGAAGTATAATTACCAGTTGTAACTAAGTAGAGCCAAGGAAGTGGCTAGCAGTGGTTGAACAAGATATATAGAGAATGCATGTGCCTGTATACTCTGAGTCTGTGGATGCTCCAATTTGCATTGCATTATGTATCAAAATCTGTAAAATGCTATATGAAGCATCAGATTCCATAACCAAGTCAAATTCCAACAATTGTGACTTTATTCTTACAGCAGATGCAATAACAACAGTTTGCCCAACTTCAAGGCCATTTAAACCAGCATGTATATTGATGGAGTTCGGTAGAACACAGCCAAAAGTCCATATAATTTTATATATCCATCCTGTTCCATCAAAATATAGCTGTAAGTAGTCGCCAAAGGGATAAATAACTCAATAATCAAAATAATCATAGGTTAAAATGTAGTAAATTATTCATCAAGCTGTGCATTATCAGTCCCCTAAGCATAGTTATCACAAGCATGCCTCAAGAGTGTGCTTAAAAGCCCAAGAGCCACCACTCCCTGTGGTAGCGCCTCACCTTAGGAGAGGCACCTTGCTTCGAGCATTTTCGACCAAAACGATGTCATTTTGGTCAAATAAATTATTTTAACTTATCCAAAACGGCGTCATTTTGAGTTATCTTGAGTTAAAAAAAAAAAACTCTGGTACACCAAAATGACGTGATGTCGTTTTGGCCCTGGATGCCTTATTTATGGGATTTCAGCCCCTCCAACCCCATTTCTACCATGTTTTAACTTCAAAAAAAGCCCTAACCCTCTAAACTACTCTATAATTCTAATAGAAACAGAGAAGATGCAAAATATCAACTAAAATAGCCAAGAAATTGCAAGAAAGTCATGTGAAAATAGGAAACAACCATCATAAGAATCATAAAATATATATTTGACATGTGGTGCGCCTCAAATGCGCCTTACGCCTCAAGGATCCAAGAGGCTTTTGCGCCTCAGTGTGTCTTGCGCCTCAAATAACTATGCCCTAGCGTTATATGTCTCATCTAGGACATCCAATAATAAAAATCATCCATTCAAAAGAATCGGATCTAGTGTGTTATGTTATATGATGTTAAGTGATCCATGAAAAATGACCTTATAACCATCTCCCAAATATCAAGAGAAGTTTAACAAGCTTGACGATTCAAAATTCGCTATTTCCAGAACCAACTGTATAGATAAGGGTTGGATCTTATTATTAAAATAATCATAATGTTTTTCCCAATTTCCATCAGTTATTATATAATCAAGGAATGGTCCAAAATGAAAAAGAAATACCCAAGAGCCTCCCATATCCCTGCCTATGATGGTTTCTAGCACATGATGGTCCATTCACTTATGTTTCAATAATTCCAATGAAGGTGTCGAACAAATACACACAAAGACATATATCTATAAATATTCAACAATTAGATGGATGTGCCTCAAAATTTCAACTTTTTATTAAGCATATTTAAAAAAGAAATGATAATGAAACTTACAGAACATATGAAATAAGAGTCAGGGGTTACAATCATAAATTAACAGGAATGAAAAAAAAAGTTCCCTACTTAAAAATCATCATGCAGCAATCATGTTTAAAGTACCCATGTTAACAGTAATAGAAAGAAATAAAACACCACAGTTACATAATAACAAGTTCTTTGTGCGTAATAATAACTGAGAGACTTACAAATCATTTACCTAGATCCAAAACTTCCAGCCCTACATATGGGATGAGAGGCTTTGGTATAATTATAGTTGTATGGCCAGCATAAGCCATCAACAGAGGAAGAGCAGCAAATGATGGCAATATTAATTTCCTGTTTTTCAGAATTACATAGATACATCAAGATCTATTTTCAGCACAACAAAAGTCTATGCAGCAGAAACTAAATATTTCTGCAAGATATATAACCCTAATAAATCAGAAAAACCTTTAAAAATGACCAAATACTCACACTCTCCATGGAACATCAAGAACATCATCAACAAATCCAAGAAGGGTCATGAAGCAGATGGATGCTAAAGCTGCATTGTACTCAACAAGCCACTGCATAAATGAAGTAGTAATATTTTAATTCTAAGAGATAAAAGAAGAAAACGTCTTCCAAGGGGTTCTAGTCAACAGGTTAAGCTAATTTAAATTGGTAGATAGAAGATGGAAAGAAATACATAAATACTAATAATAATACTTCAGGGAACGAAAAGAAGTGATCATGAATGAAGAAAGATCCTCATCCATTTTCCATGTTTCGAGCCAAAAGTGAATCCACACACAACTGCCCCCCCCTATCTTTTCAAGTTCCTTTTTTCTTTCCTTCTTTTTTGTGTTTTTGGTGAGGGGCAAATGAAATAAAATAAAATACATCAACAGCAACTGGCCAAATAAGGGTGCAACCATACAAGGAGTATGAGGTACCCAAAGCCTACGTGACAGAAAAGCTGACCATTTACCTATCCTACCTCTGCTATATACGAACTCAAGTCTACTGAGGTTTGTAACTTACCCTACACACCATATAATCATTGGCTTCAAAAAGTACCATTTTTGCAACCAAGATTGGCAGATTTACCTCTGTAAGGGTTTCCCTATTACATTACCATCAATTGTCCAAAACAAAAATAATAGAGCCAAACTCTAACTAATACTTTCTCAACTCAAATAAAGATTGACAGGAAATAAATGGTTCAAACTACATAAATTATGGACCACTCTGTACATGGAGATTTTGGCCCAAGTACAATACTTTGAGGAAACTAATAATTTTTAAGATTTCAACCAGGATCAACAAGTGGGCCTTATGGCAGTTAATTGCAAATGAAATGATAAGGTATTTGAACCATGCTCGTTACATTGTGGCATATGTCACCACGCCTACCTTTGTACTATAAGGCTCTATTTGGAACCTGAAAAGTACTGAGCAAAGAAAATATAAAAGAAAATAGAGAGGAAAAGTGGAAGGAAAGAAAATTTTGAGGAAAATAATAAATAATGTTTAAACTCAATAAATTAATTCTATATGTTTATTCAAACTCATTTTATTTATTTCTCTCTATCGTATAAGGACTAAGAAGTTTAAAAATATGTAAAATTTTGGGGAATTTTGATTATATTCGATTTTCTTTTATATTTTCCATGGTGAAACCAAACATAAGAAAATCATTTTCCTAAGTATTTTTTTTCTTTCCCTACTATTTTCCGGGTTCCAAAAGCAGCCTAAAGGTATGATACCACCAAGGTACCAACGATGTTATATATGCTTGGGTAGTTTCAGGTGCATTTGTTCATCTAGGGTCATATTTGTAGAAACAACCAAGAGAGAATTGGAGGAAAGAATTCCTTGTGTTTTTTTCATTGAATTAACATGTGTATATATACAGGAGGGATAGTCTATATTTCCTAATCCGTTACAACTCCACATGTTAGGATTCCTAACTAGTTACAACTCTCTATGTTAAGTTTCCTAACTAGTTACAACTCTATATGTTAACACTCCCCCTCAAGTTGGAGCATATATGTCAATCATGTCCAACATTGCATAAATAACTAACAGATTCCCCACTTAGAGCCTTTGTGAAAATATCAACTAACTATTCTCCAGTCTTCACATATCCTGTAGAAATCAAATGGAGTTGTATTTTCTCATGAACGAGCGCGGTCGATCTCAATATGCTTAGTTCGTTCTAAATGAAATACGATTCGAGACAATATGAAGGCGTCGATTATCACACCAAAGTTTTCTTTGGGACCACGGTCTTTTAATCTGGAGCTTCCATCAAAAGTTGATGAAGCCACATGATTTCACACACAGACTGTGTCATTGCTTTATATTCTGACTCTGCACTTGAACAGGAAACAACTCCTTGCTTCTTACTCTTCCATAAAATTTAGATTTCCGCGCATGACAAGCGCGATGTCGAATGTGGATCTCTTTATCTTCCTTTGACCCTACCAATCGAGTCTGTAAGCACTTTCGACCTATTATGCCCATGATTACTTATATAGCATACCTCGATCAGGGCTCATACCGAGTAACATAGAATGTATTACATAGGTACTTGATTGTCGTAATTGAGGAAGACATGTGATGACTTACAACACGGCGGAATTATTACCAATATCAGAGACAAGTTACTATAAGCTAGTTCGGCTTCGACTGGTCTTACATGTCTACCGGGATCCTCAGCTTGACTTCGGCTTCTCTAGTAAGGTGTACGGAGCCATGGGGAACTACATGGCTTTGCTCCCACTTTTCAGTCTCAGACGATCATCGAAACACATATTTCCTTTGAGGCAAAGAAGATTCCATGTTTACTCGAATAACTTGGCGCAGAAATACTCTGGCATCTTAAGTCTTTGTATGGCGGCGTGAAAGAAAAGGGCTAAGGGATGAATTCCTATAGAGTCACTCCCGATGATAAGCGATATGCAGCCACCACGACAAAATGATAGCAGGCGGAGTTAGATGAAGACGGAATGGTTAGATTTATAACTACGTAAGACAAATTTCTCAAGCTTTGCTTGGTTGAATTCTTGAATCGGCGTAGGGCTACTCTTGGCCAAGTATAACGACTTAGAAGGCGACAAACCTTCGATCTCTCTACAGCGACAAACCACGGAGGACAGTCAATATATCCCTCACTCCTGAAGATCGCCATAGAAGAAGCGCTCTTAATATCCAGTGATGAAGATCCCGATTATGAGTGGCAACCGAGGAAATTAAAAGCTAACGAATGTTAGCCGGGGGAAAAGGTATCGGAATAGCATAATGGTCGGACCGTGGAGTCTGGCGTACCCTTTGGCCAGAGTCGTGCTTTGATTAGGCGGTGAACCATCCGGATTAACTTTGATTCACAGACCAACTGACATCGTGGCTTTCTTCCCCGGTAGGTAAATGTACGAGTTCCAAGTATCATTCTCATTCGAAGACATCCATCTCCTCATCCTTGCACTATGCAATAGGGTGAGACAGGCTTCTTGAAAGTGTTAAGCGATGAAATAGAGTCGAAAAGAAGCGATAGAGGAACATGGCGAGAAAATAATTTGGTTATAAGTAGAAAATGAGGAAATTGGATAACACAACGGCGTCCGCCTTTCACGAAGAGCAATAGGGGATCATCATGAGCCGGATATGATGTCGAAGCGTAGATGGAGGACTGAGGCTGTGGGATTACGCGTCGGCGTGAACTGAGAGTGATAGGAGGCTTTCTTTGGAGCAAGAGCAGGGAGGTCCGCGGGAGAGCCCGATAGTATAAACTAGCGGGTTGTCTACCTCCCTTGACTAGTGTGAATTCGGGAGTGAAGAGAAGGGACATTCAAAACTTGACATCGCGAGAAACCAAAGTATCTCTGAAGACTAAACCCGATAACCTTACGATACCCCTTATGAACCTAGGAATAACCAAGAAATACCTACATTTTAAAGATTTATATGGTCAAGTTTAGATGCACGATGGCGAACATCTCGAACAAACGGGTACATCGAATATCCAGAGTTTCGATAGGGAATAGAGAGGTTTGTGGGAAAGGATGTGATGCAGTGTCCTGATTCAAGGTGATGAAGGCATCCGGTTAATCAAAAAGCAAGCTGTGGAAATAGCATTGGCCCAGAAATGCATGGGCACATGCATGCGAGAATAACGAGCTGCGGCGGTTTCAAGGAGGTGTCATATTCTTCTCGAGCAACTCCGATTCTGACGAGGGTGTCGACATAAAGTCGATGAAGATGCCATGTTGAAGCATGAAGGATTGAAATTGATTACGAAACATATTCTTTGCATTATCACTTCTCGAATTTTGAACATAAACATGAAATTGAGTATGAATCTCGGCCTGAGTACGGAAATGAGAAAACAACTCAAAGCTTCTTTTCATTAAATATAACCAAGTGGTTCGTGAATAATCATCAACAAAAGTGACAAAGTATCGAAACCCGGTTGGGGACACAACTGGGCACTGACCCCACACATCTGAATGGACTAACTCAAAAGGAGCACTAGCTCGTTTATTGACTCTAGGACTATAACTAAGGCAATGATGCTTTGAAAATTGACAGGACTCACAATCTAAGGATAGCAAACTCGAAAACCGAGGACACAATTTCTTTAATCATGGAAGCGAAAAATGACCAGTAGCCCGATGTGTCAGGTAGTTGTAGTGACTCCCAAGAAACAAGCAATAGGTCTTGGGATTTGTGGGATCAGGATGTACTAAAGCCCCGGATTCACGGCCTCTCTGCAAATGTCTCTTGATGTAAGATCACCAAAAGAGACAAAAATCGGGGAAAGAATGAGATGTAATACTTAAGTGCTTTCGAGTTAACTTGCTAACAGACATCAAATTAAAGAAGAGAAATTTGGCAAACTCAAGGCGATGTCAAAGGAATAGATGGAGTAAGGCATAGTGTGTCACGACCCGAAGTACGTGAATGTGATCCATGCGCGGTGATAGTGGAAGGTGAAGGTTGTGGCGAAGGTAGAGAAAAGACTAAGAGTTACTTGTCATGTGATGCGGCAACCCACGGTCGATGACCGGTCCAGTGAGAAGAAGATCTGAGCATTTATTCGGGTTGACTCGTGATAAGCGATGTCGGAGTAGATGGAGATCTCAATGAGTCCTGATACAATTGAAACCTGGCTAATTCCGCGGTTGAGAACTGAATTCTGACTAATTGGATGCCTCGGTAGTAGAAGCTATATGAGTAGATTGAAATTTCTGATTTTGATTATGTCGTTTCTTACCATCTCGTATTACATGGCCAGGCTTATGGCAATAATAACAAACCGCGCCTCAGAACCGGGCTCCCAGTGTTATCGCACGGACCTTTGTTTATTTTCGTTGCCTCTACGACTCGTGGTTTGGCCTTGATAAGAGCCTTTGCTTGTATGCGGGCGAAGAGGATGATAATACCTCAATCACGAAGAATCGCTAAGGTCTCACGGAGAGATGATATCTGAGATTCGTGAGAATCTAGGCCTTAGGCCGAATCAAACTCCCGAAGGAAGAGCGTGAAATCATGCGGTCATATGTTCGTTGACTTTGCTAAACTTTGACATACGGACTAAAGGGCATAAGCATATTAAGCTCTTCATGTATCTTTTGTAGGCCGTAAAAAATTTTGTAGTGAGGCGGTGTTTCTCCTAATCGATAGAATTCTTTACACACATCAATATACGAGAAACATTCCCCTTTCTAGAAAACACAAACTCCAAATAATCCATTAACCCTTTAACAAATTCCACCGGTGGTCGCGAGGCCCGGCTACCTTATTGTCGATAAATTCTGATTTGGATGAGCAGGCGAGCAGCATCCTCCTCCATCTGTGCTCTTTTCGAATCATTGGCTAAAGCGGATCCTTAGTGAGGTATTCGCCCATACATACGCTCTAGCATTGTATTAGGTGTTTTGCTCCATTCCAAATAGTTGGGACCGGACAGTTTGTCTTCCGTGATTTTGGACATCAATTGGACCACTTCGGGCTTCGGTGTCGGTTTCTTCTCCTCTGAATCACTCATTATAATACCACGGGAAGAAGATCGGGCGAAACTCCCGAACTCGATTTTGGAAAAATCAGCGAAACCCTAGAAAAGGGAGTTGTCGAACCGCAAAAACACTAAAACTACCGGATCGGGGAACGAATAGGGAAACCAAGTGTGCTTGAGGCCACATCGGTGATGGACAACCACACAGAGGTGGAGCCCACGAGGTCGAACGGTACTGGCCGCCCCACGCACGGCACTTGTGGAGCGCCTAGAAGCTTCGCGTGACGCGTGAGGCTTCCCGCGCTCTTGGAATCCAGGCCACGGATTTTGGTCACGGCTCATCGATGGGCAGCCGAACCCTCCTATGTCGACGATGAGACTCCACACCCCTCTAAGTGAGTGTTTCAAAAGTCACCCCTCCGACAAGCCTAGATTGCTGAAAATTCCACCAAAAATTCTCCAAAAAATTCACAAACTTGAACCCTAAGCTCTGATACCATGTAGAAACAACCAAGAGAGAATTGGAGGAAAGAATTCCTTGTGTTTTTTTCATTGAATTAGCATGTGTATATATACAGGAGGGATAGTCTATATTACATAATCTGTTACAACTCTACATGTTAAGTTTCTTAACTAGTTACAACTCTATATGTTAACAATATTCATGTATTCCAAAATTAGGAAATCGGAATACAACTCACTACTTTAGTGAAAAGTGATATGCAACATAGCATGTCTAACATGTATTATCATTGCTCTTCCTTAAATGGATAAGCTGGTAAGTATGCATCCAGTATCATACCTCCACCTTTACTGCTCCACTTTATGCACAAGTTGAATCATGATAACATTATTTTTTATTATAATTGGTCTTCCTTCAATGGATAAGATGGTAAGTATGCATCCATTATTATAGCTCCACCATTACTCCACTTATGTAAATGTTGAATCATGGTAACATTTATGTTATACCCCTACTGTCACTCTACATAATTCCTTCATTTGCTTCAAGAAAGTACCTTCCTGATCAATCTAGCTGATAAAAAACCAGTCAATGTTCTAGAATAATAAATGGACGAAGAATTATGACAAAATAGAAAATTGAGGGAAAAACTAATCCATGCATCTTTGCAAAAGCAATTGGTAAAATAAATACACAAATGCTGTAGAAATACAATCAGAAATTTAATGGTTGACATTTCAAAGATTAAAATTATACTGAAAAGCAATCAAAATAAACCATGAGCTGGAAACTTTTATAAGACAATACACTTACATTTGAATCTGATGTGAAATTAAAATACTGAAATATAATTGCCAAGACCAAGAAGACAACCCCAACAGCAATACCCAATGATTCAGGCCTGCAAGACGAAATAAGGCCAGTAAAACTAGATAAAGCACTGATATAAGAGAGAAAGAACTAGAAAAATATTAGATACATATTAAGTTCGTAGCTTCCATATGGAATTTGGATTTTGTCTATGAAAAGCTCTCCCGGGTCTAACAAATGCCCAATTATCAGAACTAATAAAAAAGTAAAGGAAAGAAATAGCAGGACTACGACATTCCCAGTTCATCAATTTGAAAGAAGGAAAATTGATAACAAAAAAAAAGAAACAGGAAAGAAAACCTCTAGACATTGAACGTTAAAAAGAAATATAGATAGAATCTTACACGGATTTGAATAAATGTTAACACATAAACTGGACAATTAAGATACCATTCATGAATCTGGATGAACATTATCTTACATAAACCAAAAAGAAAATTGTATGAAAAGAGAAGCAAAATGAAGACACAACCAACATAATTCAAAATTAAACAAAACAGTATGAGCCTAAATTCAAGCCTCCACAAACAAATTGATGATCCAACAGATATTCACTTCCCACATTCGAATAGGTGAGTACAGAAAAGAAAGCTTACACTTTGACAGAGCCTTGAGGAGTGCCCTTCTTGTTGATGTCGTATCCAAACAAACCTCGCCTTAGAACGTATCTAGAAGCCACAGGGATCAGAGTACGAGTAACGAAGAAGCCGGCAAGGCTCAAAGCAGCGTTGATGAGAATAGATCTCTTAAGGTCTCCATCGACTCTGTAGTGGAACAAGATAGAAGGTAGGCGTATGGGACGACAGTAGGAGAAAGCACTTCAAAATCGTCCTTGATTTCGGTGGAGCAATTGGAGGATCGTTTGTGGTTGCCGAAGCGAAGCGTGTGGTAGTTTCTTGGGATTGGGGTTGTGTGGCGGCCGCCGCCGCGGCTGTCGTCTCCGACGGTGCTCTCTTCCGAGCAGTCATGGCGTGTTCTTGCTATTCTTTCCGAAACCCCTTCACTCTTCTCTCCTTTGTTTCTCTGTTCTAATTGCGCTTGTCCTGACCAATTACATTTCGCCGCCCACATCCATGCAATGAAAATAGTGAATATCTAACGGGAAAAAAAACTGATTACATTTCTGCTGTTCGTTTACCTTTTTGGTAGAGATGGGTGTAACGTAAATTAATATGTGATATAGGGTGTATAGAAATAAATGGGGGTGTAAGCTAAATTTACCGAAAAAAGGATAAAAAAAAACAAAGAAGGTATTTTTATAAAATACAATTATGAATAGAAATTTGTAACTTGAGCCAAGCTACTCGGGCTCGGCTGCGGGCTTATTTCGAAAAAAGCTGGCTCGGGCTGTTTCGTGAGCTAAACGGCCGAGCAGGCTGGTAGGCTTGATCGTCTCGAGCTGGTGGGGCTCGGCTTGGACTCACTTTAAAGCTCGGCTCGGGCGTGGATCCATCAGGTCATTTCCCCGGAGTGAGGCCGCCTCACGGTCTCGGGCCGGCGGGATCTGGTCTTCAGGTGCGATCCGTCTCGGGCGCAGCCGGGTAAAATGCAGTCATGTGTCTCGGATATCGATGTAATGGATCTCGAGCTCTAGATTCGTCGACATGGATGGTAAATAACGTGAATCCTCACGAAGCCCAGATTAAGGAGGCGGCGACAAAAGGCGGCCCGAACCGCGGCGAATCCACACGGATTGGCTAGAAATTTTGGCGCCTAGATCTCTAGATTTGCTGGTCGCGAGGAAATGGTACCACGATGTGCGAAGGTGTCGGCGGCGATATGTTCGGTGTGGATGGCGTGAAGAAGGTCTTGCCGTAGGGGCGTCGGGAAGGACATGGATGTTGGGTATGACCCGCGCGTACGATGGGTCGATCACGGTGTACAAGAAATCCGTTACAAATATGAGGTATTGGGGCTCTGTGGAAACTATAAATTTGTTGGCCATGAGCTTAGACAAGGTTTGCCGTCTTGAGTAAGCGTGAGAGCGAATGCATGGAGCCGTGTCACGATCAATTGACTGATGAACTAGGATCCAATCTCAAATATGGGGGTATTGGGGCCTTTGGATACTGGTACTGGACTTAACCCAGCGCATCTAGGCGTGGGTATGGAGTAAAACATCAAGAGTGATCGTGGGTGGGGTTTCATAGAAACAAAGGAGTCGGCATGCAGGTTTTGCCGAAACGAGACGGTGCTTGCGGGAGTGCCACCCAGTCGGTACGCTAGAGTATGAAAATTTGGGGCGGCCAGGTTCGACATGGTGGGCGGATTACGGATCTCGGTCGGCGATGGTGAAGCTATGGGTCTTGAAGTGTCGTCACGTGAAACTGGTAGTCGGGGAGGTGGTGGCCAACAACCCGTGTGTAGCGGAGTATATTGCCAAATAGTTCACATTTATTCTTAATGAGTTTGGCTTGTGAATCTTGTTCATATATTATTTCTTTGTTTAGATAATTGATTAAAAAAAGGCCAATCATGTTTCTTATTCAATAATTTCAAGTATCTTATTTCTTCACTCTGCAATTTACACTTGTTTTAATTCTATTTCATAATTTTCGATTGAAAATTTATTCGTGATGGAAGTGCAGCTAATCGAAGGAAGCAAATGTTGAAGAGGTGGCTTTAACCGACTTTAGCATCAATTGCTAAATCAACTAAGATGAAACAAATCCATAGAAAATTATTTCCTTAATTGATGCTTATTTGTTATCAAGTTTGATTACAAAAGTTAAAAAGTATATGGTGAGCTTGAGGATTGATTACAATACAAACTTATAGGCTGAGTTGGGCTTGAAGCTTCGAGGTTAAAGCTGAGCTTCGTTCATATCGACGAGCTGTAGGCTCAGTAGAGCTTTTTCTAAATCAAGCGAGCTTGAGCGATTTTAAGCTCGTTCAAAGCTCGCTCAGACTCGAACACTCACTCATGATTAACAAGCCTAGCTCGAAATGTTAAAGCTCGGCTCGGCTCGGCTCGTTACCGGCCCTGGTATGAATAGAGAGGTTAATATACCTTACATAAATATCTCTTCACATCATAATGCTTAAGTAAGCGCAGAAATATCTGTTGCACCTCATTCCAATACTTTACTTTCCCAGCGTACCTTCCTTACACCCCATATCCAAAACCTCCTTACACCCCATTCCCCCAAAACCCATCCTCCGTAAATCCGAGAACCCCCAAATAATAACAAATCCAGGAGATTGACGGAATGGAAATATCAGTAAGTTTGCTTCTTCTATTTGATTTGTTGTGTTTATTCTTGCATTTTCATCTTTAAATATGGGTTTATAGTTGGAGCCACGGAAATTTCGTAGGGTTTCTATGTTTCCGGATTCTATGTTCCCAGATTCTCAAATCCGAATTTGAGCTTCCGTTCCGGATTTCATTGAATCCGGTTGAATCTTCATTTTTTGGATTTTATGATGTCCGGAAATATTGATTGTTTCCGGATTTCATGATGTCCGGAAAAATTGATTTCTTCCGGATTTCATGATGTCCGGAAAAATTGACTCTTTCCGGATTTCATGATGTCCGGAAGAATTGAATCTTTCCGGATTTCATGATGTCCGGTAAAATGTTGTTTTTCCGGATTCCATGATGTCCGAAATTCTCCTCTTCAACCGGATACAATGGAATCCAGAAATGTATAAAGAATCCGGATTCCATGAAATCCGGTGATATTATTTGTGAATCCGAATGCTTTAATTTATTTTTATTTAATGATTATATTATTTAATTTATCAATCTTTATGACTATGAATATGATTATTTATGATTAATTATGATTTCAATAAAATTTTATGATTATATAATTTAAGATTATGAATATGATTATTTAAAAATAATGATTATGAGTATGATTATATTAATTTAATTTATCAATCTTTATTTTCTTTGAAATAGATATGCCACCACGTACTCGAGGAGGAGATATATCTAGTGCACCTCGTAAACGACCTACGGGATCGGAGCGTAGACGACGAGTGCAATTAAGAGAGGTTGAGCCGGCGATAGATCGGAGAGATCCGGTTGAGCATTCTCGACATGATAGGGATGAGGCGAGGAGGTATTCGGGTGTTCTGGAGGACCACTATCGATAGATCTATATTCGAGTTTTCCTGACCATGTTACGGTGAAGATATGGTTGGGAGAGGTAAACAATCATTCATCAAAGTTGTATATATATATATATATATTTTATGTTAATTTAGTTCGCATTAACTTGAATTGTAATTTATTTGGGTATTTATATTGTAGGGATCGAGCACCATTGAAATTGGTAAATCATGGTCGCAATTTGCGGTTATAGGAGCTTGATCTGAGAGAGGTCTGTGTTTACGAGGCGTGCATCGATACGGGTTGTACTTGGATTAATTAGTTGCAGATCATCGAGTTCTTGAGTAGACCCGATGTTGTCGACATTTTGTGGCGATTGGCGACCCGGAGACCCGCGACTTTTCATCTTAGTTTGGTGAAGGATGACCATCACGTAGGCGACGTCGCATCCATTTTACATACTGTGCTTGGATCGATGATATCATTCTCCTGATAAGCCGGGTGGACGATGCCAATGCTTTATTGGTCGAGTTGTTGGGCACCACCGACGTCGAGGCATCTCGAGGCCCGGGTGATGTCGTTCTCCTTCGGTTCGGCCTGCGTAGGCGAGGGATGTTTTTAGGCTATTACGGATGTCTCGTCGATGGTGATATCGAGGTTGCTATACTCCACGAGGGAGCGTGTGGCGGTTTGGTTGCACTCTATTTGCGACAAGAGTGCGACCCGGTGTCATGTAGTGTGGGCTATTCAGGGACCTCGGCATGGTTGGTAGCCCCATGCTTGGGATGCGACTTGTACGGCATATGCGTACGACGGTGACCTCTGCGACCGGGTTTGAGGTGCGGCGGAGTTAAGTGGCTGCGACCCCTTTTGTAGGTATGATTAATGACGCACCGATAATTTTTAGATAATTTTCAATTACTCCGATCATATTGATATTAATTAATAGGTTATTATGTAGGCTGGATTATGAGCGCACCTGCGAGATGTTTTCTTCTCGGTTGTAAATTTTTATCCAGTCACGACCAGCGTGCAACTACGTTGGAGCCCATGGCGTGATTCAGATAGTTTGCGGAGTTAGTTCGGGGCGACTAGATCGATTGAGTTCGGATGTCTGGCGCAGGAGCCATCACGTGGATCCTCCGGCGAGCACCCCTTTCCCGATATTGCATGGTTTTCTGGATGCATAAAGTGCGGACTAATTGTTGAGCCATATCATCCAAAGCGGGTCTTACGACAGTTTGGGTATATTGACCGATAAATGACGCTTCGGCGCCTCCGCGACCTGGCGTAGTATCTTGTGGATTCGATTATTGGGAGAGATGGACATATCACGCGTCTTGTGATGGTGGCGTCAGCGATGCTATTTTCCGGCTCGGGAGAGAGTGTAGCGAGTATATGGCTGTATGATCGCGTATCGCATCACATCGTTCAACCTCCGCGGTGAGGTCGGGTTTTACGGCCAGTGCACGATCTTCTTTGCCCTGCATCTTTGCATCTACCGGTGATCTTTTGTAAGTTAAATATGAACCGTTTGACTGGCCAATCTAAATTGTACATAATATTGACTTAAATTTTTATTATATTACTAATATTAAGTTCACATATTATTTATGTAATGTGTGAGCATTGTTCTTCCAGGCATGTGATATACGGTGGAAGACAGTGATCTCGATTATTTTAGGGTGCTTGGACGGCGCATAGCATACTTATTTGGTCGGATGAGACCCCGACATCTCCACGGCTGCTCCGTCCACCTGCTCCGACATCCTCTGGCTACCATCCTGCTCCGACACATCTCCACGGCCTCCATCCACACATCTGCGACTTCCATTTTTTAGCCCTCCCACTTTTGTCTATCCTCCACCCGGCGCTCCAGTTGATCCTCCACCCACTTGGAGTAGTTCATCCTCCTCCGAGTGACGAGTTGCTCTCCATTTTCTGACGGATCCTTTAGCACCTACACTGGATTCTACTCAACCTACCAATGTATATGTTCGTTCGAAGAGGAAAAAGAAGACTTAGGTGGTGTTTGTTTTTTTTACTTAATGCTGAATAGAACTTTTTTTGAGCTTAATCTGAATAGTACTTAATAGCATTAAGTATTAGGATTGTTTGTTTTTAATATTAGGTAGTGAGTAAGGGATGGGACCGGATTATTTTGGGTTCTGTCCCCACCTCGCTCTTAATGGCACGAATTTAATTTAATTTTAATGTCGGGTTTTTAATGGGTTTGGGTTTATTTTCTCAAATCAAAGACTTCTTGGATTGGTATTATTCTTCTGCAGCCAAAAAACCCAGAAAATTAGAAATTATAAAATGGCAAAATGTTAATAAAAATAATAAATTGCCGCGTAAGGGTTCGGGCTTCGAAATTATCTAGATCTCCCGGGCTGATATGAAGCGGACTTCGCCGTTAAATTCGTCTCCACGAGAAATCTAGTGACTCGAGAAAGTTCGTTGAATTCAAAACAGCGGAAATTTTTAGGATTTTACAGGTGATAAGTTGTCGATGACTCGGGGACGAGATTTTACGAAAATCTCGAAAGTCGAAAATGGAGCACAGAAATTTAAGTTCATTTAAAATAAAGTGAAATGAAAAGAAATAAATTGTTTCGGGACGAGAACGGATCCGAATGAAATGATATGAGGCTATGTATCAAAATAATAATAATAAGCTCATAGATTATATTTTAAAAATATTTTTTTATTATTTTATTTTCATACTTTAATATATAATAATAATTATTATTATAATGTTTTAAATAAATAATTTATAAAAATTCATAATATTTTATTTTTATGAAAAATATTAATTTTAATAATAAAAATAAAAAAAGTAAATATAAAAAAAATTAAAATTTAAAAAAAATAAAATAAATAAAATGTAAGCGGGCGAGTTTGAGAATTTTCGAATACCAGCCTACTGCTGTTTTAATTTTTTAAATAAGACGAGTTTAGGAATTGAAAAAATAAATGGCCAGGGTGGGATGGGGCCCAGCCCGGAGTCTAATACTAAGTTGTCGTCAGTAGTAGTGTATATTCTTTAGTTATTAACCTTTGTTGAATGATGATTGAGTTTTGCTTTATTTTGTGGAAAGTACTTTTCGAATAGAAAAGTCAAATATTTTCACTTTTTCTATTAAGAACTTTTTTAAAAAATTTTAGCAATAAGTCGTGAAAATTTTAAAAAAACAAACAGATTAATGCTGAAAGCTAATTTGTTTTGTTTCCGATATTAAGTCGAAAACAAAAAGCAGCCTTAGTTTTATGTTTATGTATTTAGTTGTTAAACTTTAATGTTTAAAATAGAATTTGATTAATTTTATTGTATTATATTAGTTGTTAGATTAATTTATAAAATATATTTTGTTTTCAAGAAGTATTAAAAATAATATATATAATATAGTTAAATTTTAAAGTATTAAAAATAATTTATAAAATATATTTAAATTTTCAAATATTAAAAACAAGAAAATTTTATATAATATAGTTAAATTTTATAAGAAAGTATTAAATAATTTATATAATATAGTTAAATTTTATAATTAATAAAATAATTTATATAATATACTTAAATTTTATAATTTATATAGTATCTACTTTAAATTTTATAATTTATATAATAATAGCAAACTAATTTTAGAAAATTTAAAAAAAAATTCAAAAAGGAAATTAAAATGAATTAGGATTTGTAAATCGAGAATGTTTAGTTATATGGGATATTAAAATTAAAAATTTTATGATAAAAATTTAAATCAGGAAGTTTGCTTTACGAATGCAAATCGAAAATGTTTAAATAATCAGGATTTCAAAATCGGAAGTA
The DNA here is from genome assembly GCA_016808115.1 of Tetrastigma voinierianum. Classification (NCBI taxonomy): domain Eukaryota; kingdom Viridiplantae; phylum Streptophyta; class Magnoliopsida; order Vitales; family Vitaceae; genus Tetrastigma; species Tetrastigma voinierianum. Next base: position 218,960 of record JAEQBH010005540.1, on the reverse strand, counting down.
ATTTTACATTAATTTTTGTTTATTTAATTTAAATTGAAATATAATAAATGATGTTGTTATGAAAATTAGTACATCATTAAAGTAATTAATTTTACAAATTAAATTCTAAATATAATACATATCAATTACAATATAAATCATTTAAAGTTGTAGATACATCATGGTTTCATCTAAATCAATTGTCTCAATGTCGCTTCACATCGAGGAGTTCGTCCTAATAATGATCTAAAACCCTCAATCCGAGGTACATAAGGGATCTCCCATCCTTGAGCACACTGGTATCGGTAATTACGCCAGTTGCATGCAATTGGAGGTATTGGTGATGTCGAATCCATGAAGACCTAAAATAAAGATCGTCGCTGTCCAAAAAAGCAGAAAATATAAACATTAAACTTGGCCATTCTATGAGAATATAATTTAACAAACACATCTGAAATGAGAATCTCGACAAATCCAAGTGCAATCGAGTTTGTGGGTGAAGTGAGTGCGGGTAAATCTGGATCTAAGTGGTAGATATGTTGGCGTTATCTAATTGATAAATGGACTAACACAATATTATCTTAGTGAGGCTATCAAATGACCCATGTCGAGGTGTAAAGTCATCCATCATCATATGGAGCAAAAGAGTCAAAACATGATAATGAATAAAACCAACTTCGGCCCGACACGGTCGATTGATCCATACGATTGAACGTACTCATCATGAAAGTTTGAAGCTCATGAACCGTCTTGTCGACGGATTCCCCGGTCTTCCCTATTCCTAGTAACTTCGGCAATCGATTGATTATCCATAATGACCATACGCCTTAACATCGATGTTCACTATATGTTCTGTATTTGATGTGGAAAACATTTAATGTACTTGATTTTTTTTTCCTTTGGTACTTTCCACGGAACATCGTTAGTGATGAAAGAGTACTATCGGTGAAGCGAACTGATAATTTGAATAAAGAAGGAGCTCGGATTGGTAGATAAATTGATTTTCAATGACGGACGACCACTTTGTAACCTTCTCGAGTGGTGGAAACATAGATGTCGTTCGCGGGGATAAGCTAACTCTCTCGACTTCCTTTTAAATGTATTTTACACGCCTCATCTGTCCGACAAATTGTCTCGAAAATACTATCAATCTCGAGAATTAATTGTCAACTAAGGCGAGACATTGTCGTTCTGGCCTCCAGCTTCCTCCAATGAGAATGCACACTATCAGGGAATTGTGGTTCTTTGATAAGCTCTGCGAGTTCGTGCGCACAAAGCGGCCCATGAGGTTCTGTTCACTTGACCACATATTCCGCTACCGATTTCCGGCTTAGGTTGCTCTTTTAAACTCCATCAATATCATATTGAGTGAAATACAGATACCATACCCTAGTAATTCTTTAAACATAGCATTATTGAATTAGTATTCAGCCGACAAAATACTTCTCTCAAATGAAGCTTTGATTTAAAGTATGTTGCAACTCGATAAGAGCATTTATTACATTCGAGAACTCTCGTCCCCTTAAGACGAACCAAGATGTCTCTTCAACTTTGCATGTGCACTCTGAATCTATAAAATATAAAACATATATTAAAATCATTTTTATGTATGGATATTTCAAGAAAAAACTATTACTAATTAACGTACCTGTCGTTGTGACGTACCTAAATGCATTACTTTATACATCCCATTTGCGACAAATCTTTCATATAAGAGTCGACCATGACTTTAATGCATATTTTCTTTGCTCAGGGGTAAGTATAGTAATGAGTTGTCAATGATCTTAAATTCCTCTTGTACTACGTCCTCATTGAAGAAAACAGGGACACTCAGTGACATGAATACCTCACTTCTCTTTTAGCTCAAACAACCTATACAGTTTGCAAATACATTTTTTTGATATATGCCGTCTGCCGCGAGAAGATTTGTTGTGGTAGGAAATACTATCTGACGTTCATTAAGGCCCGACTCTATCGATATGATGACATTAGGTAATCGATCGTGAGCACAGTACTAAACTTTGTAGCTTCTCCGTTTGCCCGAGTGTGATTGTCTACCGCGCTTTCGGCCTCAAGTATACCAGTACCGGAAAAGTCAAATTTGTAGATGTGCACCCCTACGATCTCGGGAAGTGGAAGCGATATCTATTGGTTTTATAAAGTGCAATCCATAATTAGAACAGCACCAAAATGCATTCCATGGCCAGACTAAGTAGGATGTGCCCCAAGCAATCTCTACCTGATCGTTCGACTCATCCTTCCTATGCCCGACAACATATTTACATTCATTCGATTATTTCATTTAGTTGTTGCATTTACGATCTGAAATTTGTAGTAAGTAGTCGATGTTTATAGCGTGCATTGTAGATTATCTTCATAGTGCTAACATTATACTCATCATGATTTTTATAGGCCGAGTAGAATATTCCTTGGTTTCACGAGTTCTTACGTCATGTAGGACAATATAGTTTTCTCATGAATGTCGACCGACATATGAGTGACCCTCGATTGTTTAAATGCTTGATGATTATGAAATCCCTGAACAACTTTAACGCTCAATCATCCATTACCTAGTTAACTTCACAGATTATCTTAAATGGACAATCACATTTTTCGTTCCAGTGCCTTTTCAATTCAAGGAAACACATTCGACTTATTCTTTGCATGCCTATATGTTCCACCATGCTCACATGCAAGGCCCCAACTCTGCTTTTCTACTATATCCTTTATAGATCTTTTATCACAATAACAAATCTAGTTCTTTTTTCCCACATTCAGGAGCCCATTCAATCAAAGCATCCGGAGCTACAAAATATCTGGATAATAACAATTTATTAAATTCGATATATCTTAAAACAGAATTACTCTAACTTTAAAGTATTAAAATTACCTCATTACTACTAAATGCATCACGCAAATCGCTAATTGTAAAGAACTGCCATTATGATCGAAGTCATACTGCCAAAAAATAAAATCTTGATTAAATACCTTGAAAATGTCGATTAAAGCGGATAAATCACTGCTAGGATTTGTAAATCAGGAAAATCAGTGTTCGGGTTTTCAATCGGTTTCAAGTGGAAGTGGGATTTTCAAATCAGGGATATATTCTATTTCCCGGATATCACAAATCCGGTTATAACAATCCAATCCGGATTTTGATATCCGGGATATTGTCTGTGATCCGGATTTGTTAAATCCGGTTGTGGAGTATATTTCGGATTTCAATATTCGGAGAATGTTATGATATCCGGATTTTCAAATCCGGATTAAGTAGTGTCTAACGAAGAAAAAAAACGAACACAGACTGTTATCAAACCGCCGTGCTTGCCTCCCGTAGTTTTAAAAGCTAATTTCAACGTCATTCTACGTTATTTTCAGCGTCATTCTCACCATTCTCACTATTTTTCCAAAAGCGAAGCCACTTCGAGTAGAGAGGGAGTTGGGGTCTTGTGAAGAGATGAAGAAGAAGAAAGAAGAAATGAAAAAATAGGTTTAAGGGTAAATTGTATTTTCCTATATGGGTATTTTTAATGGGGTATATAGAGAAATAAATGAGGTGTAAATAGAATTTATCTTATGAATATTGGTTGAAAACTAAAATAATGTACAAATAATTACATTTGGGTCATTTCGCATACACATTAACAATATCATAATCACTGATTACCAAAAAAATTTAAGTTAACACTACAGTAAACATGATAGATGCACTATTTTATGTATTAGTTTGCTTTTGAAACTATTTTGATAGTTTTTTTTTAAATATGTATTAGTTTAAGACAATACTAGAAAAAAACTATGTTTCCCGTTTCAATTCATAAAATGTAAAAAGAGGAAGACACAATTACGAAAGTCAGTAATTACTAATTAGTGATCACATTATCGATCAAAAGAAAATAGTGATTACATTAAATATTCTAATAGGTAATTGCTTGATCAATGAGAGACTCCCACGCGATATTATTACAAACATTCTCTTTTAGATGCTCATTTTAAGATAAAAATTATATAAAAAATATACTAGTGATGAAAAAAGAAATAAATATATATAATATTCTTTTATTGATCATTGATCAATAAATTGTAATAACATCTTTGTCTATAGATTCTCAATACAAGCTTTTTGATAAGATGATGCAATGATAGAATTTGTTTTTTAATCTTTAAAACTGTTTTCTTGTTGATGTGATCAAAGATAAATTTTAAAAATAATAAAATGAAAAGATAAGAGAAGAAAATTTTCAATTAACAAATTCCCATGAGAAATTTTCAATAATAATAATAATAATAATAATAATAATAATAATAATAATAATAATAATAATTGATAATGTTTTTTCAATCGAAATTGGGCTGGAGTTTGGCGTAATTGCTGGGCCGGTCCGCTAACTCTGGATGTCCGGCTCCCCTGTGAAAATAAGAAGCAAAAATGATCGGTGGGGTATGCTCGTTGCTTCTCCGATGCCTAAGTCAGTTCTTTTCGATGGAAGAAAAAATCAACTGCTTAGGGAATGAATTTTTGTGCGTACCTTTCACCGATGGGGTGACCTGGTATTTATAATGGAGGATCATGATAAATTTCCTAATTGGATGATGGTACGGATATTTCTCCCATTGGGTAAATGATTTTCTTTCCTTATCGTTAACCGATTGATAAGGGATAATTGATAACAATTATTAGGAAATATCCTACTTCCCTAATTGATGGAGATTTAATTAGGAAAGTTGGGTACTTTCCTTTATCTGGGTTAACTTTGGATGTTTCGTCGCTGTTACCGAGACGGGGTGAGGCTGGGTCCGGCACGGGCCTTCCGTGTTGGAAAAGGCATATGTGGTGGGTACAGAGCTCTTTTATGTCTTTTATTAGTGCGCTTCTTTATCTCTTTTAAGCGACATTTGGGCTTGTATTTCTAGAGCACACCGCGCTATTGTTCATGTCCAGTTGCCCCGGCCTTAGCTAAAAGCGGCGTAGGCAAGGGCTGTATCGTTTCATGGATCGGGTGTGACTTCCACGTGGCTACTCGGGGATGGTTTGATTGGGGCCATGTCGCCGTCAAACGTCTTGTGATAATGACGACTTTTCGATTTTCGCGCCCAATTCGGCTATCGCCTCTATTGCCTTTAGGGACATCCTCTAGCAGTTACTTTGTATTCCTCTGTTCTTGAGTCCTCTTCCTCTACGGGTTTGGATTTTCCCCCTTTCGAAACATCTTTGTCCGTTACTCAGAATTGCTTTTGTCGTCTTGCCCTCTTAAGGATCGTTTTCTTTGTTTTCTTTGTTTTTTAGCTTTCCCTGTCTTGGCCTTCGGGCTGTTTGGATGTGTTTGGAGTCTCTTTTGTCATTCTTTCGTTTTTCTTTATCTTTGTCCAATCATGCGTGCTTCTTAGGGTGGAGTCACTCTCTTTGGCCTACATATAAGAGAACGAGCTGTTGAAGAGGTGCGAATACGAGAGCAACGGGTGGGTGGTGGGTCACGGTGGTGGTGGTCCATTGGTGGGTCACTCCCCCTCTACTGGCAGGGTCAAGAGAGGATTAAGCGAGATCCAGTACCCCACGTCCCGAAATATCTTAAGACTTCCGTGAGGTGTTTGGATCTGATGAATATTTTTAGTTGGGTCGAGCCTTCCTATGGGAAAATTTTGCCACTCGCTATAGACCTCCGGTTGGTATCCATGTTTGGCGTCCAAACTTTCTCACCTCTTACGTCGTCCATGTTCCTAAGATGGTTTGCTTTTTTGAGGTGGCCTTTGAAAATGGTATCCGCTTCCCTTTACACCCTTTCTTCAAGTGCGTCCTTTAGGACTTCAAAGTATACTGTGACTTTCCCTGACTTAAGGGTGTTTGGTTGGCCTCCTTGTTGTTTTCGGGGACAAAGGCTTGGGTTCCCGGCCCCAGCTATTCTTAGACCTTTTCAGTGTAAAATAGTTCGCGGAAGGTTTCTTATACATTTCTAAGCGGTCCAGCTCTAGGCTGATTATTTCCAACATGCCATCCTCCCATAAATTCTAGAAGGAACGCTATTTTTTTGTTAGTGGCTGCAATTGGGAATATAATCCCGGCCCGATCGAGGAAGACAGCAGGCGTTAGACCTCTTGGACCACCTGAGAACCTACGTGAGTTCTCAGCCTCAATCTGGTCTAATTTTCGGAGGTACTTAGGTGTCTAACTGGTTTGGTTGTGGTTTTTGATTATGCGGCACAGTCTTAGCCATGAGGATGAAGAGGTGAAGCGGAGGTTGGTTAGGTGCCACCGCGGGCGTGCTACGGAGCTCATTAAGGGTCGGATATTCTTTGGGCGTCCCCAGTCGCGAAGCTGCCACGACTTCTTGTTATGAGGTCTTCCCCTCCTTCCGTCATGAGGCCTTCTCTACCCTCTATCTCAAAGTCTTCTTCGTCTTTTGCTTTGGAGCCTCTTATCGTGAAGCCCACTCGGGGAGAGCTTTGAGCCCGCCTGGAGGTGTTGGCAAAGAAGAAAAGGAGCGTAAAGCGAAAAACACAGGCTTCCTCTGAGGGTTGCCCCCCCTGCCTGGGGTAAGATCTTAAAGGTGGGGGCCTCTTCTTCACCTTCGTCTACTGTCGGAGCTAGAGATTCTTCGGGGAGGGCGGTTGAGCCCCCCTTGGAGGTTCTTCCTATTTCGTGCGGAGTCTCGTTGCGGGCGCGCGCCTCCCTCCTCGATGCCCCGGATGATGTAGGAAGGGGTCGTTTCGGTGTTGTGGGGGATGAGGACTCTCTGCTTTCTCATGTGGAGCTCGCCGCTAGGGTTGTTGATAAAACCCGGGAAAATTCGAATTTTTTGAAAAATGGTAAAATGGTAATTTCGGTCAAAACCTGAAATTTTTCTAGATCTTGGATGACGAAATGGACTTCAGTTAGGTCATCTCGCGACATAAATTTCTGTGTCGAATTTCATCGAGATTTCGTCGGTCGAACGGTAGGAATTTCCATTTTTCGAGAGGCCTTAGAGTGTCGGGTCTTGGGTATGTGTTTGTGAGAGGCGTGTGATGTGACAAAGTCGCACTACATGTACCCATGTGACACATGTTGCATGATTAGTGAGATGATGGAGATGAATGGCTTAGATTAAGCCATGTGTCAAAAATAAAAACTAAAGGACAAAATGGGGATTTAGTAAAAATAATAAGTGAATAAGACAAAAAGAAAGAATAAGTCAACTTCATCTTCTCCAATTTGGAGAACAAATCGTGCAGTGAGTGGCCAAACCTGGTTTTAGAGAGAGAAAGAGCGACTTCTCTTTAGATTTCCCGGCTTTCGGGCCGTCGGTTCTCTTCAGGTCAAGAAGAAAAGTCGATCTACGTTGTAAGGGCTATGCGTGGGCACCGATTTTGTGGAGTTTCGACAACTCCAAGAAGTAGGGATCTTTCCCTACTTGGTTTATTCTTTGGCTAAGAACCATTTTAATGGATGAGATTTGTTGAGGCCTGGATGGCCGTGTTCAAAATCTTTGAACCAAGTGGAGAAAATCCCGATTTTGTGTGGCCGTGAACAGTGCCGAGCCTAGGGATTCACTATTCACGTGATTGGTTGTGTGATTTTTGTGTTGTTGGGTGATTCAAAATGAATTAGCGGATTGTAATTAGCTCGTGTGAGCTAATTTTGATGTTGTGTGTGAATTGAATAATGTGAATTATGTGAATTAAATTTTGTTAATATATACATGTAAAATATATTAGCATGAATGTTTTGGAAATGACATAATGCATTTCATATGCACCGGGGCAACCTAGAAAATTAGGTGTGAGTGCATGGCATGAAAGAAATGAAAAATGGAAAGTGGTTGTGAAAGGAATTTCAAGGGAAGATTTTATGAAGAATTGCCTTGGAGAGTGGTGCCAGTTCGTCTCGGAGCGGACCCGTAGTATTCGGAAAAATAATCCAGCGGTCGCCTCGGAGGGTAGTCTAATATATTTACTAAGCTTCGGTAGTGTGTTTCCAGAACAAAAGCTTTGTTTTGAAAAGCCCCCGTATTTTCGCATTTGGCTTAGGCATGTGTGGGGAGTCGTGTTTCGAGACATGGGATTGGGCATGTAGACATTCCGTGGGATTACGTATTATTTGCTTGAGTGTGTTTGTTTGCCATGACATGTGCACTTAGGTGGGGAGTAACCCATGTAGGAAATTATAACTACTGGGCATAGCTCACCTTGTCGAGGGATCATTATTTCAGGTACAAGGAGTATACAGGAGGACAACGCTCACTAGAGGCCGCGTTTTAGAAGAAAGCCAACTTGTGGCTTAGACATTTTCTTTGTATAACATGTATTAGAACTTTAACTTTTGATATGTTTTGTTTAAGAGTAATGTAATAACTCTTGAACTATGGTATATAGTTGGTGTCTTCTTGATGAGTATTGATGTATAGGCCCAAGTGGCCGTTTTTACTCATGTACATGTCTCATGATCATGAGACCACGAGATGTGCATGAGGTTGTGGTGGTCGGCCAAAGACACCTCGGGATTTGGGGGTCACAATTGTTTCCTCCATCATTGGTGATTCGACCTGAAAGGTGGAGCGCCACTGCGGATTGAGGAGGCTCGGCTCTTGTATGCTTCCGAGCAGCTTAATGCGATCAGCGCCTTAAAAGTGATCCATTTCCTTATTATTTGGATTGTTAATTGACTCTTTCTTGTTCTTTGGTAGGTGGCTACTTGGCGAAGGGAGAAAGGCAGCAAGGAGACCGGCCTTATCGAGGGCTCGTAGTAGCGAGAGTCTTATAAGGCTAAGGTTGCCTCCTTGACCTCTGAGAGGGCCAGCCTTCTAGCTTAGATAAGGGACTGTGAGACTTGTGAAGGTCCCCAGCTTTGAAGCATGCTGAAGCGAGGGCGTCAGTGGAGGATAAAGAAAGGCCGAAAGACTTGAAGGCCGCCTAAGACAAGCTGCGGTTGACCACAGAGGAGTTGTAGGCTATCAAGGGTGACTTGCGCGTCAAAGTGATGACGTTGGACCGGGTTCGCCAAGAGGCTGGAGATTTGGAAGCCGTGGGCCGGCAGCGAAGGAGCTCGATGGCCGGATGGACCTTGAGAGGCAGGAGGCTTTGGCTAGCCAGAGGGGCGAAGTGATAGCAAAGCTCAGAGACGAGGCCTGCACCGAATGGGCCTTTGGGTGGCTTACCTTCCAGATCAGGGCTTCCAAAGCTTTCCCAGACTTAAAGTTCAACATTCAGCTTTCTGATGAGGAGGTAGAAGAATTTGCTTCGAAGTACGGTGGCCAGCGGGCGCTCAGGTGCTTTAGGGCCACGATGCGTACTCACCTTGATGATCTTGGGTTCCTCCGAGAGGCCGGCTCTTACTTGCAGTTGGGATACGCTTTTACCAGTGGTGGTGCGATCTGGCACAGACTTTTATTTTAATCCTGTTATTTTTGGACTGCCCGGGCACGGGATTTTGTGTTACTTGACATTGAATTTTCGTTGATATCAGAGGTCGATGATTAATTTTAGCGTTCTTTTTATTGTTTTGCAGATTGAGCTACTTGGCTCCTAGTGCATCTGTTTGTTTAGCCGAGGAGCAGGCTATCTAGCTCTTTGGGCTATTTGCCTTTTTGGGCGACTAATCTCTGTGATGCTGGGCTCTGGGTTCTTGTGCTCACGAGATGTTTGAGCTCTCCCAGGAAATAGGCCGCCGGCCTTTTGGGCTATTGTGCCTTTTGACGAGTTAAGCTCTTTACAAAGGCGAGTGGCTGGGCTCACGAGGCTGTGTGCGCTTCTTTGAGGCGGTTAAGCTTGAAAAGGCGAGGCTCTTTGGGAATCTGGGCTGTCTGCCTTCCTTAGAACACAAGACTCATGACGGTTAGCTCTGAAAAAAATGATACTATGGCTCTGGGATTTTACTTCTGAAATTTATTGTGCCTTTCAAAACTAAGCTTTTTGGCTTCTAGGCTACAAGGACTTCCTTGAGCGGTTAAGCTCTGAAAAACTAAGCTATTGGGGCTCCTAGGCTATTATGCCTTCTCTAAACTGAGCTAAAATGGCTCCTTTGAAATTATGCCACATGGCTCTTTAATATCCCTTCCCTTAGGAAAGCGCGCGTAGCTTTAATGCAGGTTTGTGGGGAATCGGTGCAGATCACGTGAATTTCCCAAGCGTTCGGGCTTCTTTATAAATAACTACCTTCCTTTGACGGGGTGTGTTATACTCTGCTCTCATTTTTCTTAGGCTCTGCCCTGCCACTGGGCTTCTGTGGCTCTTGATCAGCACGCGACAAGTCACTGATGCTTGCGCCTACACTGGGTTTCTCTCGGCCTCGTTTGTGGAGCTGTGTTTTCCCCCTAGTTTCCCCATAGTTGTGTTGTTCCCTAGTCCCGCCCATTGATGGAACTCGGATCAAACTGACGTGAGGGGGCTGTGAGGCTTTAGAGGGAAAACTTTGTCCCGCTTCCATTATATCTCTTCCTTCCTCTTTTTCTCCCCATCCCCCCTTTTCTTTCTCCTTCTCCTTCCTTTTCCTTTCTTCTTTTTCTTCTTTCTCTTCTCCTTTCCTTCTCTTTCTCTTTCTGCTTTGGCTTGAACTGGTGTCACAACGTAGCAAAATCCACTTTGCCGATTGTAATTTTTCGAGATGCAAAGAAAGATTTTGTAATCCTCTGAGGATTGTAACTTCCCGAATGAAATTTGCATTTGTTATGTGACTTTTTAGGGAGCCACTAACCAGCCTTGCTTTCTCTCTTTCTTTCTTTTTTCCTCGTGGGTTTTTCTTTCGAGGAGTAGAGAACTGCTTATGCGCTTTGTCTCTCGAGGCAGGAACGGCTCCACTGATCGTAATCGTATTAACTCGTAACTCCTCAAATGCAGCAATCTTTAGAAACACGTGCTTGCACCCCAGCATCTTTCCCAGCCGAGCCGCTTTATCATTATAAATTATTTTTCACCCAAAGATAATATTAAGTAGCCTAAAAATGAACATAGAGACTGGGTATTTAAAATCAAACGTTGATACTTTATTAAAGACTACATTCGAGGTCTTATCAGAACCATTTGAGGTGTTCAATGCTCCATGAGCTTGGTTATTTTTCCTTCTTCGTTCAGAGTTCGTAGTCACGTCGGACTATGCCGGGATAATGAGCATAGGCCCTTCCTACTGAAGTCCTAGCTCCTACGTAGTCTTTCCTCACGCGTAGTTTTTTAACCAGTCACTGTGCTTGTAATTCTTAGGTTCACCCTCTCACATAGTATCTTGTCGTCTTTCGTGGATAATCCTCAATACGCTCAGACTCAAGCCCCGCTTTTCTTCTAGAGATCCAGTTTAGGCGAAGAACTCTCATTGTGCTCCTAAGGCTAATTCAACTTCGCTACTTTAATCCGACGATGAGCTTACCGCTTGATGCCAAAGGCCGCAGCGAATGGGGTCTTCGAAAGGTCGACTTGCGCATAGCTTCAGGTGTCTGAGCACACTCGGGAGTGTATTCTACCCATTTTCCCTTTGTATCTTTACCCATTTTCCTTTAGATCTTCTAATTTAGTTCGCCGCCTGGTGAGTCCTTATAAGGACATTTGCTCGCCATTTGACTCGTGGATGAGCTGACGAGTAGTAGCTTCTTTCTTATTCCAGCCCAGGCGTAGAAATCCCTGAACTTAGGATTGTTGAACTGTTTCCCATTATCAGACACTAGGGACCTCGGGATCCCGAACCTGCATATTATAGAACCGCATTTGAAGCCACGCATCTCTATCTCCGTGGATTGTTGTTATGGCTCGCCCTCGGCCCACTTGGTAAAGTAGTCCACTACCACAATGAGCAAATCCTTGCATCGTCCCTTCCAACGGGTGGTCCCATGCGACCCCATCACGAAAATGCCAAGGGCTTCTGGGTGATCGACGTCAGTGGCTCAGATGGGATGAGAGAGATCCTTGGTATGCCCCTACGCTTTGCATTTTTGACCGGGCCTGCTGCGCCCTTTGGTTACTTTCAAGCCAATACCCCCGCCTCAAGGTTTTTCCCGTTGTTCGAGCCTGATGTGGCTGCCACACGTCTCAGGTACCTTCCCGAGTATGTAATTGGCGTCTTCCTTCGCTATGCACTTAAGAATGGGCGTAGAGAAGCCTCGTTTATAAGCACCCCATGAACTAGTGAATCTCGCGACCTTGCTCCGAGCTCGATATCTCCTTCGGGTCACTGCACTGTTCCTCTACTAAGTAATCCTGGGACAAACCATCCAGCCGCCTGCACATCACAGGGGAGACTCCGTTGTCGATGCTTACTGAGGGTTCTGGAGGTGCTCAATAGGTACTCGCCTGTGTCTTCATGCGAGGTTGTCAGCGCTGCCAAGGCATCGCCTCGAGAATTCTCTCGCTCTGGGCATGCCTCACCCGAACCCTCGTATGAACTTTTAAGCAATTCCTCGCACCTTCTTGAGGTACAGGATCATCTTCTCACCTCTAGCTTCAGAGAAGTCTCTATCCGCTTTACTACCACTGGGGGAGTCACCGCTCACTCAGCCATGATCGGGCCTTCCACGGAGCGGGCGAGATTAAGCCCGAGTGACAACCTCATAGCCCGCTCACATCGAGGCTCGAAGCCGAATTTGAGGGCTTATTCCACATCTATCCCGCCTGAGAGGTCGGATCGACCTTACAATCGCTTCCTTTGGGCATTGACGCCTGGCCCAATTCGACACAACCTTGACGGGAGGCCCTGGGCCAGCCAGTAGCTTCCTATGTGCTCTTACTAGGTGAATTCCATGATGAAATCGCCAAGATTTGCCCTTTATCGCCGTCCTGGCTCAGAGATCCGATGTCTAACCCACTCGGGATCTATAGCCCACTTTATCAGTCTCTAGAGGTTTCGGAATCAGGCAAAAGATTTACCACTCGAATATTTAGTCTGGACTTCACTGTATGAGCTGGAAGTAAGGTCGAGTTTTCGAATGTAGTTACCAACGCTAGGACTCAGCTTCTCCATCTTTGGATACCTCTCTCTCGTTTCAGCTCGGGTCGCAATAGTAGATCGAATCGCTGCACCCCTATCCCATTCTCTGATTAGGGCGACACTAGTTGAGAAGTCTGAAACGGCCAGGTAGAGAGTGAGGAGTTCTCCCTCAAAAGGGCTTACTAGAACGGGGGGAGAGCTCAGGTAGGTTTTGAGCGCCGTGAATGCCTCCTTGCAGTGTGCATCCCATTGGAAGGCCTTTTCAGAACCTGAAAGAAAGGCTGACATTTGTTGTCGGCTCAGACACGGTCGCCAAATACAGTTTATTCTTCCGGGCCAGCGTTGGAATGTCCTTAATGCTCAAGGTGGCGCATGTCGAGCACGACCTTTATCTTGTAGCCGGTTTGCTTCTATTTCCTCAATGCTGACTATAAAACCTAAGAACTTCCTGACGGAGACTTCGAAGGCGCATTTGGTCGGGCTTGTTCCTTTCACATTGTGAAGCCAGAAGACCTAACGCCGCTATGGGCCATGGCCTCGACCTTAACCGATTTTTACCAACATGTCGTCTATATATATCTCCATGTATGCTCCAATTTGCTTCTAGAACATCTTGTTCACCAACCCCTGTAGGTGGCTCCGCATTCTTCATCCGCGGCATCACCTGGAGCAGCAAGAAGTTCCTTTACCCAATGAACGAGGTCTTCGTCGTCGTGATCCATGTACCGATCTCGGTCAGAAGCAGAAGGCCCATGAAGTCGAGGAGTTCTGCGACCGTTGGCCCACTCATGAGGTCAATCCGGTAGAGGGAAGCTATTTTTTGGGCAGGCCCTGTTGATATATGTGAAATCGATGCAAAGTCGCCATTTGCCGTTTGATTTTTTGACGAGAACAACGTTGGCCAACCACTCAAGATATTCTACCTCCTGACAGATTTAAGTTTTTGAGTGAGCTTGTCACCTTCATTAATCACCTTATGCCATTCTCAAAGTGGTTCTTCTTTTTCTTCTCAATTGCCTTAAAGGATCTGACCGATCGCTCAACCCAGGTGATTACCGCAGTCGCATTCTATGTGCCCTCTTACTTCCAAAGTAACACCTCCATGTTCTGCTTCATAAAGTGGATGAGAAGGCTTCTGACGTCTTTAGCTAGCTTAGATCCTATGTAGATGAGGTGTTCTGGCTGGTCGCCGTTTCGCATGTGCTCTAGCTCTTCTAAGGACGCAGCCCAAGCCACTGCCATCTCATGTCGAGCCAGTCTACGACGCTGGCTAACCGTTGTTTACTCGATGCCGAGTAACACTCCCCTGCTGGCCGCTGGTTTCCTCGAACCATTCCTACTCCATTTGAAATTGGGAATTTGATAACCATGTGATAGGCGGAGGGGATGTCCCTATGGTATTGAGGAGGGCCTCGGCCAAGAACATAGTCAGAGGGTCGACGGCATCTACCATGAGAAATCTTACGTTGTCAGAGTTCGGCATTGGGGTCTTCCAACGCGAGCACTAGCTACTGGTATCGACCCTGTATAAGAGCTCTTCTCCGCAGAATCCACGTAGGTAGGCGTTGATTGGTTCTAGCTTCTCCCTTCCAATGCCCATTTTGTCGAAGGCTGATGCGAAGATGATGTCGGCCGAGCTTCCATTGTCGACAAGGACCCTGTGGATTGTTTTATGGCTACGACGACCCTTATCACTAGTGGATAGTCATGGGGATGTTGGCTCTTCATGTCGGTCCGGTGCTGTTATGGTAGTATTCACCCGGTGGGAGTCAGACGCGCTTGTATTTCTAATGTTTCCCCTGATCTGATGTTGCGCAGATAGGCCTTCCTGGCTGAGCTGGACTCCCCGCCCCCTGCAAATCCTCCGAAGATCACATGGATCTTCCTGCTGGGCAGTCAAAGGAGTCAGTTAGTTGACGCAGGTGGTGGTGGCTGCATTCGTCCCGACCTCTCCCGGCCAACGCGAATGAAATGCGAGCGTTCAGATCGTGGATCAGGTACTCACCCTTTCCTTACCGGATGCACTATCCGCTCAGGTCCATGATCCCCGTGGAACTCACAGTATTCGTATCATTTCTCATTGATTCGACTCATCCGAGACGGCCATCTCGTGAATTTTCATGTTGCACTTCGCGTAGGACCTGTGACATTGAGGCTGTTAGGGGGTGAATTTCCAAGGTGAATACCGCCGTCGCAGCCGGCCGGTGGTCCTGTGCGGTGTCTCACGCTCCCCGCCTTCGGGGGGGATCGCCTCTTGTCGCCTTCTATTCCTTCCTGATCCGTCCCTGCCTCCTACCCCTAGGGCCGGCTCCCATTTCATGCCGCCTCTCGCTCTTTCTCCTTTTTGACAGTATTCCTTCGTTGATAAGAGGGCTTTCACCGTTTGATATACTTCTCCTGTGTCACGAGCACCTCGACCATGCTTTCCAGAGGGTTCTTTGAGATAGAGAACACCAGTCTTTCAATCGTAATTTCACCGCGGATGAAAGAGACATACAACCTTTCGGGGCTTCGAATATCTACCTTTAATGACTCCGCATCAATCTCTCGAACATATGACCTCAGTTCTCCCGTTAGTCTCCGCTTTATGGTCGAAGGTGATAACTCGCTTCCTATATCGTCCCAAATCCAGGCAGCGGGAGCATCGAATGCCACGGAGAGCTCGCGGAATGATGAGATCAAGACGGCAAGTCTATTAAACCAAAGCACTGTCGGGGCCCCCTTTAGCGTGATAGCTAAGGCTTTCAGATCGTACGGGTCCTCGATATCCTCGCAGCCCCATCAAAGTTCTTATATGTATTGAGGTGATCTATGGGGTCTTTTGTTCCGTTAAACGTTTCGATCTGTGGCATTCTGAACTTTACTGTAAGAGGGAGAGCGCAAAGACCTCTACTGCGGAACGGATTCGGCGCCACAGCACTGGGCCGCTTCCACAGGACTGGTCGCCTTTTACCGCTTCCCCTTCATATGGTCGAGCTTTGGCTGATGTCTCTCGAACTCTCCGCTCCCATGACCGCTCCCGTCTCCCCGGCCGATAAAGGACGGGTCCATCGCCTCTATCATTCCTTACCATGCCTCTCCTCGTTGCGATTCTCTCCAGGGGGTTTGTAAGGGTCATGTTCCCTGGCTTGGCTAGTTTCTCCTTCTCCATCCGCTTCTCGAGGAGGGTTGCGGTGTTGCTGTTCTTCTTGGGTAATGGTGTTTTGGCCTTCTCGGGCTTGTGCGCTTCCTAGGGGCATTGTATTTACCTGGTGAGTTGCTCTAACTCTCTCAACAAACATCGGGTCAAGTGAGACCTGGAAAGGCACTTTATTTTATTTGGTATTGCTGTGGGGAAGCTTGGTGTTTTTGGAGGTTGGGCATTTTCATGCTTTCTCTTCCTCCTTCCTCCTTCCTCCCTTCCTTCTTCCTCTTCCTCTCCTCTTCCTGTCGTCTTGCATCCTTGGGATTGGCGTGGCTCCTGCCAGGTTCCGAGTTGATACCATCACACCGAGATCGCCTTTATTTGCAAAGGAACCGCTGCCCCACGTATACGCTAAACCGGGATGATGCTTTTTCAACCGAAACTCCGTGCCGGAGCTTCTCAAGCACCGCTGGCCGGTCCGTCGACTTCTGATGTCCTACCCTCCAAGGAAAATAAGAAGCAAAAAAGGATCTGCGGTTCGGCCCGCTTGCCTTCTCCGATGCCTAAGCCGGCTTCCGGCCAGTTAAAAATCACCGCTTAGGGAATGAATTCCAGGCGCACCTTTCACCAATGGGGTGGCCTCGGTATTTATAATGGATGATCATGCGATAACTTTCCTAGTCGATGACGGCATGATATTTCTCCATCGGGTAAGGGATTTTCTTTCCTTATCGTTAACCGATTGATAAGGGATAATTGATAACAATTATTAGGAAATATCCCACTTTCCTAATCGTAGAGATTTAATTAGAAGTTTCGGGTACTTTCCTTAATACGGGTTCTTTTGGATGTTTATGTCACCCGCTTCTCACGGTGAACCTCCGGTCCCTAATTCGCCTTCTGTTTAGGCATATGTGGTGGGCCGAGCCCTTATGTTTGTATCACCCGCTTCTTTATCTCTTTTAAGCTCCCGATATCTGCTGCTTCCGGGCCTCGCGCGCCTATTGTTTTAAAACTCAATCACACACACACACACACACACACAATAATTATTATTATTATTATATTTTGTGAAACTTGTTGTACTGTCTTATAATTATACATGATATTGTGGATTTTCTTGTTCATAGTGTTATTTAGAATTGGTGTTTTGATTTTAAGACTGTGTGATAGTGATTAATGTTAATATTGCTTCTAGATTCGCCGAAATGGTATCAGGGAATCTAGGTTAAGAAAATAAATAAACATGGAAGAACCTTTAATTGAGTGTTTACAATGTAACATCTTCTCACAACATACATTAAAAAGGTTAGAACAAAGCCTAGAACATAAGCAACAAAGATTAAATATTTTTATACTCAATGGAATTATGACTGAAGTAATTCATCATCAATTAAGAATAATTGAATTAGAAATATTAACAGTAAATACTCTAATGATAGATCTTACTTCTAAATATAGTGCATATGGTGATCATTTAATCAATGATCATGATGATGATGAAGATGAAGATTGAACCTGAAATAGTTCTTCCATAAGGAAGATATTTTACCGCATAAGAAGAATTATTTAATTAAAAAGTCTTATAATAATCTAAGACACAATAAAATATTATGGAACAATTATTAAAGAACTACAGTTAGCAATAAATGATTTAGATAAAAAAGTAATTGGATTGGTAGAACCATTACCTATAAGAAGCTCTATTTTTGAGAAAGGAAATGATTCTTGGATGAAGATATTAAAAAATTCTTTAAAAAGAAATAGACATGATATTTATAGTTTTTGTCCTTAGTGGAGAAATAGTCTTTATCATAATCATAACCTACCAAAACTTTAGAATAAGGCTGGGGTTATTGATTGGATGCCTAGTAGCTTTATTTAGAATATCATTACAATGTAATGAATCTCTAGAAGACTTTATGGATTTTGAAGACTACGATCCATATTCTTTTCTTTCCCTTGATAATTATTACTCAAACCAAGAACATTGGTTTGATGGTGATGATTAAAAAATGGATCTAGAATTAGCATCTGATTCCGAAATAGAAATTTTGAGCCAGACTCTAGAAAAATTAAACATACCTACATATAATTTAAAACTAAGAAAATCCAACGGTAAGCTTTTGTTACAAGCACTCCGTAAAAACAAATGCTTAGATATTCTAGAATCATCTTATTCCACACACAATACACAATATTAACACACACACACACACAATAAGATTTATGAGGCTCAGATATTCTAAGACACCAATCGCAAAGAGGAACTCGCTTCGTTTTTTGGAACAGTAAAACAAGAAACAGATTCACCAATGGATAAGTTAAGACCAGAAGGAATCAACCCTTTCAGTATATACTTAGATTTAGATTGTAACTCTGACATCTCATCCACCCTTGATAGATGGGAAACCTCTATAAGATTAGCAATTGCAGTCAACCGAATGACAAACGATGATGCAAAAAGATATATAGGAATGACAATGATTAAATCTGCTTTACAATTTTGGAAAAATTTAAAAACAGATACAAAAGCCCAAGCTTTAGAAGGAGACAATATTACGTATTGTTGGGTCAAAAGTCAGTTCTCACCATATACTGGAATTCCTCGTAGAATGATATATTGATGTGAGATTCACCACAATATGTTGAAAATATATGTTCATGCTTTACTAAAGCTAGAACTAAATAATATATGCCTCTTAGACACTTACATATGTGTCTTTCAAGACTACTATTATTATATATATGGAAAGATTGGTACAGATACAATGTATCTAAATATGTTTTATTCAAAGATACCAGATCCATGGGGATCTGCACTTATTAGAGATTACCCTTTTGTTAATTCAGATACCTTAGGTAAAAGGATTTCTTTTCTAAAAGAAAAACTAAATGAATGGTGTCATCAGGCATATTTAATTAAAAAGGCTAAAACGATTAGAAAGGATAATGTTTTATGCTGCAAAGGAAATGATTTAATAACTAATAGGAGATTTAAAGAAAACCTATAAACAAAAGAAAAATAAACCTTATAAAAGATTTTATAAAAGATATGGTCGAAAAGTATATTTTATTAAAAGAATACCAAGATATTTTAAAAAGAATTGGAATACAAGACAAAGAACGATTTATAGAAAAAAATCCTCGAAAAGCAAAAGAATGCGTGTGTTATTACAGAATCAAATCGACATTATACAAATGAATGTCCTAATAAATTCAATAAGAAAAAAGATTGAACTAGATTTAGATATTGAAAATGATAAACCAAGAAGAATTTATAAATAAAGAAATTTGAAGATTCAAATGAATCCTACCGTGGCTATGTTTATGTGAGACGTAATCAACCGTATATTTCATGCAATTCGGCGAAGATTATCTTAATGAGTGAAATAATAGATAATCAAATTATAGAAAGCTTAGGAGATTTTTCTCAAGATCTATTGATCGACAATCATCTCTTTAAAAAGATTAAAAAAGCTGATTATAGTATAACTGAACATTCGGGATTTAATCGAAAACTTTGGGAAAAATTTGGATTTCAATCAAGAAAAAACATTATGTATTATGGACTTAGCTTAAAAGAAAATGCTTTAAATATAGAAGCCACTTCTAATAAAATTGAAATTCCTTTGTTAGAAAAAGTAGAAATGCAAAAAGGAATTCAAAAGATAGACGAAAAAGAACAATGAAAGATAGGTTGGATTTACATAGGATCTATACAAATGATTATTAGTGCAACCTTTAGAGAAGACATTGATACTCCAATAGATTTAGCACTTTTGGATAACAAAATTTTAAATAAGAAAGAAGCAATTTTAGGTATCATAAGAGGAAATCTGAAATACCAAAAGTTAATATTTAATATTTATCCGAAAATTGCTTATAATTTAGGAGATAAAGATTTTGATAAAACTCTAAGTTTAATACAAGACTTTAAAAGAAAAGATTTTGGTTATATGCTGAAATAAACCTTACTCAATCACATATAAAATTGCTCAGGCGCTATATCAAATACTCATCATATTGTGTATTTTGCACAAAAGGATTATATTGATTTACCTTTATTATTTCAAGATATTGGAATAATTTATCCTCCAGAAAATTCTTCCATATATTTCAAGGATGATTTCCTATTAGACGTAGGAGATAAACCAAAATATATTGATCATAGACCCTCTTGTTCTCGTTTGTCTCTTACAGACAATATGATTCATCTTAGCAAAATAATTACATTTAAAAGTCTTGAACAAAATAAAAAGATTACCAACTATAAAATTAAAGGCGATTATTTTGATGGTCTTTAATTGAAAAAAATATTGATATTTGATAGATACTGAGCGTACTCTCGTTATATTTCTAAGTATTCAACATTTTTATAAGAATTAAAAGAATTGCGTAACTTGTAAAACACATAAAACTTTAAATTATAAGCACTTAAATAGAATGCTAAATTCTTGTATCGTTATGATAAGATTAGCCAATCAAGAAATTAAATTACCTCAATGGTCAAGATTTAAGAAAATGATACGATTAAGACATGCCAGTAATGACTTTTCGAAAAGTGTAAACCTCGCATTACCCCAAAAGTAATAATTACCCTTAATCACAATGAGATTATCATTAAAAAATGACCAGTTGTTGAGACCAAAACGTGTTTGCACATTTATGCTTTAGTTATGCATGCAAGATTATGATGTCATCACCAAAGGACTACTATCTATTTCACTGCAAGAATTCGCGCCATAAAACTTGTCGGTTATAATTAAAGACATATACAAATTTTATGATTTAATTGGCTACTAAAGGACTATTGTCTAATCCTCGCAATTCACAGTAAACTTGTTGATATTATACTATATAAACCAAAAATTCCTAGAGTAACCATTTTCAAATTTCGTTTCAACTGATATTCTGCAAGTGCAATGTGTCGACAAGTAATAAATGGATTTAAGTCCTATATCGATCCTAATAGATCTCAAGAATTTTAAATCAACTACCCCGACTATACTAATTTCTATACTATTTGACTACCAAATGATAGTAAGATCCAAAGATTAAGTGCTGAATTTTAAACTAATCAAAAGGGAAATAAATCGAAATGAACAACAAACTTGAATATAAAGAATAAAGAATAATTAGCAAGCTATAGGGAAAACGAATAGAAATTGAATAATTATCTTTCGTAGAACATACATTAAAATCAATGCTATTGTGAAGTATCAATTCCCGTTGTCAACTTGTAAATTTTTCTTGTGAATTCCAGATTTCAAAATCTATCCAAGGCGTTAATAGTTCAGCTGGATCTCTCCACACTTCACATTTCATTATCTAATTTCTGATCTGATTCTCTCGGATACAGGGAATTAGATAACTACTTTTTAACAGGGACCTCCTAATTCTAGGTATTTTTCTTTTGCAATACTTGCCACCATTTTATGGATCGTACACCTTAGCTCCCAAGTTATCTGGCCAAGCAAGGATATACACTCTCAAAAAGTTACTCTTCCTCCAAATTAAAATAGATCACCCTCTCCTTGATTAGATCCTCAAATGAACACTCGGATTACTTCACTATTCTAATTGAGGTGAACTCTTCCGCTTGTTTAAATTGATAACTCGTCGAACTCCAAAACTGATTTCAAGTGAGAAGAGGATTTATCAAGTAAACTCACAAGCTCCATGATCTCTAATAGCGCATTCATATACCTTCAAAGAAATATCTATAACTCCCAGATTTTCATCTCTGTGTCACTCAGAGGACTTCATTGAAATCAGAGCAATGAAACAATTCTTATACGGGTATAAGAAACTGATATTCAGATCGAAGATCTTAAACCCATAACCGAAAGTAAATGCAGAAACTGAAAGCCGCAATTTGCTGGAAATAACAGTAGGAAAGATAATTTCTGACAATAGCATTCTCTTTATGAAAGCTGGGTTCCTCAATTACTGAATTACACCCTACAGCATTCCCCTGATCATAAGAATAACTGCATTTTGAAATTAAATAAGCACCTTAAATTTGTCCGAACTTCAACATTCCGTAGTAATTTGAAAATAAATGAATTCGCATTCAAATTTTAGCTCGTAACGATAACATCCACCTTTAAAATAAAGAAAACTAGAACGATAAATCTAATCTAATTCTAACTATCAACATCAAGAAAAATAAAAGAAAGAAAGAAAAATAAAAATAAGAAAATGAGCCTTCGCCATCTCAGACCTCTCGTCTCGTGGCCGCCTAAGCTACCTTCTTCCGGATAGCCGCAGATGATAGGTTTTTCAATGGGCCCTAACTCTAATGTAGCTCAGCCGTGGATTTTAGAGTATCCGTGCCTAAGTCACCGTTTCAAGTCGCGACCTCAATTCCTTGTCGCTGACATCATCCATGTCATGCACTGACCACGTCAGCGACCTCAACTTTGTCTATGTACTTTGAACTCGATTCCTTAGTGATGTCGCGACGCCATTCTCTTGTCGTGACATCAACTAAAATGAAATGCATCTTTCAATCGATAACTTCGATGTCGCGATCTCGGTCTCTTGTCGCCACGCCTCTTTTATGGCTCTTTCAACCTTCAACTATAGTCTCGTGGTCGCACTTCATCTCTTGTCGCGGACATCAACTTAAGGCTGCGCCTCTACTTGATGGCTTTTGCGTCGTGGACTTCACCTCTTGTCGTGACATCAACTTACGAAATTCAGCTTTCAACTAATCTTCATGTCGCGACATCGATCTCTCACTAAGAGCATTTCCCATTTCTTTCAGCTGATCCGGCTGTTCCCGATGTCGCGACATCGATATCTTGTCGCGACATCGACTTAGTTCCGGGCCTTCAATCGGGCTGTTCTGGTGTCACGACAACAATCTCCTTTGGTCGCGGACATCTAGTCACGCCAGATATATTTAAACTGGTCGCCTGACGTCAGCGGGTTCTCGACCACGTCGCCAGACGTTAGCCCGCTCTTCGCAAGATTCAACTTGTTCTCGTATGTCGCTGGCTATCAATCTCTCGTCGCGGACATCAACTAAAGAAAGGATCCGCGTATTTCAACTGCTTTCCTCATGATGTAAATACATCAATACGCTATCGGACATCAACTGACACGTATGCTTCAATCTTGTCGCCACTTGTATCTTTCCTTTGATTGCCTTGCCGCCGCGACATCAACCCTCACGCACATCACTTCATGCCTCCACAAGTCTCAACTGTTTGTTCCTGATGTCGCGACATCAGTATCTTGTCGCGACTTCGATTCATGACTCTGTAGCTTTGAACTGTGGTTCTTGATGTCACGACTTCGATCTCACGTCGCGACCTCAGCTCATGCTTTTGCAGCTTTCTCATGAGCAGTCTCAGGTCGTGACCTCAATATCTTGTTATCCATGTCGCGACCTGCATCAGATTTCCTTCAATCTTCTGATGTCGCATTTCATGACTGACTGTATCCCCAAAATCGCATCAATGACCAAATGCGCTTCTTTTTTCATTTCGCTTCCGCCACTGGATCGTGACTCTTTTATTCCACTTATTTATGCATTTTCTAACGTTTTTTCTTCTTTTCTTCCATTCTACTCCGCTTAATAATAAATGGGTGAGTTTCTTCATATTTCTCGCAAAGTAATTCGCTCTTTGATAAGAAAATTGTGCGTAAAAATGGACTAAAATTAGATGACTTTTAAGTTCATCAAACTCCCCCAAACTTAAAATTTTGCTTGTCCTCAAGCAAAGAAAAAGAAAGATTTGTTTGTCCTCAAATAGAATAAAAGAAAATTTTTTAAGGACATTTTTTTTTCTCTGATTTGATCTGCAGTGGCATTCAATTTAATTGCAATGCAAGGTATGCATAATTTTCTGTACATCTAGCTTCAAGTCCAGTTCAAGGTTGGTCTCCACTCTTTATACTATGCAAAACTAAATCAAGAAATTGTTTTACAAACAACATATTCATTGGATTCCGTTGAACAATAGATTATTTTCCTTTCTTTCACACCGAGTCATTTAACTCCCCTCAAGTCCTTCACAATTTTGATTGTTTCTTATCCTTCCAAATTCCATAGCTTGTTTTTCATATTGATCTCCACTAATGTAGATGATTACCTTCAAGATCAATCGTGTCTTTGCCTTTACAGCTAGGCCCGGGTAATGGGTAGGATGGAAGGAATTTTAGGCTAAGATTACTCCCGAACCTTTTCTCTCCTCTTCGCCTTTCTTTCTTGTAGTTTCTATAATAAACTCCCCTAAACTTCATGTTTGGGACATCTCTTTAATTTCTTCAATTCAGAACTGTATGCCCCATACTTCTCACTTGTAATTCCACTGGGGAAACTTCCCTTTTTGTCAACACTCGAGGATAGCAATGTTTTGTCTTAGGCTTTCTAACACTCTTAGCGTAACTTCTCAATAAGAGTCTCCCATACTGTATGGCATTAGGTACTAGGTATGAAACACCCTAAGAACTTAATTGTTCACAGAGTTAGGGCCACAAGATAAAACCATCCCTATAAACTTTCTTTTATATTGCCTTTTACTCTTGCCTTTTCTTTTCATTCCCCTTTTTGAGTTCGAAAATTTATACTCCCCCTAAACTTACTTCCTTTCTCTTCCTCCTTGAATTCCCGGGTAATCAAGTGGGTTCTTTATCGAAGGATTGATGTTTTAGGATGAGTCGAGGTTTCCACTCGGTCTATTTTTGAAAATAGGCTTGTTGACTCAATTTCTACCATCAGATATGCACAAGATATGAATAGGATGGCTGTAATGGCTCAAACTGCTCAAGAACGGCTCAGATCATCTCACACCAGATTACTCAGGATTTCTCAACTAATAATCTAACAAATTCTAGAATTTGGTTTGAACAACTAGACTAACCATAGGAGTACCTTTGACTCATTTTTTGCTAATGAGTATTTACATTAATTGATATTCAATGTGTTCCTTGACTCATTGTTCATACCACAAACTCAAAAATATGTTTCCTTGCTCCTCTATCAGAAGCACCTTCCTCACTTTGACTTTAAATTGTGCCTAGACTCTATAACTTTTGCACCTTTTGTGTTTAATTAAATCAGATGATTTCCGCCCTTATTCTACATTTCAGCTCATTTCTAATCTAACTCAGTTTCATTCAATTTAGTCACATTCGCTAGCTATTTCCGAACTAATTTCTACTTTGATTTCTAATCACTCAATCACAAAGCAAATACAATCATGGAATCAAACAAATTCAACTCAAGACACGGCCAATTCAATTTAAATTTCTCATTTTATTACTGATTTAATTGCAGCAGTTGGATACACAGTATGAGAGAAGGATGGTAATGAAAGAAGGTGGAGAAGGTCTATTTTTTTCTTGAAATAGCCAGTGCAAAGATGTCAGCGGGTCTAGGTCTAATGTACTTTAAATGGCCGGAAATTGTGAATTTTCATTTCTTCTTCTTTCCTTTCTTCTTGGTCTCCTTCTCCATTTGTTCTTCAAGGAAAATCTCATTAGAGAGATCAACCTTCCCGCCTTAACTCATCCCGCCTTCCCAAGCCATTCATTGTATTTTCCATTTCAGTCATAACCTCTAGGAATTTGGCCAGATTGTTGTTAATCAGATCTAAGTTTTCCAGCCATTCTTTCTGCTTATAGGATTCTGCATCTTTCTGCTTCATGTCTCTATCATCCAATTTTTCCTCAAAATCCTTTGTAGAGACTTGTATAAAAACTTGAATCCTTCACTCAAGCCTCCCAAATTTGATTTCTCGCTCAGATTCTTTCTTTATCGTGGTTAAGAGTTGAGAATCACGCTCAATCAAGCTGTTATAAAAGCTTCATGACTGAGTTTCGCTTCAACAGATTGTGATCTCTTCCTTCATTTCTTTTTAAACTCTTCCCCTTGCTGTTTTTCCAAAATTCTTCCCATCTCGTTCTCTTTCTATTCAACTCTTCTTTCACCATTGCTCTCTCTTGGTCGTAGCTCTACTTCATGCTCCTTTTCTTTTCTATTTAGCTCTTCCTCCCATTGCTGGTCTCTTCTCTTCAATTCCTTTTCATAAATACTTTCTCTCGAATCTCGTTGTAGTTTCCAATCCTTCTTTCATATTCTCTTCTCGCAAGGTATCGAGCTCTAAAGACCGAACTGCTTCAGGCTTCCTTTGAGCTTTCTCCTGTGTTGGGAAGTTTGCTCTACAGAGGAGAACTAGCTAATGGGATGGAGAAGCCCATTGGGCTGCCTCATCTTACTCCCGCATTGTCCGTAAACATGTAATCACATTGTCCTGTGAGTTTTCGTGCTCTATTCGATCAAGAACCCTTGAGTATCCTTTTCCGGCTCTTCAAACTTGGGCTTCTTCTCCTGCTCTCCACCAGCACTCTTTCTTCAGGGTTTTTGGTCCCTTGCTAACTCCCGTCGAAGGGAGGTGAGGTTCGGTACTTCTTCTCGACTCCCAAATTCCTTCGACCTCAAATTCCTTCGCCACGTAAAGGATCATTGCCAGTGAGGAATAAGTCCTCTTTTGTTCCCTTCATGGTATCTCATGATTGAATTCTTGATGATAACTCCTATATTGATCTTATAAATTTCTTGAGTATGGCATACAAAGAACACAAATTTTCTTCTTGTTCTCTCATCAGGCATACATGTTTTGTTTGGGATTCGTAACAGGCTTAAAATAAAACCATACCTTAAATTTCTTCGCAAGGCTCTCTGCTCACTGCCTGGTCTTCCTTGGTTCAACTGCACTTACCGTTAGTGAGCTTCTTGGCAATCCTTCCAACTTTGGTTTTTCCAACAATTTCTTGGAATTTGGAACCATGTTTAGAACTGGTCATACCATAGGCCTCGTTGATGGCTTCTTGGGCTTCGTAAGAGACCCGTAATTCTCTAACAAAACCGCCTTCCATCCTTCCTTCCTACCATATTTGAATAAAATTCCTTACTGTCAGATACCCCGTTTTTGGTGTGCACAGACTCTCCCATCCCTCTCTGCCATCATCTCCTCAAATGAGTCATAGGTTTTTGAATCTCCTTTCGCAACAAACCCTTGTTAGCATAATACTTTCCTAATCGGGGAATAAGCTTCATCCGAGACTTAAATCTTCTGCTTCTTCCTTCTTCTTCTCTCCTTTGCCTTCCTTTCCCGCTTTTCAAGGAGAAGTCGCCGGAGCTTCGGGTGCTCGATGGCATTTCCCGCTTGTTCTTCCCGACTAATCCATCTAGCTGTTCCTCGCGAAGTTTCTTCTTCTTTCTGATTGTTCGTGTTCCTCATAATCTCGTCTCTAGGTTAGGGACCAGGGGTGGAATTTCAGCCATTGGAATCGAGAGGAAAGCTTTCGTAAAGTTTGAATGCTAGGGTTTTCGGAGGTTGAGATTCGTATAGCACGAAGGTGAATGGTTATGTGGGTCGAGGAATGAGCCAGCTTCCAAATCGTCAGAATTCAATCAATGTTTGTGGGCTAATTAATGCTTCACTAAGACATGTCGCTACTTCAATTCCGCCTCTTTTTATTTGAGATCCTTAAATTTAGGGCTTTTTGAAGTGAGTAGTTGGCACATGTCACACTTTTATGTCGCGACATACCTAGGATGTCGCGACAATACAGGGTTTTCCAGGATTTGTTTGATTTGGCGACAATCCTTCTCCATTTTGAAACTTAATTCCCTGTCGCGACATCATAGTGGTGTCGCGACATGAATCTCCCTTCCTCTATACTCACTAATTGTTCTTTCCAAACCGGGTCACTTACATCAATGTTTTTAGACAACAAATTTGTCGCGACATAACCTTCCGCCGTGACTAAGCCCTTAATTCAAATGATTTCAAAACTTCTCAATTCTCTAATTGTTCCCTAACCCGTTTAGACATCTCTCTTCGTGCATATTTTAAGCAAAGATTTAACAATTAATTCAAGTATATCTATTAGACTGGTTAGGGAGAAAGTTACCCTTTTCTCATGTCGCGACTCGTGTTGGGCCGGAATTATTCCCGTAGTCGCCTCATATTCATGTCTTTATCCCTTTCAAGATCACTGAGAATATTCAAGAAAATTCTAATTAAACTACAATCTATTTCTAAAAATTAAATCTATCCTTCTATAAAACAATCCGAATTCTAATTTATCAAAGAATCAAAAGAAAAGAAATATTTCAAAATTTAAATCTGCACTTAAATCCTCGCGGGCCTCCCATTAGCCGCCTCGCCTTGAGTCCTTAGCTGACTCGGCCAGTCAGGGTACTTCTTCTTTTTCCTCAAGAACCAGTTGGAGTTCTTCAATCCCTCTTCCCTCGCTGAGATAATGCTTTAACTCGTCCATCGACCTCAATTCTTCCCATTATCGCCTTCGTTACCGCCTCCAAATGTAGTACTCGATACTTAATCGTGTATGGGCCCACTCCAATTGATTTTAATTTCCCCGAAACAACTTCATCTAGAATTAAAAGGCAAAGACCTGCTCTGTTCTGAATTCTCTCAGATTCTCCGATCATGCCATTTCTTTGTTCTTGGTTTTGTATATTCTAGCATTATCATAGGCTTCATTTCGCTCTTCCAATTCATGCTTGGAGCAATCTTTCTTCCTCGCAGACCCTTAAAATCGAAGTTTAACTTCTTAATGGCCCACATTGCCTTGTATTCTAATTCAAGAGGTAGATGACATGGTTTGCCAAAACAACTCAGATGGGGACATTCCAATGGGGGTCTCAGGAGGCCTGGTAAGCCCAAAGTGCATCATCAAGTTTGGAAGACCAATCCTCCCCTTTCGAGCCTCGCGCCTTTCAAGCATTCTTCGATCTCCCCGTTGGAAATTTATGCTTGTCCATTGGTCCGGATGATAGGCTAAACTCATTGGCATGCTTGATCCCATACTGCTTTCATGAGTTTCTGCAAATATTTTGTTTGCAAATGGGTCTCCCATCACTAATGATGGTTCCTCGGGGTTCCAAACTCCGTTCAAAATATTCTTTTGCAAGAAACTCAACTAGATAGCATCATTCCTTGGATGTTTACCGTTTCCACCCATTTGGAGACGTGAATTCATCAAGTAGCGATGTGGCGGTTTCAAATGATGGTGGGAAAGGTCCCATAAAATCTATTCCCAAACATCAAAAATTTGTATCACCATAATACCTTTAGCATTTCATTCCCACGCTGATATTTCCAATCCTTTGGCATCGATCACACAATTTTACCCACTCGCACACCCCAAAGATAGTGGGCCAAGAAACCCTCGATTGAGTATCTAGAGTCGTTCTTCTCCGTAAAATGTCCCCATAAGGTGATGCATGGCATTCATTTAAAATGTTGCCTTGTTCACCTTTCTCCGCACACATCTCCTTATTATCATGTCAAAGACCTCTCTTTGAATAATAAGCTGGGTCATCCCAAATATACATCCGCGTCGCCCGAAGCTTCTTCTTTCCTCGTTGGTAGCCGACTCAAGGCATTATCTACGCTTCGATAATTCACACACGCATACCATGGAAGTCAAAGGAAACTTTAAACAATTGTCTATCCGGGAAGTTCTTCGTTAACCGAACATTTTTTTTCTTCACCGGCTCTTTTCTACTCTTGACAAGGGTCGGCCATCACATTGTCACATCCCTTTATCCTCGATTTCCAAATCAAACTCGCAACAAAGAAAGACTCCACCTTTATCAATCTGCCAGCTTCCTTTTCTGACACATCAAGTATTTGATTGCCGCATGATCGTGTAAATTACTACATGGGATCCCAAAATGTATTGCCTAAAATTCTCTACAAGCAAATACTATGGCTAGCATCTCTTTTCGGGGCTTGTTGAGTAGCTTCTCCCCAGGCTTTACTGGGGTTGTCTTACTAGCATAGTATATGGCCCCGAATACTTTCTTTCTTTGCCCCAACACGCTCCCATAGCAAAATCACCGGCATCACACATTATTTCAAATCCGATCCCATTCGTGCAAGAATTATAGGTGCTCTGTACTCCAATTTGAGCTTGATTTCACAAAAGCATTCTCAGGAGTCATCAAAATTGAACCTTGTATCTTTTCAGCACCGTGATATGGTCTGCCATTTTGAAAAAATCTTTGATAAATCTCCAGAAACCCAAAGATGTCCCAAGAAGCCCTTACTCCTTTACTCGTAGTAGGTGGTGCAAGAGTTTCGCTAATGGACATTGATTGATCAACTTCTGTACTCAAAGAGCGGTAAATTTTGCGCTCCAAGAACAATTCCTTCTATCACCATAAATGGCATTTTTCCCAATTCACATAATGCTTGTCTCGCATCTTTGAAGTACTGCTTTCCGCATTGTTTAAAACATTGATCAAAGCCGATCCATACACAAAGAGTCATCCATGAAAATTTCCATCACTTCTTCGCCAACCAAATCGAGAATATGGACATCATACACCTGAATGTAGCCGGAGCATTACATAACCCAAAAGCGCATCCTTCAAGGAAAAGGTACCATAAGGGCATGGAATGTGGTCTTCTCTTGATCCTCGTGCATTAGCAATCTGATTGTATCCCGAATACCCATCCAAAACAAAAGTGAGGGTGTCCTCGCTAACTCCGCTCCAATATCCGATCAATGAAAGGCAAAGGGAAATGATCTTTTCCCGTTGTCGTATTCAACTGTAATCATATACCTCCATCCCGCCATCGCTCGTTTGAATCAATATTCTTGTTGGGAGATCAATTTCGTTTCTTTCATTTCGATCCACGGTAATCCCCCTTTCTTTGGAACCCACATGGGTGGGCTCACCCAGGCCCCATGCGAGACTAGCATAGATAAAACTAGCATTGCCAGTTTAGGCACCTCTTCGGCTACTTCCTTCATCGCTAGATTGGCCTCCTACGGTGTTCCTGGTCGTTTGAAAGTCTCTCTTCTAAGCAGAATCTTATGCATGCAAATTGATGGACTGATGCCTTCGATGCTGATGGACAGTAGCGATTCATATAACTTCATAATATTTCCCGGCCAATCTTTGTTCCTCATTCTCACTTAATCTGGCTAAAATGATCACTGGTTTTTTCTTTGGTAATTCTAAGTAAGCATACTTTAAATGACATGGCAACTCTTTCAAAATTAGCCCTTCTGTACTGGTTTCTTGATGAATTTCCTGCTGTTCAACATTTTCCCCATTATCGTTTACATTGTGCTTAGGCTATTCTGATTTCTATAGAATAAAAGCTGGCGTATGAAATTCGAGAATAGACATCTTCGGTATGCGGGAATTCATCTTTCATTGATAAAGCGGAGTGTTACAGTGTTGTTAAAATCGAGAGAGTTAGGAAGTATAGACTAAATCGGCTACGGCCATCCTTCTTTGTCTCTGTGTATTTTGTATACCTTTGATCAAATTGAATCACGGCTGGCTTAACTCTCGACCCTTTCGAGAATGGAACTCCTTTTGCATATCAATCGAGACGGCTCCGGTAGCTAGAATGGTCTTCCCAATAACGGGGTACTTGTGATCTTCTTCCATGTCGAATGATGAAGTCTCTTGGGAAAACAAACTTCCCAATGGTGACCGGTACATCTTCAATGAATCCTTCGGGTTTTACCGTCGATAAATGCGCCATTGAATGATTGTGGAGTCGCTCCCAAACTTAGTTTCTTGAGAAGAGGCATCAAATTGATACTAGCTCCCGGAGTCCACGAAGGCTGCAGATCACATTCCTCGACTATACAAGGAATTAACTGAAACTCCTGGGTCCTTCGTCTTTCTTGTTGGTTCTTTTCGATTCTTTGCCAGTGTGTGAGATTCTGTTCCCTTCCTCACACTATTTTCTTTTCTTGCTTAGTATGTCCTTGAGAATTTTGCATAGAGTGGTGAAGAATTACCACTTGATAAAGGCATACTTATCTCAGGCTTGGAAGGTTTTCAAGAACCTTGCAAGCTGCTCTTCCATTCTTGACCTGCAGTCTTTGTGGAAATGGGGCTATGACTTTGATCCTTGGATGTTCTTCCTCCTCCATTCTTTCTTTTCTTTCTCAGTTCTTCTTCTTTACGATCTTGCTACGTCTTTGTTCTTTGTCATCTTTCTCTTTCATCTCTTAGCTCCTTCACACATCTAGTGCCACGGCCATGGAGTCTTTAGGTTCTTTCATGTGTCCTTGAAAGCGTCTTTCCTCGGCTGCGGGGTTAGGGCCCGGTTGCCCACTTGTGTCTCGGGTTCTTGAGGGGTTGCATTGGTTGTGTTACGAAAATTTGAGAATTGGTAGTAGTTGCCTCCGGCTCTCAAACTTTGCTCATGGGGTCATGACTTCTTATTACTCCCAATGAAATCGACATCACATTTCTTGAAATATTGGGGCCCTCTCGACCACGATATTCATTCTGTGCTCATTCCATCTTCTTCTTTGGAACCTTAATTGGGCTGCTGATACCCATGATGAGGTTAATCCTGCCTTGGGCCTTGAGAAGCCCCTCCACCAAACATACGAAGATTTCTCATAGTTTCTGAGTCTTCGAGTGATATGTCTTGGAAGGTTAAGTTGGGTTTGAAATGGTAAGCTCTTGGCTCACCCAAATAATTAACCTCTTCAGCAACATAAAGTTCTTCAGTTACCCTCTCAGCACTTCCCTTCAATAACTCCCTTTCAATTGCTCCTATTTCATGAGCAGTGTGTGTCTTTCTTTCTTGCTTGTCCAGCCTGTGCATAATGGCATCTGACTTGGCTATAGCTGTCATCTTGCTCAAGCTCCATGATCCCCCACTTTCCTTCTTTGTTTCCTCTTAGCTTCTGAAAAGGTTTTCATGTTTTGATTCTAGCCGGGTCTTCCAATCGACTCCTTTACCTCTTGAAGCACTTTTCGTTTGAATGCTCCACAGCATGAAGCATCAATGATCCCCTTTGATATATCATTCAAAGCATGATATACAATGTCCATTTGAGTTTTCAGATCTATACCATGCATTGGACATCTTCTCAATAGCGTTTGAATCTTTCGAGACTACATACAGAGGCTTTCATCTTACCTGGCGGAACTGATGATTTCCCTCCTTAACACTACGTATTGAGTGAGGGCTGGGGAAAGAATCCTAAGTAGGCCTCTACTAATTCCTCCCAAGTATCAGCATAACCATATAGCGTAAGATTCATACCATGTAGGCTGCGTATCTCTTGAGAGAATGGGAATAGATGTAGTTTTATGACTTAGGGTCTCACCACAAATTCGGCGTGTGCCCGTCACGAGGAATCTTCCCGGGTGCTCGTTTGGATCTTCGGTGGGATATTGATGCGATCTTTGCTGGACCATTGTAATCAATGCTGGCTTCAGTTCAAAATTATTAGCATCAGCTGCGGTATACGATCATTACAGTATTCTTCTGTATAATTGGTCTCCGGAAATCCTCCATTGTATCTGTGATTGGAGGCCTTCTAGCTGCTTCTATATGTATTTCAACTGATCCTTGCCTTTCATACATATGGTTGAGTTTACGCCTTCTTGGTCTTTCTCAAGCTTGGCGTCCTTTCTATTCCGTGTAGTGGAATCAGTCAGTCATTATTTCCTGCCATCAAAGTTTTAAAACAAACACACTCCCATTAATAGGATTAGTCAAATCCCTCAAATATATTCAATATGTTTCGTTAAAGGTTAGTGAGCTGAACCCTTTGAGAAAATCTATTTTGTTCTTTCTTTAAATGTGAGTGGTATTTCCTTCTTTCATCGATATTGATTTATTAAATTCTTTCGATCCCGACAACGAGCGCCATAAAACTTGTTGAGACGAAAACGTGTTTTGCACATTTATGCTTTAGTTATGCATGCGAGTGCTTGATGTCATCACCGTGTTGGGACTCTTATCTATTCCTGGCGAAATGGCGTATAAAACTGTTGAGAGACCAAAAGACATATACAAATTTATGACACTATTACCAAGGACTATTGTCTAATCCCGGCAATCTTGCCATAAACACTGATTGACAGTATACTTCATCTCGGCAAAAAAATCTCTAAGGTAAATATTTTCAAATTTTGGTTTTGTTAAATGTGCAAGTGCAGTCGACAAGTATTTAAAATGGATTTAAGTCCGAATATCGATCCTGAAGATCTCAGAATTTTAAAATCAACTACCTGACTACTCAGATTTCTATACTATTTGGACTGCAGATGATAGTAAGATCCGACATTAAGGTCAAAATTTAAAACGAATCAAAAGGAAATAAGCGAAATGAACAACAAACTTGAATATAAAGAATAAGGTAATTACTTGATTAGAAAACGAATAAAGTGAATAATTATCTTTAGAGAACACATTAAAATAATCTTCTGTAAGTATCAATTCCGTTATCCAACTTGTAATTTTCTTGTGAATTCGATTTCAAAATCGTCGGCGTTAATAGATTCATTGGATCTCTCCACACTTCACATTTCATTATCTAATTTACGATCGATTCTCTCGGATACGAGGGTGGAATCTTCTACTAACGGGGACCTCCTAATTAAGATTTATTTTTCTTTTACAATACTTCATACCAATTTATGGCGCACACCTTGGCTCCCAAGTTATCGGTCAGCAGGATATACAACTTCCGAGGGTTACTCTTCCTCCAAATTAAAATAGATCACCCTCTCCTTGATTAGATCTCGGCTAACACGGGATTTAAACTACTATTCAATTAGGTGAGAACTCTCTGCTTGTTATTTAGGTGATGCTTCGTTGACTTCAACTTGATTTCAAGTGAGAGGATTTATCAGTAAACTCACAAAGCTCATTAGATCTCTAATGGCAGTTCATATACTTCAAAGAAATATTCATAACTCAGGATTGTCATCTACGTGCTCACTCAGAGGACTTCCTTGAAATCAGAAGCGATGAAACGATTCTTATCACGGGTATAAGGCGATATTCGGATCGAGATCTTCCAAACCTGCTTAGAAAGTAAATCACGAAATGGCCATGATTCTTTGGAAATATGATAGGAAAGATAATTTCGATAATAACATTCTCTTTTATAAAGAAATTTGGATTTATAATTCACTTGAATTACACACTCACGGCGTTCCCGATCATAAGAATAGCGCATTTGAGCTGGATATGAAATTCAAATTTGTGAACTTCAACATTCGGGTAGTAATTTGAAGAAATGGATTACGCATTCGACTTTGGCTCCGAGCGATAACATCGATTCGAGAAAATAAAGAAAACTAGAGCGATAAATCTAATCTAATTTATCGACATTGAAGAAAAATAAAAGAAAAGAAAAAAGAAAAAAATAAAAAATAAGAAAAATGGGCCTTATTTATCCAGGTCCTCGTCTGTGGCGTAAGCTACCTTTCTCTTACGGATAAGCTGCGTGTTATAGGGTTTTTCGAGTTGGGCCCTAATCCCGATAGCAACTGCGCGTAGTTTTAGAGTATCGAGGCCCGAGTCAGCTGTTCGAAATCGCGACCTCAATTCAGCGTCGCGACGCATCATCCAGCTGTCGCGACCACCGATCTCACGTCGCGACTGGCGCTTTCTTTGTCTATGCGACCTTGAAGCGATCCTTAGTGATGTCGGCGTCGTTCTCTTGTCGTGACATCGCCGTAAATGCATCTTTCAGCGATAACCGATGTCGCGATCTGAGGTCTCTTGTCGCGGCGTCTCTTTATGGCTCTTCAGCCTTCCTTCGCCCGGAGGTCTCGTGTCGCGACTTGATCTCTTGTCGTGACATCAACTTAGGGTTGCGGTCTTCACTTGATGGCTTTTGGTGTAGTGACGGCCTCTTGTCGTGACATCGGCTTAATGGAAATTCGGCTTTCAATGGAATCTTCACGATGTGTGACATCGATCTCTCATCCGCAGCTGACATTTCATTTCTTTTCGACTTTCATACGAAGGTTCGTCTTGCGACGCCGATATCTTGTCGAACATACGACTTGGTTCTCACGGGGCCTTCAAGCTGGTTGTTCTTGAATTGTCCGCGACCCAAGCAATCTCTTGCCGTGACATCTGAGTAGCCCTTTTGTATATTTAAGCGGGTAGCTCTTGGCGTGACCTCGTTCTCCGCATCAGCGACGTCGGCTCTGTCTTCTGCTGACATTCAACGTCTTCGAATGTTGTGACATCAATACTCTTAATCGTGACATCAACTAAAGATCTGCGTGTTTCAGCTGTTTTCTCATGATAACGCGACGCCGATATGTTCGTGACATCAACGGTCTTGCATACTTCAATCTTATCGCCCGCGCGCATCTTTCCTTTGATTGCTGTCGCGACATCGATCCCTTGTCGCGACATCGCTTCATGCACCACGAAGTCTCAAGCTGACATTTCACGATGTCGCGACATGTTATCTTCATCAACGATTCATGACTCTGTAGTTTTGAACTGTGGTTCTTGATGTCACGACTTCGATCTCACGTCGCGACCTCAGCTCATGCTTTTGCAGCTTTCTCATGGCGATCTGGTCGTAGCCTCGATATCTTGTTATCCGTATCGGCGCAAACCAGATTTCCTTCAATCTTACATTAACCGCGGCCTCATGGCAGGCGTAGCAACCCCAAAGCGCATCAGCTCAGCCGAGTTCTTTTCATTTGCTCACGCAGTGTGCACTTTATTCCACTTATTTCTGCATTTTTCTACTGCTTTTCTTCTTTCTTCCATTCTACCTGCTAATAACAAATGGGTGAGTTTCTTCATATTTCTGCAAAGTAATTGTCTCTTTTGATAAGAAAATTAAGAAGAAAAATGGACTAAAAATAGATGACTTTTAAGCTCATCACCAGTCCATTCTCAATATATATATTAATAGGTTTAACCTACCTAGATCATAAAGCAGAACCTTTCTTCCTTATATTGACTACGGATGCGTATGTTTAATAGAAACGATTGCTTTCCTCAAGAATATCATGAGAATTTTTCTGGTATTCAAGGAAAAGACATTTCAAATAATGACATTATTCTTCAAAAGGGAATAAAAAACCCTAGGATTCTTAATGATAAATATATTGTCAAATTACCCTTTATTTATTTTCATACCACTGGATTTGATATATTTTTAGGAAATAATTTCCTTCAACTTTTCAAAACGATTATTCAAAATAATGTTTTCTCATTACCTTCGCTTCAAAACTCCTTGTGATCAATGGATTATAGCTCCTTGATTAAAACGAGCCTTTTCTCGGAAAACTCCCATTCCTTATATACCTCACAGCCAGCGTGGTGATTTCCCTATATATTTCCCTATACCTTGAAAAAATTTTGACCGACCATTATTAAAACTTGAAACTTGATTTATGTGCTCAAGTACAGAAAAAATTAGACTCCCTTTATGTTGAAAACCCCTTACAATTTTGGGATAATAACAAGATTTATGCAACCTTAGAATTAAAAGACCCAAACAAGATTATTAGGGTAAAACCCATGAGACATAATGAATTAGATGTAAAAGAATTTCAACAACAACTAAATGAATTATTAAACTTAAAATTGATTAGACCTTCTAAAATCCCTCATAGTAGTCCAGCCTTCATGGTCCGAAACAGAAGAGAAATTAAGAGAAACAAAGCTTGAATGGTTGTCAATTGCAAACAATTAAATGACAATACGATTTTTGATGGATATTTCTTACCCCATAAAGAAACTCTTATACATAAAACTAGAGGTAAAAATTTACACTCTAAGTTTGATTGTAAATCTGGATTTTATCATATTAAAATGGCCGAAGGATCAAAGTCATTGACCGCCTTTATTTCCCCTCAAGGGCATTATGAATGGAATGTACTACCGTTTGGATTAAAAAATGCTCCTCAGATCTTTCAAAGAAAAGTAGATAATATCTTCAAAGATTATGATTTTATACATGTCTATGTTGATGATATGCTAATATCCTCAAATGATAAGAACAATACTGAACATTTGAATACATTTGTAGATTTATGTATTTTCATGGGTGGAAGCTTTGAAAAAGTCAATAATTGGAGAGTCAAAGATTGAATTTTTAGGTTTAATAATAGACTTAGAAGGTATAGAATTACAAACTCACATATTAGAAAAAAATAAAGATTTTCCAGAAAAAACAAAATATTGAAAACAGTTACAAAGATTTTTAGGACTACTAAATTATGTAGAGGGTTTTATAAAAAATCTTGTCGATCTAAGAAAACCTTTAAGAAAATTAACAAGTGAAAAACAAAGATTTGAATTCACAATAGAGCTTGAAATTCATATAAGATTTATAAAGTCTCAATGTATTAGTTTGCCAAAACTTAAACTTCCTTTAGATAATGATGATCTAATTCTTGAAACCGATTCATCTGAAAGTACTTGGGCAGCAGTCCTTAAAAGGATATATATTAATTGTGAAGAATTATGCTGCTATACGTCAAGTACATTTACTCCTACTAAAGAAAAATATCATATCAATGAAAATGAATTTTTAGTAGTTGTTAAAGGATTAAAGAAATTTTCATATTTCTTATTACCTAAAATTTTTTTATTAAGAACTGATAATACTCAAGTCAAAGCTTTTATAAAAAATAATTTACCTTAAAAACTTTAATATAAAAGATTAATTAGATGAAAAACTTATTGCTTTGAATATATATTTGATATTGATATTATTCGCTCTAACAAAAATGTTATTGCAGATTTCTTAACAAGAGATGGCTCAAACGAGCAAAAAGCCAAGGATTAATGAGATGGTTGATTTTAAGAAATCTGAGAGGTTATCAACCTCTCAGAAATGTCAAAGACCTCATTAATGAGATGGTTGATAACCTCTCAGATTTCTTAAAATCAGTATCTGTCCTGGCTTTATTAAAATCACAACCATCTCTTGTTAATACCTGCTGCTGACCTGATAAAATCAATATCAAATATGATCAGAGCAGTTTATCATCTAATTAATCTTTTATATTCAGGTGGTGGTATTTTTATAAAGGGTTTTTCGACTTAAGTGTTCACTCAGCTGGGATTCAACAATAAAAAAGAACTATTTTTTAGATGATGAAGTTTAAAAGTAGGTGCGTGACCCACTAAGTTCGAAGCAGTTAAAGAAGACTAATAAGCAGGCCCCCGGTAAAGGACCCGGCCCCTGCTTAGCCGAGGTGAGCAGGGCCCGGTTCATCCTCCTTAGGGGTGATAGCGAGCCCGAAAAGCCCGTATCACATGGGATTGAATCGAATCTCCACCGATGAGAAGTAGAATAATTCCTAATAGCGCTCTAGTATTCATGATAATCTGAAGCGATAAGGAAATAAAATCCCCGTCCAATAAGAAAGTCCATATCACCATCGATTAGGAAAGTCACCCCTTGTAAATGCAGTCACCCGTTGGTGAAGATGCCTTGCGAAAATTCATTCACTGTGATTGATCTTCTTTCCCGGAAAGAGCGGCTTAGGCATCGGAGAGCAACGAGGGCTGGCCTGTCGATCTTTTGTTTTAACTGTTTTGAAGGCCCGACATCAAAGTTGAGGGCCGGCCCGATTCAGCCCACGCTCGGCCCGGTTTCGATTGAAAAAGCATCATCGGTTTGAAACGCCTACGTAGGTAGGCAATTCCTTTACAAATAAAGCTGATCTCTCAATAACTGATGGTATCAACTCCAAACACAAGCAGGAGACACACCAATCCCCCAAGAATGCAAGACCAGCAAGGCAACGTAGATAGTCGACCTCTGCAAGTAGCCTTTGGAAGCTACGCGATAACCTGAGAAACGAGATGGCACTCAAAAATTCTGCAGCTTGACACTTGATGCAGGGAATTAGAGCAACTCACCAGACATATGCAACGCCCGTACGAAGTGCGACAAGCCCAAGAAGGCCACAATACCAACCCTCGGGAAGAACAACCACACCTTGGCCACTCCGGCGAAATAGAGGCGAGAATCCATCGAAACCCGGGGAGTCCACAGGCCTTACTTACCCGCTGAGAGAGCCATGACGAAGCCCGATACTCGGGGGAACGGTAGAAGCGATGGCCAACTCCTCACCAGTAAGGAATGAGGGAGCGATCATGGGAGTAGAGGTTCAAGGGCATCCAACAGGAGCTTAGCCACATGAAGGAAGTTGTAGAGCAAGACTCAAGACTACATGGACTCACAGTGTATGACCCGAGTCCTAGTTCATGGCCAGAGGTGCTACATTTCCCCTTCCGACAGTTCAGGATGCATGAATAGAAGCGTTCGATGGAGCGAAGGATCCCGTTGACCATCTTAATATTTATAAGAATCGAGATGGGCATGGATATAAGACCGTCACGATCACGAACCCGCTATCATGCTAAAGGCTGACATTGGCGGTTTTAACGGCTCCCACCATCGTCAATCTCTTCATTTAGAAACTCTCCGTCGCGTTAAATCTCAACAGACGGAGCTAGGACATACGGGAAGTCGAGTTATCGCTAGCGTCCGTAAAGCGAGGCCCACGAAAAGCGAGGTCTTATGTCCAGGAGGTTCAAAGTCATTAAAGGTAGATGTTCGGATGAGAAGTTCGCCATCCACGCATTCATGTTTGGGCTAGAGATGCGGTCGAAAGACTTAATGTTTTCCATCTTAAGAATCCTCGACGAAGCATGGGTGAGGGTGCTGCTCATGAGAGAAGTACATTAATGGCGAAGCCCCTCATATCAAGGCTCTTCAGCCCGAGGGAAACGGGACGACAAGAAACGGGGGCGAAGCCCTAGGAACAAGAGACCCGAAGTCCCCGAAGGGACGAAGAGCGATCCTAGGAGGAGGGCGTCGAGAGGCGCACGGACACACCGGCCCGAGCTCACGGCGGTATTCACCTCGGTTCACTTTACGACCTGGTATCACGAGTCTTACCCACGAGTACAACATAGAAAATTTCACAAGAGATGGCCATCTAGATGAGGTCGGACCTAACGAAAGAGATAACACGAGATCTTGTAGGTTCCATAGAGACCATGAGGCATCAGACGGACGATTGCATAGTGGGAGGAAATAGAATACTTGAATTCCTTGGGGTATCTTCGCGCTACATAGCCTCTGAAGGTCAGGATCCGGCGCAGCCACCACCACCTCGGCGGCCCGGCCTGGCTTCGGCACCAGCGACCCTTGGGGGAAATCCCATGTGATCTCGGGAGGATTTGCGGGAGGTGGGGATTCCCGGCCTTCCGGTCGGAAGGCTCATGTTCGCGTGAAAGTATCAGTCGGGAGAGGTCTTGTCGGTCTGGCGGTCCAGGCTCCCTCGGTAGGGCCGCGGCACTAACCTTCCGGTTCGGACACGGAAGGATGTCAACACCCCACAACGACCCTTTGGTGATAAGAGGCGAGTTGTGGCTAACTCGCCACGGGTCACGGTCGACAATGGAGCTCGTGAGCATCATCTTTACATCGACTTTGACAAGATGGGCATCGGAAGGAGAAATTTGGGCAGGTCAACACCCACACGAGGATTCTGCGGAAAAAGTGCTACCTTTGGGATTAATATAGTTTAGTGCTCACTTTGGAGACCCCCCATACAGCCGACAAACGATATTAGATTTCATAGTAGATGCCTCGACATAACGTGTTATTGGGCGGGCCCTCTCAGCGCCATAAAGGCCATCCTTCAGGCTATCACATGGTGATCAAGTTTCCCCACATAAGCGGGTAGGAATGGTTCGAGGAGACCGGTCGTGGCCAGGAGTGTTACTCGGCATCAATGAAGCAAAAATTGGTCGATGACATATCGTGGGCCGAACTTCACGACATCTCTGTGAGGTGAACCTTTCGACACGAGCCCTCGGAAGAATTTGGAGCCTGCTCAATTTGGGCGATCTGCGAACACACCGCTCGTTGGTTTCAAGCGCGCGAACCTGAACCCTCACTTATCCGCTTCTTGAAATCGAGAACAGGATGTTTTAAGTGGAAATGGGGACATGGGAGGGTTGACCCGCGATAATCACTCATAGACTAGCGTCGATCCATCCTTCAAATCGGTTAAGCAAAGTTTCGCCCAGAAAAATGGCGATTAATGAGAATTCGGCAAGCTCGCCAGACGAGTCTTGTCGGGAAGTGGAATACCCTGAATGGTTGGCCAACGTCGTACTCGTCAAAAAAGATAATGGAAAATGTAGACTCTGCATCGATTTCACTGACGTCAACCGAGCATGCCTAAAAGATAGCTTCCCTCTACCTCGGATCGACCTGTTAAGCATGCTGGCCATGAACTCCTGACTTCCTTGGATGTTTACCCTCTGCTGACCAGAGATCGGCATAGATCCCAACGACGAAGACATCGTGCGTCCTTTGAGTAGGACCTATTCGCCAGGAGTAATACCCTTGGTTCACTTAGAGGCTACGGAGGTTGGTGAGCGGAGATGTTCCACGAGAAACAAATAAGGACATCCATGGAGGTATATATAGATGACATGTTAGTAAAATCAACTAGTGAGCTCCATAAGGCTCACGGCCAGGCATTCGGATCACGAAAAGTCTGATATGAAGTTGAATCCAGCCAAATGTGCTTTTGGAGTCTCAGCTGAAAAATTCATGGGTTTTATAGTCAGCTTAGGCGGGAATAGGAAAACCGGACAAGATAAAGGCATTAACCGGCATGCCTCAGCCATCAGAGCATAAAAGAGTCCAACGCCTAGCTGGAATAGGCTGTGGCCGTTTGTGTCAAGGCGGTGATAAGTGTCAACGCTACTGCAGTTCACTTTCAATCGGATGCACTGCGAAGAAGCATTCTGGCGTTAAAGCCTCTGATATCTCCCGGGTGCGGTAAGTCCCTCGAGGAAATGCCTCATACTGGCGTTTAGTTTCTCAACCCGGCGCCATCTTGGTTAAAAACGAAGCGAGTCACGCTATTTCGGTTCGAACGAGCCCGTAGCAGCCCTTGAGCCCAGTGGCTCGGGGCCCGGTGGCTGGTTCATGGGCGTAGCGACCGAATAGGCCATGTAGCCGCGGGCAAGTAGCTGTGAGCCCGACAACTCGATTCGAACAAGCCACGTGGCGCGGGCATAAGTAGCTGGGAGCCCGAAGCTCGGTTGCGAGCTTAACA
Organism: Tetrastigma voinierianum; assembly: GCA_016808115.1. Taxonomy (NCBI): domain Eukaryota; kingdom Viridiplantae; phylum Streptophyta; class Magnoliopsida; order Vitales; family Vitaceae; genus Tetrastigma; species Tetrastigma voinierianum. The sequence goes on along the minus strand of JAEQBH010005540.1, from coordinate 176,063 downwards.
ACTCAAAAGAGCCCAGTAGCCATGAAGCCACGTGTAGCTCGGGGAGCTCGGTTTGCGAGCTAACAACTCGGGAGGCCTGCCCGGGGCCTAGTAGCTCGGTTCTGAAGCTGCACCTTCAGGAGGCCTCGGCGTAGGGACCCAGTGGCTCGGTTCAGGCTCAAGTTGCTCAACTAAGGCCATATAGCCACGTGCTTGATTCGGCTCACGAGGCCGCATTAGCCACGGGCCTCAGCGGCTCGGTTTCGGGAATATGTCCGCTGAGCTAAGGCCTCGTAACCCGGGGCCGGTCGGCTCAGCGGGAGCGGCCTGAGGAACACAATTAAATTAAGCGAAAGATGAAAATTGGGTATTCATTAAGTATCAAATCCGAGAACGGCATTACATATATCTCGGGTTCAAAGCCCAAGGTTGACAAAAAAACAGCGGGCTATGCGAGGCCGGGCGTCGACGGGGTTATGAAGCGAAGGTGAAAAGAGTGGAGCCTTAGTAAGGCGATTTGGCTCGAGCAATCGGCGAGAAAGGACCATACGCCTCCTCGTCATTGGGAATATCAAAATTAAGGTCCAAGCCCGGGTAGGCGTTAACGGCCCTCCTCGGAAGGCGAATGCATCAGCCCACGAGCTCTCTGGGCCTCATCCTCAAGCTCTCGCTCGTCCCTACGAATGACCAGACTTCCTACCTTGGAAGGTCCCTACATAAGCATGGAACTCATCGATTGAGCGTTCAATGACTCGGCCTCGGAAGCTTCACAGCGGAACGATTTTAGCGGCCTTGCCCATTACAGCAGCTCATCTCTAGCGGCTTGCGGCTCTTCCCACAGCTTACCCGCCATCCTCGTGCAGGCGGTCTGCGTATCCTTGGCCTCACGAAGCTCGCCCTCGGCAGCTCTTAAGCTACGGGCCTTCTTCCCCACCACCGGCTCGCTCGCGTCGTCAGTATCTCGGGTGAGACTTAAGCTTCAAACTTCCTCAGTCATATTTTGCATGCGAACTCGCTGAGTTTAGCCCGCTCGGAGGTAAGAAAGCCACTTTGCTTTGTGAGGCTTTGACGGCACCAGCAACCCTCGTTAAGGAAGCCCCTGGCCCTTTTCATAGCTCTTCGGATAGGTAATTTGCGCCAATACAAACATGGTCGATACCTGACTCAAAACCAAAGATAAAGCGGACAAATAAGAACCACGGGAACTTACGGAGCGACCACAGGTGTCGAGCCAAAGCCTCCTCAGCGGGCGGGGCATCCGATCTCTTGAATCATAATCCACGAGGGCCGGATGAATCGCGCGACAAGCTCCACATTGGAAAGCAAGGAATCCTCATCTCCATCAGCTCCAAGGCGCTCCCTCCCCAAGTCTTTTGGTATCGAAGGAAAAGGCTCAGCGCTCTGCACAGAAGGACTCCAAACTGAGATAGGCATAACCTCCAACGGAGGCTCAGCAGCCCTCCCCGAGGAATCTTTGGCCTTTGTAGTAGAGGCAGAGCAAGGCTGCGAACTTGGTGCTCCCGACACCTCGACCGGAGATGGCAATGCTTGCCCCTGCACTTGGACATGGGCAGAGGGTGATGAAGAAGACGTCCCTAACCTCGGGGCTTTACCCCAGGCCGGATGGCTCTTCTCAAGGGAGTCCTGAGACTTTCGCTTCACACTTCGAGGCCTCCTGGACAACGTCTCCACCCGAGCTCGAAGCTCTCCCTTAGTGGGCTTGACAACAGGAGGCCTCTCATGGGAGAACACTGCTGAATCGGTGAGCATTATAGTAGAAGCCGGGAGAGACTTCGAACACGAGGCCCGAATGTTAAACTTGATGAGTTCGGGTAAGCAAGCGGAAGACACTGGCTAACTTCCGCCGTCCCTGTTTTGGGCTAAGATGTCAGAAGAATGCAGAAGCGCACAACCAGCTAAAGTTGGGATACCCTATAATATGTGAAGACCAGACCAAACTAAAACAAAGCAAAGCTCACATAGATTCTCGGGAGTGCCCCAGACAACCGGAACGCCCAGTGTATCTTCTTGGTCAGTGGGATTATACTCCCAACGATGGCCATTGACAAAAAAGTAGCGTTCCTTCCAATACTTGTGGGAAGATGGGAGATCCGAGATGATCAGCGGAGCGCTGGAACGCTTAGATAAATAAAGAAAGCCCTCAGCGGCTTCCTTCACGCTAAAGGTCCCGGGAGCGAGGGTATCTTTGAGGGTAAGCCCTTATCCCCTAAAGACAACTATGACCCAGCAGGAACACCCGAAGTTGAAATGAAGCTGAAGGGCGGGCGTTGAAATGTTGCAAAGCCGCTTTTTATAAAAGGATGTAGAAACGGAGGCCATTCTCAAGGCCCACTTTCGAAAAAGCACACCATCTTAGGCGCCCAGGCGACATGGGGTCGTCGTTAGGAGACCAAACACGAACACCAAGCGGGGGCCTATATCGTCTTGCAGACTTCCACAAATAAAGAGCAACCTGCTGGACCACGCGGCGTTTTGCCTGGCTTGGAGCTTCGGATATTCAGACCCCACAGGGTATTTAATTTCATCAATTTTATCCTTGCCTTTGCCCGAGGGAAGGAGGTTCCCACAGGGCATCTCTCAGAAGAACAGCCATGGCTAAGCGATTAGACTCACCACCCAGTCCACCACAGACCGGACTCCATGAAGGAGTCACCCCTACTCTGACGGAGGAACGACAGCCCGTGGGAATACGGTGGATAAAAAAAAAAAAAGCGAGGGATGCGGGGGCCAGAGCAAAACCTAACCAAGCTAGCCTAACGCCTCACAATACCTCGAAAAGATAAGAAAGAGTAAGGCGTATCGGTCACAGGAACATAACGAAGGACGACCCAGCGAGGGTATTACAAAACACGAAGTTACGAACAATGATGAACCAGTTTGAAAGAAAAGAAGCCGGGCTTCGCGAGAGAAGGAAAAAGCTTCAATATCAGAGGAGCACAATGCTAACGGTCAGAGGATGTTCTCAAAAGAAACTGGAAGAACTAGAGGAAATAAGTGCGAAAGTCGAAATGTCATCATTACCACAGGACATTTGACGGCGATAAAGCCCTAATCAAGCCATTTTTGAGCAACCACGTGAGTGGCACGGAGTCAAGAAACGATACAGCCCTTGCCCACGCTCTTTGTAACCAAGGGGCTGGGGAATGGCGATTGGGTTTAAAAAGAAGTAGGCGCGTAAACCCACCCCAAGTTAGGAAGTAGGATTAAAGGGCTAATAAGTAGACCCGGGTAAGCGGCTTGGGCCCATGACACGGCTAAGCAGAGCCCCGTTCATCCCTCGAGGGCCGATCTTGGCCAAAAGCCCATATCCTATAAATCGAATCGAATCTCCACCAATGAGGGAAGTAGAATAATTCCCAATAACTGCTTTCTAATTATCCCTTATTAATCAAATAGCGATAAGAAAAGAAAATCCCCCATCCAATAAGAGAGAGTCTGTATCACCATCAAATTAGGAAAGTCACCCACTATAAATACCAGGCCACCTCATCGGTGAAAGGTAAGCACAAAAAATTCATTCCCTAAGCGATTGATCTTCTTCCCGGAAAAGAACTGACTTAGGCATCGGAGAGAGCAGCGGGCGGCGCCGTCCTTTTGTTTCTTGTTTTTGCGAGCTAAACATCAAGTGGCCGGACCCGGCAGCGATTCAGCCTCAACAGTTCCGGTTGAAGAAGCATCATCATTGGGTAATAAGAAAAATGAAAATTTCTTTAATCTTTAACAACTGCTAAAAATTCCTTTTCATTGATATGATATTTTTCTTCAGTAAGAGAAAGTATAGTGGCATAATTCTTCACAATTATTATATATCCTTTTAAGGACTACTGCCCAATTACTTTTAGATGAATCAGTTTCAAGAATTAGATCATCATGTTGTGAATTCAAATATTTGTTTTTCACTTGTTAATTTTCTTAAAGGTTTTCTTAGATCGGTAAGATTTTTTATAAAACCTTCTGCATAATTTAGTATTCCTAAAAATCTTTGTAATTGTTTTCAATCTTTTATTTTTTCTGGGAAATCTTTAATTTTTTCTAATATGTGAGTTTGTAATTCTATACCTTCTATGTCTATTATTAAATCTAAAAATTCAATCTTTGATTCTCCAATTATTGACTTTTTCTTGGAAAGCCTAATTCCATGAGAAATACATAAATCTACAAATGTATTCAAATGTTCAAGATGTTGTTCTTTATCATTTGAGGATATTAGCATATCATCAACATGAACGTTAACAAAATCGCAATCTTTGAAGATATTATCCATTTTCTTTGAAGATCCAGAGCATTTTTAATCAACGGTAGTACATTCCAAACTGCAGTGCCCTTGAGGGTACTAAAGATGTGACTTTGATCCTTCGATAATGCTGTCACGATAAATCCCGGTTACAATTGATAGTGCTTTCCTTCAAGGAAGCTGGGTTGGAGCTTGTTGGAATTATTTGACGTTAGTTGGAGCGGATTGATAGGCGACACCGCAAAAAGGGTGGTCAGGTGGGGTGTGCGACCGCCTCTTGTTACCTAAGTCAAACAACTCCACAAAAAGGAAAGAGATCAACTGTGGATGGTTTTCTGATTGCGTACCTTTCTTCGATTGGTACTCATTATTTATTATAGTGAACATAGCCCAACCTTGTTAGACGGGGATACGCCATCTTCCCAATTGAGTAGGGAATCTCCTTTTCCTTATCGTCAACTGAATATTAGAGGATAATTAGGGATCCGTGATTATAAGACCCGGGAAAAACCTAAAAATTTGAATTTTTGCTAGGAAGGGCAAAATGGTAATTTTTTTTCAGAATTCTTTCTAGATCTAAGATGATGAAACGAACTTCACCGTTGGAATTGTCTCGCAAAATCTAGTCACCCATACGAATTTCGTTGAATTCTGAGACAGTTGAATTTTTACGAATTTCGAGGCAACAAGTGTCGAGTGGACCTTGAAAGCGAGATTTTTAGAAAAATCCTGAAAAATGTCAAATATTTAAAGAATTTCTATTTAAGATAGAGGGAGTTGAAACCGGGACGAAATAAATTGTTTCGATGCGAAACGGACCTGAAGAAGTGTGACACGTGGCGCGACGTGAGCCACATGTCCACACTATAAATATCTAAAATATCTAAAATGCAGGAGATCTCCTTTTTTTCACAGAAACGTGATAGAGAGAGAGGAAAGAAAAGCAACCTTTCTCCGGCGATTTCACGGGGTTTTGTCGGTCGGTACTCGACAGGACGAGAGTTAAAACTGCTCTATGCTACGAGAGCTATGCGTGGGTATTGGAATTACAAGATTTAGCTAAGGTTCGGGTTTTCATAGAAACCGAGAAAAGGCGTATCCCGGGAAATCACGCAAATTGAGGTAGGGTTTTTATCCTACTTGGTTTAATTTCTATCTACGGGCATGTGTGTGTGTGTCAAAGTGGAGAATGCTGTCCAATTTTTGTTTCCTCCGACCCCATGACTGTATTTTGGCCATAACTTGGCCACCCCTTATCCGAATTGAGTGATTCTAATTCCTAAATAAACTAGACTTATAGGAGAACATATCTTCTTGAAATAGGTCTATCCAAATTTCGACCCATTTGGAATAAAAAATGCATTCAAAGTATAGCTATGTTCAGGCAGTTTTCCTACTTTGTTTTGAGACCTCGTGACTGAGTTTTGGCCATAACTTGGCCATCACTCATCTGAATTAAGTGATTCTAATTTTGTCTAAACTAGACTTATAGGATAACCTCTTTCACTTAACTGATTCTCCCAAGTCGACCAGTTAATTTAGAAATGCATTCAAAGGGGAGCTATGTTAAGACAGTTTCTGGTTATGTTTGAAAAATGAGTAGTCCCGGTTGTTTAGGACATATCTTTGAGTTTCGGTGATCCAATTTGGGCGATTCCAGTTGAAGAAGAACCCTAAGAACCTTATCTTCAAATGAGTATAAAGAACCAGTGTCAAAGTATGGATTAAGACCCACAATCGGATATCCTGGTTGTTTCCAGTGTAAGCAAAGTAAATTGACCAATTTTGAATGAAAAGGCTATAACGTATTCGTTCGAACTTCGTTTCGGGTGTTCTTGGACTCTATGGAAAGCCCATTCAGTCAAGAATATATCCATATGCCTATGGAGGGTAATTGTTGTCCACAACCTTGCTGAAATTTGGTGTTTGTACCAAGTGTGCAAATGGGACACAGTGATCATATTTATGATTGTGTGCCTCTAACTTCGGATGACCATATCTTTCACGTCCAAACTCCGTTTTGGGTGTTCTTGGACTCTATGGAAAGTCCATTGAGTCAAGATTCTTTCCATGTACTTTGGAAGGCAGTGGGTGATCACAACTATGCTGAAAATCTATGTTTTTCACGAAGTGTGCATGTTACTTGGTTGTGTCGATGTGAATAGCCGGGTTTTGACAAGACCATTGCATGGCATGTTGTAGGCTATTGTATTGGGTATGAATTTGCATGATTTAGCCTAAGGAATTTTATATGACATTATTTGTTTAGTCATGTGATAGGCCGAAAGCGTGATGTGAAAAAACTAGATGTAGCGTCTACGTGCGTAAGTGCACGCGTCGTTTCAAGTAATATAGTGTACCTAAGTACGGATATCGATCCGCAGGAGAAGTCGTTGACCCCTCCCGAAATTAGCCCATAATATTATCTGGATAGAGCTACGAGATGGCTACCTAACTATTGTATGAGATTAAAATGAAAGCTAAGTTAACTTGGGGAATTACTCTGTTATGGAGACTAGGGATTTGTCTCTCCCTTCCACTTTTGATGGATTATTACCTATAGGAATTACTACTCAGTCTATTAATGAATTCTCGATGACGGGGTGATCGTGCCTACGAGATACCCTATCTCGAGGTATATCTGCCTATCTTGGCAGTAGGGTTGGGTGCATCTATGCCCCGACTTAATGCTCCGGAATGCTTAAATGCTCAAACCCTAATCGCCACACTCGGAATCGGGATATCTCTATTTACCTATTTAACTAAGGGTCTCTCTATTCAGATCCCTGGGAATCCTTATCTCTCAATCTCGAATACCCAGTAGGATCATGCCAATGTTGGCCATACATTACCATGTATTTAAATCATGGAATACTGAAACGAATCAATGCAAATCATAAATAAACTGAATAATATATGTTTAAAACCTTAATCCATTCAATTATGATAGGGTTCAACAAAAACCCTAGATAGAAATCTAGAACATGTTGGATCAGAATATACACATCAATCTATAAATAATCAATAGTTTATCAAAAAAGAAGAAATACAAAAACAATGTCTTTTCGATGATCAGGGTTACTCTTGCTCGTTTACGCGCTCGGTCAAGCTTGTTCTTGATGCCTCGAGTGGAGTCTCCATTGCTTTTATGATTATGGTAAATCGCGATGGCGTCGCGGTTGAAGCGTCGCGGCGTTGCGAAGTTGAGGGCTTCACGGCGTTGAGTCACTTGACTGACTTTCTCGTTGACGAGTCGCGGCGTTCGCGATGTCGCGACGTTGGAGCGTCAGCGGCGTTGGCGCGTCGCGGCGTTAACGCGATTTTCTCCTGCTTCTTTTCAGCTCCAAATTGACAAAAACCACCCTCTTCACCTGTAATTCCCAAAAACTCCAGAAATCATATCTCGGGCTATAATGCGCTTATTTAAATGTAAAATCAACTAAGAAAATAAAGCGAACACGGGTATAATATGAGTGTTTTAGGCACTCATCACACCCCCAAACTTAGCCTCTTGCTTGTCCTAAAGAAAGAAACCGACTCCAAACTCAATACACAAGAACCTAACATACTAGAAACTCGCGCCAGTTACAGTGCCATCTTTGCTAGAAGAACGATCAATATGGACCGACTTACAAATCTTGCCTTTTCACTCTAATTTCAGAGGATCCATAAGGATGTTCAACTTTCGAAAGGAATTCAGCTAAACATGATTCAGTTGACAAGTGACCCAACCAACTAAATTTTCAATAGCCATTCCCGAGGCCTATGTGCATTTACATGAATCTGGCGTATAACTCGGTTCGGAGTGCCTAAACTTTAATTCAACCCACCTATTTAGAAGCGTCTAACTACAGAAGGATGAGAAGCACCTTTTTATTCACTTATACCTACTCATGAAAGAAAAACTGAGTACTATAAGTTTATGTTGAGTGTTCTGTATGGTCGTTGGTGGCTCACCACCGATTAGTTAGAACACCCAGAATTCAGTTCCCTGAACTACCCTGAACATGACTAAACCTAAGGCCTAAGGCATTTGTAGAAACTTTTTCATCCTCTGTCCCATGTAACGGGCAGTGAAGTCAATGGCTCCCAGCCAGTTGGCTCAGGGCATTAGGCTTTGAAAGGCCCCTCGAACTGTGCCCGGGATTTCGATTAGAAGATCCCACTTATTTCGTTCATATTTGTTTTTATTTATTTATTTATTTATTTTTTTATGTTTAAATTTGGGGCTCGAAGGCAATCCTCTTTTTCTATGGTGTCTCATCACTTTAGTGTTTAGAAGCCTCCATGGTTTGTTAGACCTTAGTAAGCCGGGTTCGGAGCCTAGGCATACCCTAGCGATCATCTGTGTGTGGGTGCGATAGGCTAGTTGAGAATTGGAATATCCCAGAGGTGATTTACTCTATCTCTCTACCTATCCTACATGAACTTCCCGAGCATCTAATCACCTACGGATCACTCTGGACGTATACTATGTTTTTTTTTTTTTAAACAATTTTTGAAGTGGTCAAGGATCCTTAGATATCCACAGCCCTTATAACTTACCAAAATCTACTGACCCAAACACAACAAAGCGAGAACTCTAGTGATGAAATGAAAAATGCCCTACGAATAGACAGATAACAAATGACACTACGATAATCATCACACAAAACTCAACATACTAAAATAGCAACGCAAAAACAAAAACACAAATATAACCCAAACGAAACAAACAATCATAAAAAAAACCCAACATCACCAAACCCGATCACCCCCACCCCCCAAACAAGTGCGGACATTGTCCCCAATGGCTATGAAATAACGAGAGAGGGTGTAGGAAACTTCCTTGGTATTCGATTTGAATCCGCTAATGGTAAGCGAAAGCGGTGTTTGATAGAGCGAAGCTGGCGAGGTGATCTGAAGAACTGTGATTTCTGAAGGATGGTCGCTTGGTTGGCCAGGATGGTGCGCATGTCATCTCGAAAGGCCTTCACATCCTGCCTGATGAGGACTCGGTGCTCTTAGGTCTTATCCCAGTAGTCCTCGAAACGAGTAGTGAGGTTGAGCACCGGGTCCTCTAGGATAGTTGAAGGACTGATCGGATCCTCCTCCTGGGATGGCTGTGGGGGTGGGGGTGGATGGGAGGATCTCTATAGTGGTGGTGGATGGGAGGATGTCTGTGGTGGTGGTGGATGAGAGGAGGCTGACGTATGCCCCAGGGGGTGATCGGGAGGCTAAACTAGGCTGATACTCTCGAGCTCATCCTCGTAGGGTTCAGTGCAGAGTCATACATGCAGCCAGTTAGTGGTACACCCGACTTGTCGCACTTAATCATAATTGCCTTAATCGGGTGTATCCATGCCTCATTATCTTCTAAGGGCACCCCGACTTGCTTGCATAGATGCAAGTAAATGAAAGGGGTGCCCCTGGGTTCATTTCGCATCACAGTTTATGGAGGATGGCATCTCTATAACCTGCCACCCACATGGGATGTCTGAAAGGACGGCATAATTAAGTAGGAGGTACGGTTGTACGTCACTTCACACACATTCGTCGTTGGAATGAGACACGATGTGATGAAGTGATGCCATATGTGATTAATAGGCCAAATGTTTGGCTGAAAGTCTGCTTGCATGCCCTTCTTATTAAACTCACCACCACACTCGTTGGGTGATACTCTAATGGCCATCTGAGTGATTGAAGTTTGCGCATGGAGCCTATCAAAGGGCTTAGAGGGAACTAGGTCAAGGTTATAATATTGGTTGATAGACTTTGCGCTGAAGTCTACCAACACCCGGCGCACCCGAACCTTTTTCAAAACATGGGAGGCAAGATTGGCGTAAAACTGCATTGCGCTCGTGTGTGGGAGTGAGGAGGTGACATAGTGCCCACCATCCCTTATCAACTAATTGACACTGGGAAGAGTCACGGGGTGGGTGAAGCCCCTTTTCCTTAATGAGCGACCGGTTTTTTGGAAATGAAGTAGAACTACTCGTAGCACTCGTTGTTTCTAAACTATCATGAAGTCGCCGTACTGCGGAGCTCTTGCGCCTCGCCCGCTCAGCAAATTTTATCATCTTTTTGCGCACTTTCGACGTGTGCGTCTACAGACCCTAATCGCGGGGGTAGCGATTAAATTGAGAATGGCTCAAATGAAGCCACCAAACTCAACGACCAGTGGAAAACACTGAGTGCCTGGCAAATGGGAGGCGGGGGGCGTAGGATGCTGCCCGGGGGACTTCAGCAGCCTAGCGGTTCTAAGGTCCTTCTTAACTCTGCAACGCTAAGAGCAGAAAGAGCGGCTCAATCAGAGAATTTATTGCCTTCGTCGACCCGTAAGGATCTTGGATCAGACCTTGCGGGTGGTCATGATGGGAGACTAAGGCCACTGAGATGGCGCGGGGCGGTGGGGAGGTTCACTAGAAATTTGGTTGGAGACCAGTGGAGAGGGGGCCGACAGGAATGGCGGAGCGAAGGTTTGGGGGCCTCAAACTTACTTCGTGGGAAGAAGAAGGCTGAAGGGGTTTGGACAACAGAGGCAGCATGTGGCGTTGGGGGCTCAACGTCGCGATGTTCGGAGGTTTATGAGCCCAGCGTCGCGCGTGAGATAGCGTCACGGCGTTCTAGAAAGTGAATCCACAGCGTCGTGACATGCCAGGGAGTCTATAAATCCAACATCGTGACGTTCTAGAGAATGGTTCCAGCGGCGTCGGCGGCGTTGGGGCCCGGCGACGCGGCGTTCGAGAATGCGAAATAAAGGATAGCCGCGTCAGCGCGTTGGGAATAATATTGCGGCGTAGCGGAAGCGATTTTGGATTAGGTCAACGTTGCGACGTTGGGACATCGCGACGTGACAACGTCACGACGTGACAGAGAAGGTCAAATTGACAGATTTTCAAAAAATTTCTAAGTTTTAAGAAAACCCCACGATAAATTATGACCCTTACGAAATGATCTTCTATTTATCTCTGCTTCCATTGCTCTCCACTACTGAGATAGACAATCAAAATAAACGCCCGATTACGGAAAGCGACTGACAAAATATGCTAAAAACTAAAGACACACAAAGTTAGACTACGAGGAAAAAGATTTCAAAAACTTGGGTTGCTACCTCCCGAGTAAGCTTTGTTTAATGCGTTAGCTCGGCTTACGGATCTCAATGTTCGAAGTTGGGATGCGGACTCTACGCGTATACGTGCGGCTTAGCGGAATGGTTTTGCTTGTCGCATGGATCTCGCCCCAGTAGCTTCAGTTGTTGTGTGTTAACTTTGAATGTTCCTTTCTCAGGGTGCATAATCTCTAGCTTCTCCATGTGGAAAGACCTGAGGTCAAATGCATCTGGGTCTCGACCACCGTGACTTTAATTTCCCAGGAAAAAGTTTGAGTCGGGAATTGAATAAGAGGACCCTCTGACCCTCCTCGAACTCTTTCTGCATGATATGTGTAACACCCCGAAATATACCCTAGCAGTTTTCGGACTTGTTTAGGGTATATTAAAAAGTTAAATAAGAATTTTCGGAAATAAAACAAGATGGGAATTAATAATAAAGCCAAGAGGTAAATATGTAATTACCACTTGAGGACTTGAGTGCTATAAGAAGTAAAAGATGGGATGCCAAAATAGAAATTTAATAGAGATGGGATTAAAGGCAAATATAGAAAAGAATAAAATAGAGATAAAGAAATGGGATCGAAATGGAAATTATGAAAACTTAAGTCAAAAAATGAGTTTTTGACTTGGCAAGCCATGTATAACTAAAAAGTTAGTTTAAGACCAAAAGTGGTCTCCAAAGAAGGGAAGAAAACGTGAAGGCCAAAGGGAGAAGAAAGAGGAAGAGAAGAAGAAGAAGAGGAAGAGGAGAAGCGAAGATTAAGCTAAGGTATGGAACTTGGATTTTGGTATAGGGCTTACATGGGCACATAGCTTGGAATTGTTTTCCATACAATTGCATGGTTATTAGTTGGTTCCCAAAAACCTAGGGTTTTGTTAAGAGTTTCTTCAACCTAGAATTCTTAAAGTAAACGGTAAAACCTTGAATAGGACAAAACTGTAAATCTTCTTTTTTTGAGGATGGATTCATAGCTCAAGGGAAGAAAGTAAATGAGTTAGGGTTTTAGAATAAGCCTAATCTACATGATTGGGTTAGTATGGATAACCATATTTAGAGTGGGTTTGAGGTATTCATGATAAATGGTTGAAAGAAATAAGTATTGAAGGAAATTGAGTAGAAAGAGTTTACAAGAAGACATATGGAGTGGTCTTGAAGTGTAGATGAAGTATAGAGTTGGTGGGGTTGAAACACATGGAAAAATGAGAAAAACACACAATTTGGGCATTTGGTGTCATGTACCGGTACAACTTGAACTGTACCGGTACAGCCTGATACGGTCGTTTTTGGCCAACATGCAGTGCGAGTTAGACTGTACCGGTACAACTTGTTAAGTTTTCGGTTTTGACCGATTTTAGTATTTTGGCCATAACACTCATTTCTTATCCGATTTGGGTGATTCAAGTGGCCAATTAAAATAGACTTCAAGGAGAACAAAACTTAAGAAGGAATAGCCCAAATTATGATCTAAGTGGCCAAAAATACACTCGAGTGGGGACCATGTGCAAACCAAATTCTGGTTTTGGTGTTAGACATAGAGTAGTCCCGGATTGTTTGGACGTAACTGAGTTCAGTGCTCAGTGGGTGATTCCAGTTGGAATGAACCCTTAACTGTAAGATATAAATGAGTATAAGGACATAGTGTCTAAATAAAGTTAAGACCCCGTAAAAATGAGTAATACAAACTATCCTAGAAAATCGGTAAATCTTAGTTGGCATAAAAATGCCATAACTTTATTTTGGATGATCCGGATGGATTGATTCAATTTCTAAGTAAAATAGATTCATAACGAGAATAAGAATATATGAATGAGATGTGATTCCTTATCATACTTCATAAGTATGAAGTGCTATATGTAATAGCCATGAAACAAGGAAAATATAGAAAATGCAATATGTATAGATATGCAAAACATGAATATGATGATATTAATATATTATGTCATAAGATATGATAGGTATAGGAGTCATAAGATATGATAAGATATGATAGGATATGTCATAAGATACGATGTATAAAAGTGCACAATTATTACAGAGCACATATGAATATAAGATTTATATGTTGTGAACATGATTGTATACGCTAAACGAATAGATGGAACATAGTAGAAATATATAGAAAGTATATGAATAAGAGCCAAAGACATGATAGGAATACGTAAATGATATGAATATATGATAGACATAGAATAAGATGGGAACATGCTAGGAACACATGATTAGAAAGACACAAAATGATAAACAGAGAGATAACAAAAGATGACAAAGCATAGGAATGAGAACATTTGCATGAATGATAGTACATATATGAAAATGTGAATGAGAGTACAAACCTATAACATTAGGAATATAGAAGTACAAGAATTAGTTAAAACATGATAGAAATGTATAAATGATATAAAGAGATATGAATATAGAAAGCTATATCTTGATATATGAATACAAGAGTGCATAGATGCATTCATGAAATATGATAGACAAACTAAATGAGTAGAAAGATATATATATATATATATATATATATATATATATATATATATATATATATATATATATATATATATGAGCAGAAATGTGAAACTAGTTATGAGAACTAATACAATTAAAGTAACGATGAGTATGTATATGCCATAAGCAAATATAGTAAACTTAATGATTGTTCATGCATGAGGATATGTGCAAGTAATAAAGGCGATTATGCCTTAGGACACGGTAGAGGGGATAGATAGGCATGCCTATAGGGAATGCGATTCTTCTTGGCATATTCATAGACGGATATTGAGGCCCACAGTTTGGGTCGATGATATAGATCCACGTTTGGATCAGGTGGCCCATAAAAGTCCACCACAACAAACGAGATCAACGCCGTGCTGTATTGATAGTACCTTCGGTCTGGAGTAGCATATGACATGAGTCCTTTGTCTCGTAAGTGATGATACCTTCGGTGTGCTTGAGACAGAGATCAACTCGTGCGATGATAGTACCTTCGGGTACACATAGTTCCCGTATCCGCTTCTAAGGTATTTGCAGACATGAAACAAAGGAAATGATATGTATAGAAGATATGACTGATATGAAGCATAACCTTGCTATGCGATGAAATGAACAATTATGAGAGCAGTAGTACGGTATAAATTGATATGAGAAAACAGAGTATATGAACACAAGAAAAGTAATGAAAGTATACGAAAGCACAAAGTATATGATAGAGAGGGGATATGATATACGTAATAGTACAAAGAATGCAATAAATCTATAGAAATAGGAAAGATGAAAAATTATAGACTAGAGACATGATATGTAACTTTGAAAAGAATAGGAACATTGAAAAGACATATGACAGCGTGAAAAGATAAACACATGACAAGTATAGGAATATGCAAAGTATAGAAATAGGAATATAGTAAAAAGTATAGATAAGAGATAGGTAAGTCATAGAACATGTAGAAAAAGATTGACATGCAATAGAAATGTAGAGATGATAAGTAATTAAAGTTATATAAATGTGTATAGATAGATAATATGCATATGTATAAGCTTGTGACAGTCGCCATTGGTGGTTGTCCATGCTTATGTTCCCACTAAGCGTAAAGCACGGGTGTTCAATCAGTGTAGAGTGCAGAAGCGGAAGACAAGGATAGAAGGGCGGGACATTCCACATCAGTAGCGGTAGGCTCGAGAGATAGGTGCTCACCGGCGGCCCCCTTCCATGATCTCGTGTTTTGTAATAGAAATTGTACACATGTATAGAAGTAGATGGGACTGCGTATGTGTGTATAGATTATGACGGACACCACTCAGGTGGTAGTTCTTTTGTATATCAGTACCGTAAATTTTTGTTGTGAAATTGTTTGTGCACCAATAGGCTCTGATGCGACTCGAAAAACGGAGTCAATGAGTCCCGGTACGATTATAGTAGATAGTATCGCGCCCCGGACTTCGGTTCGGATCCGCCAATCGGGTCGGGCCGGGATCGGGGGCGTGACAATATGTTTGTCATGCCAGGCTTTCGCCTTTTCCTTATATATTCGAGCATTCTCATACTCCTCATTGCGGAATTCATCCAATTTACTAAGCTGTAGCATCCTTCTCCGACCCTTTATTGTCCATGCGTATCGAGTTGCCTAGTAGGCTTTATGCTCAATTCAGTAGACAAATTGGCATGCTCCCATATACTATTGGAATGGTGGCCTTTAATGGTGTTTTAAAGGCTGTCTGTTATGCGAGTGCATCACTCCAATCTTCTTAATTAATCCTTCCTTGAGCGTGATTGTTTTCTCCATAATGGACTTGTCTCTCGATTGACACCTTTAACTACTTGCACTCTGTGGATGGTATGCGAGTGATGTGCGGTGCCGCACTTTATACTTTTGCAAGACCTTGTCAACCACCTTGTCAACCATCTTGTGGAGTGTCGAACCGTGTAAATTTGTGGCTGAGAAGGAACTTGGCTACCACACTATCGTCATTAGTGCGTGTCGGTATTGCTTCCACCCATTTAGAGACGTAATCTCTTTGCAAGCTTAAGATGTACAAATTTACTAAATGAGGGAGAGAAATGGGCCCATAAATCCATCCCACAAGTAAATACTTCGACTTTAAATTGTGCTCATGGGTGGTTCATTCTTTTTAGAAATGCTCCGTTCTTCGGCATTTGTCGCGGTGGATCTGAACTAAGTGAGCATCCTTGAATAAGCTAGGCAGATAGAAACACAGATTGAAGTACCTTTCTTCTTGTTCTGCGGCCTCCGAGAATCACTAACATGGTAAGTGTGGCGGTGTTAGAATACTAACCATTTCTAAATGTAAATTTGCCATGCCCTTTTCACTTAGTGGCATTTATTACTGTATAGAATAGGTTCCTCCCAGTAGTAGTGTTTCAAATGTGCAAAGAACCTCTTCTTTTATTAATAGCTAAACTCTGGAGGGATCACCTTGGCCACTAAATAATTCACATAGTCGACAAACCATGGAACCGGCTTTTTGTCTTCGATTGCTAAGAGCTGCTCATATGGGAAATCATCATTCACATGGACCTCATCTCTTGCCCGCTTCTAAGCGTGACAGAGTAGTGCGCGACTAGGTTTTCTATTCCTTCTTATCTTTAATCTCAGTCAAATTCTTACCATAGTACCCACCATGTTAGTCTTGGTTTCTGCGTCCTTTTTAGTCATTAAGGTACTTTATGGTACGAGTGGTTAGTGTGCACTATTACCTTATTACTTAATCAAATAGAACTTTAAATTTGTCAAAAGCGAAAACAATATTATGATTCCTTTTGATGGTGGCATAAGTTCAAGCGGGCATCATTTAGATTAGAGCTAGCATAGTAGATAACCTAAATATTCTTTCTCTTTTTACGCATAGCATTGCTTGATCACATAGTCTACTTGCGTTGCACATGGCTCAAATAGGGGTCCCGATCTGGTGCTACTCTGATAGGGGCCGATACCCCGACTTACCATCTTTCTGGGCGAAAGTAACAGCACCTTGCTTTGCTCATCGAAGCTCAAAATGGTGTCCCTTGGACCCGATCGAATTAGACAACGGCTTTGCAATCACGAGAAAAGTCTTTTTGTAAACGTCCTATAGAACCTGTGTGGTCCAAAAAGCTTCTTATGCCTTTCTTGATGATGGTGATAGTTTCGATTGCTTCAATTTTTGCTTTGTCTGCCTCTATTCCTCTTGTAGAAATCGGAGTGCCCAGTACTATGCCTTCTTGTACCATAAAATGACGCTACTGATTGAGCACAAGATTGGTTTCCTCGCATCTATCAACACCGATCTCAAGTTTTCAGACGATTGTCCAAGGAGTCCCGTCTGAAAAGTCATCCATGAACACCTCGATTGTCTTTTCAACCATATCTAGAACAAACCATCATCTGTTTGGAATATTGCACGGTGCATTGCACAGCCTAAAGGGCATCCGCCTGAATGCGAATGTACCATAGGGGCATGTGAATGTCGTCTTCTCCTGATCTTCAGAAGCTATAGCAATCTGATTGTAGCCGAAATACCCATCCAAAAAACAATAGTATTCGTGTCTGTAACATCGATCTAGAAGCAACAATGGAAATGGTCTTTTGAGTAGCCTTATTAGTTCCGTTAATCAATCTGAAATCCTCCTAGCTGTGTGTTCTAGGCGGTAGTAATGTATTCTCCATTCTTATCAGCACTTGTTCCTCTCTTTTCAGAGCTATTACCTATCTGGGACTTACCCATTGCACTATGAAATAGGATAATAACCAGAGCATCTAGCCACTGGCCTCCTTAGAACTACCTCTTTCATAGTTGGATTCAGTCTCCTCTGTGCTTCCACTGAAGGCTTATGACCATCTTCTAGCAAAATTCGATGCATGCACATAGAAGGGCGAATCCCTTTTAAATTAGCAAGAGACGCGGCTTACGTCATGTGATCTCCCAGTACCCTCGATAGCTTATCTTCCTTGCTCCATTTGTCGGGGACGATGAAATAATCGCAGTGATGAATTAGGCATTCCAGATAAACATACCTCAAATGGTTAAGTGGCGCTTTTGCTCCATCTTAGGTGGTGTTCAACAGAGATAACGACGTTTATTATTTTTGCCTAAAGGTTCATAATATTTCCTTCTATTAGGTTCAAATGAATCCATCCATTTTACTTACTCCTCGACCTCTTCTCCCAATTTTTCGGGATCACTTTGTACCAGGCTAGCCTCTAAAGGGCCAGTAAGACCACTTTGGCTAGACACTATAGCCTCCACGGTTTCTACTATGAAACGCATTATCCTTTACGAAGGGTGTCTGTTGAACATTAAACTTGACTTCATCTTCTTGCACTCTCAATTTCAACTCTCCCCTCTATACGTCAATCATTGCCCTTCCAGTTGCGAGAAATGGCCTACCCAATATTATGGGTATTTCTTTATCTTCTTCCATATCTAATACAATGAAATCTGCTGGGAAGATGAACTGTGACCTTCTTAGAAGCGTCTTCTATCCACCCCTCTTAGATGCTTTAAGGACTGTACTAAGCGAAGTGTATTTGTAGTTCAGCGAGCTTCACCTAATCGCAGGCGTCTAAATATGGATAAGGGCATGAGATTAATACTAGCTCCCAAAATCACCTAGCTCTCTAAAGATGGGTTCTGGAGTAAGCATGGGAATGGTAAACTACTGGATCTTTTAGCTTTAACCCATACGAAGGATGACACTACATTCTTCAGTGAGATTAACTGTCTCAAAATCCGACAGTCTTCTCTTCTTTGACAAGATGTCCTTCATAAATTTGACATAACTTGGCATTTGTTCCAAAGCATCAACAAACGGAATGTTGATGTGCAGTTTCTTGAACACTTCCATAAACTTGGTGGCCTTGTCGAGTTTATTCTTCTTTAGGCATTGGGGATACAGGATTGGGGCTATGGGTTCAATCGTGAATGGATGATCCTTTGCCTTAGTTTCTTCTTTCCCCAGGCTTTTCTCAGGGGTTTATCACTTTACGTCTTATCATTCGTATGGATGACTTCTCAGTTTCTACCTCCTGTAGGGTTTACCGGTATTGCTAATTCTCTACCACTTCTCAACGTGATTGCTTTTACATGTTCATTCCCTTCGTCTAGGTTCATAAAGTTGTAGTAAGGAACCTGTTGCCTTTAGATTGGCCATTTGGCCCATTTGCACACTTTAAATTCCTCATTTACTTATTTGCTTGATTGTTCAATTAGGTGGCTTAGGTGTTGCATGTCGCCTTGTCTCATTCATAAGGCGTGTAGGTGAGCACTGCGCGAGGGCTTGTTCCAAGTTCACTTTTTCTTGGGGAGGGTGGTTTCGCTCACTCGGGATGGTGGCATGTTGTTACGATTGTTATAATCATAACCACTGATTGTTAACTACTACGCCACCCTTAGCCACGATTACGGTTTGATAGTTGTTGCTATCTCGACCCTATTATTCGGCTTATCCCGATTAAACCTCGACCCCGCGGACTAGGCATGCTCTGTATTGTTTTGTTGTGTCGACCGACATTACATGCTGGCACATTGTTGTCCCCTCGCGTAATTCACATAACTCAGCAGAAGCACATGCGAATGGCATTCGCGGAACCTTGCCGCCTAGTAAGCTGTTTAGTAAGCTGCACGACATGAGTTACCAGATTGCTGAGAACCTCATTATCTGTGCCACCCACAACCTTCACTAGTGTAAATCATCTACGGGCGGCGCGATTAGTATTAGTATGACATCCTCTAGGATTTCATATGCTTGATGTGGTCTTAACTCATTAGCGCACCTCCTGCAGGCGCTCCAATCCTTGTTCTGGTCGCATTCCTCGGACTAGCCATAAAAAGTATGGATTTGCATCCATACGAATTGACCTCTAGTGTGGGCACTTCCTTAACAATTCATGAAATCTATCCCATGCCTCTGCCAAGCTCTCTACCTCTAGTTGTCCGAATGTATTGATCTCTTGCACCAATTGTGCAATTTTCCCAAGTGGGAAGAACTTTGTCAGAAACTTATGCACTAGGTCGTTCCACGAAGTAATAGAATCTGGTGGCTGACTTGTCAACCAGTGCTTAGCTCTATCACCTAGTGAGAGCGGGAACAATCTCAGTCTGAGTGCCTCTTCAGTTACACCATTATACTTGACCGTGTCACATACTTTGATGAAGTTGGTCAAGTGCATATTCGAATTCTCATTTGGCAATCCGTGGAACAGGATGTTCTGAAGCATCTGTCAGTCGAGCTTGCTTCAGTTGTTTTCTGAATAGGTGGTCTTCGGATGGTCGTCCCGAACAATTGTAGGTGGTAGAGCCCGAGCTCTTCTAGCAACATGAATGGATCATGCAGGTGTATAAACGACAGTGCTGATTCCTACTATTATTCCCATTGTGACTCCCTTGTGGCTCGTTTTGCTCTTGGCCATGATCTTTCTCTACATTGTTCTGCATGATTGCTAGATCTCTAAGTCGTGCTTCTCTTTGTTCTCTGCGTAAACGGTGTAAGGTTCTTTCCTGTTATTTGGCGATCAAGCCGGATGTGAAGTTCAACTTGACCGGAATGTTCGCATACGCCGCTCTAACCTTGATATGTAATCACACACGAAACACAAAGACCAAATTACAAGTATTTGTATAAGCAAAATAAAAAAATAAAAAGGAAAATTCCAGAGTAATATCAAATTTCCTCTTGTCAATATCAACACTAAAACTTTCTCCCTTAATGGCGCCCAGCTTGATAGGCGGCGTGATGTGTAAAACTAAATGTCTGCTTCCTCACGTCTTGTAATTACCTGTGATGGGTATCCCGAAGTAATATAGATATATAGAAATCGGATATTGATCCCACGGGGAGAAGTGCGTTGACTACTGAAATTAGCCTTATAATATTATCTAGATGAAACTCGAATGGCTATCCCCAACATTACCGATTAAATAAACTAAGTTAACTTAGGGATTACTCTATTGTGAAGACTAAGGATTTATTGTCTCTCTTGCCACTTTTGATGGATTAATGCTTATAAATTACTACTCGGTCTAATAATGACTTCGATGGCGGGAGATCGTGCCTACGAGATCACCACATCTCGAGTATATCCGCTATCTCGCCCGGTAGGGTTGGGTGCATCTATGCCTCGACCAAATACTACAGCAGCTTAAATGTTCTAAACCCCAACCGCCACACTTTCGGAATTAGGATGTCTCATTTACTGTTGCTTAGGGTGCGTCTGTCGGATCCTGGGGTCCTTATCTCTCAATCTCGAATACAGCGAGGATCGTACGATGTTGGCGAACATTACCATGTATTTAAATCACGAGATATAAGCGAATCCAATGCAAATCTATAAATAAAGCGAATAATATATGTTTAAACCTTAATCCATTCAATTATGACCGGGGTTGACAAAACCTAAATAAATCTAGAACATGTTGGATGAAATATACACACATCAATCTAAATCATGTTAGTTTATCGAAAAGAAAAATACAAAAACGGTGTCTTTTCAATGATTCAGTCACCTACGCTCACGCTCCCGCTCCCGGTCCGTATGTTCTTCGATGCCTCAAAATTAGGTCTCCATTGCTTTTTATGATTCTGAGGCAGAAATCGCTATGACGTCGCGAAGTTGAGGCGTCGCGACGTTGGGTCACTTGTTGACTTTTCTTTATTAACCAGGCGTCGCGACGTTGCGTCGCAACGTTGCGACGTTGCGACGTCGAGACATTGCGACGTCGAGACGTTACTACTTCACGACGTTGGAACGTTGCTACGTTGCGACGTCACGACGTTAGAACGTCGCGACGTTGCGATGTCACGACGTTGCTACCAGTTTTTCTCTTACTTCTTCTTTTCAGCTCCAAATTGCCAAAACCACCCTCTTCACCTGCAATTCACAAAAAATCCAGAATTCAGATCTTGGGCTATAATGTGCTTATTTAATGTAAAATCAACTAAAGACATAAAGCGGAAGCGGGTATAATATGAGTGTTTTAGGCACTCATCATCATGGATTCATGGATGCTAATATTAGCGATATGATCTATAGATATTGGCATGAAATATATGGAACCTGCTTACAATATATGTTTGTATGAAATTGACATAGTACAAGCGATGAAATGGTTCATGTAGTATGCATCATACATGTAACATAAGAATTTGCAGTGACATTAGCATTGCATATGCATAGGGACATCAGCATATTGGATGTGTGTGCATGGGTATGGCCATCCATTATCAGTGTTGATGAATGGATAGTGAGTTCGTACTTTGGATGACGTCCAATAAATGACTCACGGTTTAAAGCATAAAGTGAAATATAATTAATGTGTGTTGGGCGAAGCGAAGGGGGCAGATTAGCCCCCTTAGGTGAAAAGCACGGAACATGGGTGTAGAGACCATTAGTGTGATCCGAAAAGTTACGTAACATGGGTGTAAGGGCTCGGGGTGTGATTCGAAAAGTTACGTTGAAAGACACACGTAATTATGTTTACTCCACTGGAACTTAGGTTGTGTGATAAAGATTGGTTGTTGTACCAGGATTTGTTGCCTATTGCACTTGCATTGGGTAATGGAGCCGGTGAGGACTCGATACATTGGGTCATTGGTAATACCAATGACGATTGTCACATTTGGCATATGCATATGTGAGATGAGTCAGTGAGTGACTCGGGATATATTACTCAATGACATATTGAGTTATGGAGCCGGCGAGGGCTCGGTACATGGGGCCTGGTGAGTCGAGTCTCATTCATGGAATGTAGACATTCAAGTAGACATACTATATGTGCACTTGGATGTGTGTTTGATTGTGCGACCATTGCATGTGCACTTAGGTGGGGAGTAGCCCTTGTAGGAGATTATCACTACTGGGCTTTGCTCACCCCGTCGTGGGACCACATTTCAAGTGCAGGACAGTTACCAGTGGACGACGCTCCTTAAAGGCCGGGATTGAGAAGAAAGTCGGATTGTGGCTTTGATATATGTTTTGTAAATATATATGGGTTGTATTTATTTGTATAAGAGTGATGTAATTTAAACTCTTATGGACTATGATTTTATAGTCATGTGCTTATATGTTTGAGTATGGATAAATGGGCCCTACGAGGCCATTTTTACTCCTATGTGGACCCGGTGTGGTCATTGTATAATATTAGGCCATGTTTCCATGTAATTGTACAGGTTGTATTTTGGGTAGAGCTCCCCGTACAAAGGAGACTCTGCTCGATTTTTGTTAAATCATGGGTTTCGGAAAAGGGGACAAGATGGTGTGGTGTCGGGTTGCTCGCGGGTTGACGGGTTGTCAACGGGACCCTCGGGATAGGGGTGTCACAGCTTGGTATCAGAGCTTAGGTAAACGATTACCTAAGGAGCTCGAGTGTGGTTATCCACAAGTATGGTCTTGATACTAGCTCGTCTCAGCTAGGTATCAAGAGTCTAAGTACACGAGTATTGAGGGATGATGGGCATGGGTCTAGATCATGCATTATTGTGTGTTGCGTGTTTTATGCTTAACATGTTATGTGATATGTGTGGTGATTTGTGTGAATAATATACATGGTGAATTGTATTTGGAACACTAGGGTTAGAAAACATAACCTTAGGGGTTCAGAAAACATAACCTTAGGGGTTCGGAAAACAAAATGAACATGATAGTTCGGGAACCGATGTGTATTAGTGTTTGGCATTATACCACCACACGGGATGAGCGGTGTAGTTCACGCATGTTTAGTCTGATAGTGGTTGGCATGTGCACTACTGGTGTCGCACCGAATAGTTCGACCCGATTAGGCGGATCAGGCTGGTTCGGGGCAGACCATCTTGGGACTCTTTGCACGATTATTTTTTAAGCCGGCGATACTGGTATGACCCACATCTTATACTTGAGTCAAAATCTCATATACATTTACAGTGTCATTTGCATACATACAAAGTGAACTTTATTTACAAATGTCGCGCCGGAACCTACATGCTGGTAGACACCACAGTGTGTTGGCCCAGTTGTATGCGGATGTTTGTTGTGTCTTCTCTGCCTACGGATTAAAAACCCCGTGCTAAGCTTTACGCTTAATTGGGAAGCATATTCTTATAACTATACGATGCACATGCATTTAGAGGCGAATCATGATAAACTTATAACGAGAAACGAGATATCAAAATCATCATGAATTTATATAATCAATATAGCAATTGATCATATTGAGCAAACTTGGAGCATATACAATGGCAAGGCATCCC
Organism: Tetrastigma voinierianum; assembly: GCA_016808115.1. Lineage (NCBI taxonomy): Eukaryota > Viridiplantae > Streptophyta > Magnoliopsida > Vitales > Vitaceae > Tetrastigma > Tetrastigma voinierianum. Next base: position 152,017 of record JAEQBH010005540.1, on the reverse strand, counting down.
AATTCATCTCTTTTACATAAATCAAATGATTTTCTGGGATTTTAGGTCGAGTTCTATTCGTGTCATCAACATAATTACGTCTACTTGTACCTTTGTGACTTTTAACGGAGATGCTTATGCTCCCCATAGGATCCATATTTATACTTATTAGATTCCTTATAAATGGTGCGAACTTTACACTTATAACGATCTTATACTTACTCAGAATTACAGCGAGACTTATCCTTATTGGATCTTATTCTTATTCGGATTTCTCATTATGCGCTCTTGAAACTTATACATATTACGTATGCTTATCTCAACTTATACTTATTTCGATCTCCCGTAGGAGATACAAAACCCTATGCATATCAGAGGTACTTTAACCGCGTATTGATATTTATATCTATCTCAGAACTCCGTGGGAGTTTCTGAAACTTATACTTCTCCTACGGAGTTTACACTTGTTCGGAGGGTACGTAGGTATCACGAGATTACGGGTGTATGCGGTATTGCGGAACTTATTCTTATTCGGAGTACCGTAGTACTACTGTTCAAATGTGGCTCGATACGACTTGTGTTGGTGTCATATCAATGATCCTAGGTTAACATATACCTATACTCATACAGTACGTAGGTACTATGGAGTTTATCCTTGTCAGGAACCCATACGAATGCCCGTAGGTATCACAAAAATTAATTAGATACGGGGTACCGTGGGGTGCCCGAACTTATATTTATACAGAGATACTTTGTATCTTGTACTTGTACTACAGAGTCTATCCTTGTCTTACGGATCTTCTACTTGTACTACAGAGTTTATTCTGGTATTTCGGATCTTATCCTGGTATTACGGAGCATATACATGTATTTCGGATTTTATACATGTGATACGGAACATCATGTATTTGGTCTTATACATGTCTTCTGAGCGTATACTTATCTTCTGGGATCTTATCGTGATACTGAGAACTTAGACATATGTTTAGATCTTATACATGTCTTCTGGCCAAATATATACTTATTAATCATGAGGACTTATTCTGGTCTTCACAGTCTTATACTTGTGTTCTGAAGCTTATTCTTGTCTTCGGATCTTATACGGAGCTTATTCTTGTGAGAAGGTGCAGTAGGTACGATAAGTTAGACAATCGGGATCATGCTTTGCTCTGAGTCGGATGGTTCTCCTGAGATCGGACATTAAGTCTTCCAGGTAGTCACCGGGGTCTGATTCATTATACTTGGGAGAGTACCCGTAGAATGCATTTGGTCTTATACTTATTTCTCGAATTATTTTCTTGCTCCGATCTGAGTACGGGTAGGTACTCTGGGGCTTAATCGAATCTGGAATTGCGGAGTGGGTACTACGGGACGAATACAAAGGTACTTTCGGATCTTTACTCTTATTCTTTATTGATGTCTTATCATATGTCTGTCTTACTAACTAGACCAATCATAAGAAATGAGTAGGACACAGTACAATAAGTACCCAGAAGATGCGATCTGTCTTGAGGTGCCGTGCTACCTGGGGTGATGCTGCCCACCACAGGCAGATCTTGCGTGCTGCCAGACGGGAGTGCAAGCCGATCAGGGAGTCTTGAAACACCAAAGATCCACTCATTCATTTTCAGTCCTAGGTAGTCATCTTTGTCATATGTCTTTCAAGAACTTATAACCTTTCTTAATCACGATACGTGATCATGACATATTGTTTTTCATGTTCATGTTCGTGTTCATGTTTTAGATTGTTTTTCAGGTTTCATATCATATTCAGGTTTCATGCCTATTCCTTATGGCATTTCAGATACTTGTACGATATGATGTCTATCAACACATCATTCATATATTCTAGTCCCTCTATGAATCTATTTTTCTTAGGAATTGGAATCAATCCAATCGGATCATCCAAACTCAAGTTATGGCATTTTCATGCCCGGCTAGTCGATTTGGAATTTTAGAGGAACAGTGTGAAATATTTATTTTCCAGTGCCTTGTCTCTATATTTGACACTGGATATTTGTACTCCTTTAAATATAAGGTTCTAAGGGTTCTACTCCAACTTGAATCACCAATCGGGCAGACTCAAAGATAAGTCAAACAACGGACTACTCTATGTTCAAACGGATGCGAAATTAGCTTGTCTCCCACTTTGAGTGAATTTTTGACCCATAAACTAGAAATTTGACGATACCTATTTCTTTATGTTTGGTTCTCCTTGAAGTCTATTTTAAGTGGCCACTTGAATCACTCAAATCGGATAAGAAATGAGAAAGTTATGGCCAAAATACAAAAACTAGTCAGGCAGGGCGAGAGCGAGGTGTACCAGGCACACCCCTAGTAGTAATCTTAGGTACACATTGGCCCAAAAATGACCGGAGACACAAAGTGTCAGATACATGTTCAAAGTGTACCGGTACACATCACTCGGAAATGCCCGAGAGATGTGTTTTCACCCATTTTTTCATGGTTTCCATCCCAGACCAACTCCTACACTTCAAACACACATCAAAACCATTTTCTATTCTCTTGTAACCTCTTTTACATTCAATTCCTATTTCAATACTTATCTTTTATTCCAAAAACATATCAGAATCCTTCCAAAAACAATTTTAATATGGGTTAAGACCCATACACAAACCAATTATGATGATTAGCTAGGGTTTGTTTCCAAGCCACTAACTCAATTACTCTCGATTAACCATGAATCTATCCTCGAAGGAAGAGTTCCGCAACCATCTTGTGCCATATAGGGTTCTACCAGCCTTACCTTTCCACTAATATTTGGGTTGGAGATGGCTCCCCAGCAAAACCCCAAGTTTGGGGACAAGCTACTAACCAGCAAGCATGGAAATTCATGCAATCTCATAAGAGTTCATTATATCAGTGAGTTCCATACCTTTTTCACTTGATCTCCCTCCCTCACTCTTCTTCTCTTATTCTTCTTCTTCTTCTCTTCTCTTCTCCTTCTTCTTCCGTTTTGAGCTCTCTCCCAAACATAGAATAATTTGGTCTTAAATCATGAATTTCTTAAAGGCCATGTTTGGCCTTCTAAATAAAACCCATTTTGGGTTAACTTTCTTTATTTGCTTTTAAGCCCGCTCCTTCTATTTATAATTAAATTTTCCTTTATTTCGTTTTGGCCTCAAATCTTCTTAATCCATGTCTGGCCCCCTTTTGGCAAATTACAATTTATCCTTAAGTTTTGTAACTTTCGGGTCTCGTTTAGTGTTTACTTGTTAACTCACGAAACAATCAAATTATGCTTACAAAATACCCTAAACATGTCGAAAACTACTAGGGTATATTTCGGGGTGTTACAACTAGTTAGACTGAGATAGAAATTTGATAACTCTATTTCTATCTAACACGTGTAGATGACTAGCATAGGATAAGGATGTCTGGGTGGTGGGCGGAGTAATAATCCATGACCACCGACTTTAGACTAATAGACCTTCATAGAGGCTATTGTTGTTGCGACTGCTACCCTTATGCGGCGGTATTGTATAACACCATCACTTTGAGATTAATTCACGAACCAAGGGGTCAGCGACTTCTAGAGGTTGGCACATTGTCCTCACAGTCTCAAGGGGAAAGGGGAGGCTAGTAACAGTGGTGGTCGTTGTTAGGTGTTCCGGAAAGGATCACGGGCTGTAGTCGCCATTATTGCACAGGCGAGCACGGTGGCTGCTACCATTACACAGACTAGTGCAACGGTGGGCCGAGGAGGGACGAGTAACCTCAGGGGTTTGGGCACATCATCCTGGAACGCCGCCCAGGAGGAGTGGACTCGTTCAGTCGGGGCGACCTTGGCTATTGGAAGAGGAGTAGATGACACACAGAGCATCCGGGATATGGGTGCTAGTACTAAGAGGAAGGAGAATCAATCTTCTTCAAAGATATTGTTTGATTATGGTTACGCGCATTCTTTTATGTTTTACGCATCTAGTGTGGATGTTTTGGGTTTAGAGGTAGAGACCTTGGATGAGCCGTTATACGTGAGTTCTCCCCTAAGGACTAAGGTGAGGATTGATCAGATATGTCGAGATTGTGAGTTAGATATCTCAGGGATTCTACTCACAGTGGACCTTCGGGTGATGGACATATTGGATTTTGATGTCATTCTTGGCATGGATTGGTTGACGGCACATTAAATCATCATTGATTGTGATAGTGCAGTTACGCCTACACATCGGACGATATCATTATGTACTTTCGAGAGACATAGTGCTTTACCCGGATAGTGCATGATGACTCGGATGGAGTGGGCGGTTGATGGGTTAGCTACGCCTTCCTTGGAGGGCGAGGTGAGACAAAAATTGGATCTATACCGGGTAGTTTGCGAGTATGAGGATGTCTTTTCGGGATTAAACTAGGGATTACCTTATGGGATGTGGACTTTATCATTGAGTTACACCCTAGTCGTCGCCCATTTCATGACTCCTCCTTAGGATGCTTGGTTGAGATCCGTGACTCAAAGTCCAAGCGCAGAATTGTTAGACAAGGGTTTTATTAGATCGAGCACTTCACCTTGGAGCGCTCCGGTTCTGTTTACTAGGAAATAGGTCAAAATTCGAGTGGAATGACCTGTGTGAGAAGGCATTCAGGAGTGAAAGGAGCTTACTACAACTCCTATTCTAACAGATCCAGGAGCAGGGGACGGTACCGCGGTATATGTGTGATGCATAGAAGACGGATGTGTTATTACGATCTGCAGTCTTGGAGAGTGGTAACATGGTTCTGATAGTTGAAGAACCGATTGGAATTACCCTATGCACATGATATGGGTTAACGGCTATGAATCTCGGCACGAAGCTATGCGATGCCACTATTTATATGGTGAGCAATTTGAGGTATTTTCGGACCACAAAAGTTTGAAGTATATCTTTACTCAGCGGGACCTCAATATGAGGCAGCACATATGGATGGAATATACGAGTTATGACTGCTTTGCGGTACCACCACAGTAAGGCAAATGTGGTGTTGATGCACTCAGTCGAAAGTCAAGGGAGTCTTGCAGCTAGTGTAGCTTCACCAGGGTAGTTGATTACTCAGGCGTACGTTGGATTCGGCTTACGATCACGATGAGCGGTTCGGTGTTTTAGGTTTAGTGGCTCACGCCTTCCACATTGATAAAGTGATTGAATCCTAAAGGCGGGGCGAATGTCTATCGGGGATCGATTACGAGGAGTGATCTCTGATTGTTCAAGGATGGGCCATTCACACGGATAGTAGTCTTCTGTATCGGGGACGGATTGTGGTTCTGATTAAGCAAAATGAGAAGAGATCATGAAAGTCCAGTATTCTTTGTTTCTTTGTGTCGGGTGAGTAGATGTATCATGATCTTCGTTGCCCGATGCGGAGCGGGATGAAGAGACATGTTGGGGGACTTTGTTTGGCGATGTCTCCGTGTGACAAGTGGGAGTGAGCACCGAGCGATAGGGCTGCACTCAGCCATGCAGAATATAGCAGTGGAAGTGGGGCATATCACCTGATGGATTTGTGACTCACTTGCCACGGGCGTCGCGAGAAGCATGATGCGGTGTGGGTAATAGTGGGCCAAACACTAAGTGGCATTTCTAATTAATCGGATGACCTTCACACTGGAGGAATTCTACAAGTTGTACATACAAGAGGTTATGCGGTTTAGATGGTGCGGTCTCCATAGTATCGGATAAAAGGATCCCGGAGTTTCTGGCTCACTTTGGAAGGTTTAGGAGAACCATGGGGACCTGATTGATAATGAGCCTTGCTTTTCATCCACCAAACAGGAATCGTTACGTTCAGAGGATATACAGTTTTAGAGGACATATTGCGACATGCGTCTTGATTGAGTGTGAAGACATTTTCTGCAATTTGATTCGCACACAACGCGAGTTATTAAGCGAGTATACGAATGACAACCTATGAGGCATTATAAATTGCATGTCGATCTTTAGTTTGTTGAATGAAAGGTGGAGAAACTCCCTGCTAGTTGAGTTGATTCTGATCACCTGCGAGGAAGGTGGATTTGATCTGGAAGTCTTCTCACGGCTCAGGCCGTAAGAGGATTCGTCGTGACGGCGACAACATAATTTGAGGTGGGTGATCATGTCTTCTTGAATGTGATGCCTAAGAGAGGAGTGGTCAAGTTTGGCAAGCGGGGAAAGCTGCTCCTTGAGATATATTGGGCCCTTCGGTATAGAGGGTGGGTATAGTTGCTTACGGTTGGCATTGCCACCGGTTTATCGATGTTCACGGCGTATTCCATGTCTCGTGCTCGAAATACACGAATCCGATATTAGTGGACGACGAGCTTGTTGTTGATCTGAATGGGACTTTGAGGAGGAACCGGTGCGTATCATGGATGGCGAGGCCCAGGGTTTTGCGATGTAAGGCGTGAGGCTGTTGAAGATCTATGGCTGACATCGAGTGGAGGAGGTAACATGGGGCGTGAGGACACGATGTGTGCCGCCTATCACTTCTTATTTGAGGATGATTACATTCTTTAGCCATTTGGTTGACTAATGATTCAGTACATATGCATGTGATTGCATATGGATACATTGAGAATTTGAACAGAAATTCTTTTAAGGAGAGAGGCTGGGCAAGGAAAAACCTAAAAATTTGAATTTTTTCTAGGAAGGGAAAAATGGTAATTTTATTGGAATTCTTTCTAGATCTCGGATGACGAAATGGACTTTACCGTTGGAATTGTCTCGCGAAATCTAGTCTTATATGAGATTCATTGAACTAAAAGGCAATTGATTTTCATGAATTTCGAGGAGACAAGCGTCAGTGGACCTTAATAGAGATTTTTAGAAAAATCCTGAAAATGTCAAATATTTAAAAATATCATTTAGATAGATGGGCTGGCAGGGATGAAATAAATTGTTTTGAAGTGAAACGGCGAAGAGTGTGACACGTGGCGCGACGTGAGCCACGTGTGGACATTATAAATATCCTAAAATATCTAAAATGCGAGAATCTCATTTTTGTCTAGAAAAAGCGGTGATGAGAAAGAGAGAGAGGGAAAGAAAAGCGACACTTCTTTGACGATTTCACGGAATTTTCTGGTCGAACTTCGGCGAGACAAGAGTTAAAACTGCTCTACGCGACGAGAGCTACGCGTGGGTACTAGAATCATAAGATTTAGCCAAAGTTCGGGTTTTCATGAAGCCGAGAAAGCGGTGTCAGGAAATCAGCGAGTGGGTGGGGTTTTATCCTGCACCGGTTTAATTTCTATCTAAGGGCATGTGTGTGTGTTAGAGTGGAGAATGTTGTCCAGTTTTTATTTCCTCCGATCTCATGATTGTATTTTGGCCATAACTTGGCCATCCCTTATCCGAATTGAGTGATTCTAATTTCTGGATAAACTAGACTTATAGGAGAACATATCTCCTTGAAACAGGTCTATCAAATTCATTTGAGATCAATGCATTCAAAGTTGGTATGTTCGAGCGGTTTTCTCTTGCGTTGAGACCATGGCGAGTTTTGGCTATAACCAGCGTCACTCATAAAATGATGATTCTAATTGTTGTCTAAATTAGACTTATAGGATAACATATTTCCTTGAAATAGGTCTATTCAAATTCCTACCCCTTTGGACTCATAAATGAATTCAAATGAGAGCTATGTTCAGATAGTTTCTAGTTATGTTTGAAAAATGAGTAGTCCAGGTTGTTTAGGACATATCTTGAGTTTCGGTGATCTAATTTGGGTGATTCCAGTTGGAGAAGAACCCAAAGAACCGTATCTTCAAATGAGTATAAGGAACCAGTGTCAAATTATGGATTAAGATCCCTGAAATTGGGTATCACAGACTGTTTCCAGTGTAAGTAAAGTAAACTGACAAGTTTTGAATGAAAAGGCTATAACGTCTTTGTCTGAACTTTGTTTTGAGTGTTCTTGGACTCTATGGAAATCCCATTGAGTCAAGAATCTATCCATATGCCTGTGGAGGGAAATTGGTGTCCACGACCTTGCTGAAAGTTGGTGTTTGTACCAAGTGTGCAGATGGGGCATGATGGTGTATTATTTACGATTGTGTGCCTCAAGTAGGTGACCATATCTTTCCGTCAGGCTCCGTTTTGGGTGTTCTTATTTCTGGAAAGAAAGTGGGTCAAGATTCTTTCCATGTACTTTGGAAGGCAGTGGGGATCACAACTATGTTGAAAATCTATGTTTTGCACCAAGTGTGCAGGTTATTTGGTTGTGTCGATGTGAATAGTCGAGTTTTGACATGACCATTGCATGACATGTTGTAGGCTATTGTATTGGGTATGAATTGCCATGATTTAGCCTAAGGAAGGTTATATGACATTATTTTTTTAGTCATGGATTCATGGATGCTAATATGCTTGATATGATATCTATAGATATTGGCATGAAATATATGGAACTTATATGATTGCAATACATGTTTGTATGGAAATTGAAATGAAGTACAATTGATGAGAATGGTTCATGTAGTGTGCATCATACATGTAACATGAGAATTTGCAGTGACAATAACATTGCATATGCATAGGGACATCAGCATATTGGGTGTGTGTGCATGGGTATAGTCGTCCATCATCGGTGTTGATGAATGGGTAAGTAGTTCGTACTTTGGATGGCGTCCGATAAGCGAATCACGGTTTGGCACCAAAGTGATATATAATTAATGTGTGTTGGGTAGAGCAGAAGGCGTAACCCCTCGGGTGAAAAACTTGGAGTATGGGTGTAAGAGGCACGTGGTGTGATCAGAAGGATTCACATTTGAAAGAGACACACGGTCATGTTTATCACATAGACTTAGTTATAATGATGGTCGGGGATTGACTTGGGATTTGTTGCCCATTGGCACTTTCATTGGGTAATGGATCCGGTGAGGGCTCGATACATTGGGTCATTGGTAATACCAGTGACGGTTGTCACATTTTGCATATGCATATGTGAGACGAGTCAGTGAGTGACTTGGGATATATTACTCAATGACATATTGAGTTATGGAGCCAACGAGGGCTCGGTACATGGGGCATGGTGAGTCGAGTCTCATTTATGGCATGTAGACATTCAGGTAGACATGTGAATGTTGCACTTGGATGTGTCCCGGTTGCGACCATTGCATGCTGCACGCCCAGATTGAAGTATCGCATGAGAATTATCACTACTAGGCTTTGCCACTTCCGTCGTGGGACCACATTTCAAATGCCAGGCGGTTACTAATGCAGTTCGCGCTCCTTAGAGCCGAATTGAGAAGAAAGCCGGATTGTCGGCTTTTGATATATATTTTGTAAATATATGGGTTGTATTTATTGTATAAAGTGATGTAATTTAAGCCACTTATGGATATGGTTTTGCGGTATGTGCTTATATGTTTGAGTATGGATAAATGACCTCTGAGGCCATTTTACTCGTATGTGGACTGGAGTGGTGGTTAATATGTATTGGGCCATGTTGCCATGTATTATCTGAGTTGTATTTTAGGTAGAGCTCCGTACAAGAACTCTGCTTTCGATTTTCGTTAAATCATGGGTCTCGGAAAAGGGAACACGATGGTGTGGTGTCGGGTTACTTGACATCCATGAGTATTCTGCGGGTGACGGGTTGTCAACGGGACCCCTGGGATAGGGGTGTCACAGTGATCATGAGAGATTCTTCCTTCTCAATGAAGCGGTGGTCATGCGGTGGGTACTTCCCTCTTACGATCTTGGTGGATGAGTGGATTATCAAAGTCGCGCGTGCGACCCGGGCTGGTTCCAACTTTGGGCTCGCGCCTTAAGAGTAACCAGGACGTCATTATGGGCGGGGTTCCAGTGAGCTCTTTGCTCAGCGCACGAGGATGCAAACCGCTTTAAGGTTCGTTTAGACGGCGTTAAGGCTATGGTACGCTTTTAGGCACGTATTAGATTTACCCCAGCCCTTGGCCGAGAAGTGAGCTTGGGCGGGCTCCCTCTCTGGATCGACGTGAGTACGTGGTTGAGCAGGGGTTTTGTTGGTTTGAAGCTTGTCGTAGTCAATCGCCTCGCGATGTGACAAGCACTCTCGATTTTGCACGGGTTTCAGTTAACGTTTCCAGTGTTTTTTAGAAGCACCCCATGGCTATTTGAATTGTATTCCTCTGTTCTTCAAACCTCTTACTCTGTGGTCTCGGATTTTTCTTATTTGAAACTTCTCTGATCATCGCTCAAGACTACTCTTGGTGGTTTCTATCGTTTTATCTTACTTGGGGTCATCTCTTTTGTTTTCTTCCCTAGTTTGGTACGTCTTTCTTCTTCTTCCCCTGTTTACCTTTTCTTGTTTTGGATTCCGTGGGTCCCTGGTGGTCACTGTTTGTCTCCTCTTCCTCACTTTTTTGGCTAGGATTATGTGGAGCGCATTTTAGTCGTGGGGAGTTATTGTTATGACTTTAGGGTTATTAGGGTGTGTTTGGCTGGGATTCCTCCTCTTTATCATTCGTTAGACCTCCCTTATTCTTGCCCAATCATGCGTACTTCCTCTAGGCCCAATCGTTCTTCTGGTTTACGCATAGGGGGAAGGCCCGCTGAGGGGTCTGAGTCAAGAAGGACCTGCAGTGGATCCGGTAGTCATGCCACCGTGGTCGATAGAGCCCCTCCAGCGGATCATGCATTCCCGTTTGGAAAAGGCAAGGGTAAGATTAGTGAGATTAGGTACCCTAGTGGTTCTGAATATCAGTACGTCTGGGTATAGGAATCGCATCCGTAGCCTGGTCGAGCCCTTAATGAAAACTTCGTTACCCGCTATAGACCCCCTCTTAGCGTTCAAGTCTGGTGCCTTGATCTTCTCACCTCCTACATCGTCCAGGTTCCTAAGATGGTTAGCTTCTTTGAAGCGGCCTTCGAGAATGGTCTCTGCTTTCCTCTACATCCCTTTATCAAGAAAGTCTTACAGCATTTCAATGTTTGCCCGTCCTAACTTTCTCCCAATTTCTAGGGTGTTTTGGTCTACTTTTCCGGGTCGCTTTTAGGGACAAGGCCTTCGTTCCCAAAGATAGCTCACAAGTGGATCTCTTCAAAGGCGGAAAGAAGATGTAGAGGGCTTTTTGTACATTTCCAAACGGACCAATGCCAGGTTGATCATTTCTGATCTTCCATCCTCCCACAAACATTAGAAGGAGCGTTATTTCTTTATCGGGGTTAGTAACTGGGAGTATAACCCTGCTGATTGAAAGGATACGCTTGGCATTCTGACAGTATGGACTGCCCAGAGAATTTGCGTGAGTTTCCGTCCGTGCTAGTCGGGGTTAGCTTTTAAAGGTTATGAGGTGCTCTTAACTTTGCTTTGGTTGTGTTGCCTTCAGGTATCCGTCCCGACCTCAGTCCCGAGAATAAGGAGCTGAAGCAACAAATACAAGTGTCTCCCCGTGGTGTACTCCGAGCCGATTAGATCGACATTCCCGGCCTTCGTGAACCCCTCTCGACCCCCTACTTTGAGGCCCTCTCTGCCCTTTAATATGAACCCTTCTCGTGAGGGGCCTTTTGCCGTGAAACCCACTTGAGAAGGGCTTCAAGCCCAAGTTGAGTTGCTTTTCTTCGCCATGTAAAAGAAATAATAGAAGATGAGAGTTAGTTAACAGCTCAGTTCCCCGAGAGCAAATTTCGCAATTCGAGGTAAGATCCCGAGGTTGGGAGCATCTTCTCCGCCATCGACTGCCAAAGAGCGAGGGTCGTCTGACAAAGTCCTGGTGAGAGGTCAGGCGCCTCCTTCTATGGCCGAGGTGTCTAAGGTGGCGGGTCCGAAAAATCCCTCGGGGAAGACCCCCGAGCCTCCTCTGGAAGTTCTACCCATTTCTGTTTGGAGTCCCTTAGCGCAGAAGCCAAGCTTCCTCCTTCGACGCTGGAGGATGAGGGAAGGGACTGATTTGGAGCTGAGGGGGATGAGGACTCGTTGCTTACTAAATTGGAGTTGGCCGTCGAGGTTGTATCGTCCATCTACGGGACTCTGACCTCAAGAGGGTGGATGCCATGTTTGTTGAGGAGGCTCTGGCCTTATCGCTTTAGGGAGCGGCCACCGTATGTCCAGACGCCTTTATTTGTTCGTTCCATCTTTTTAAACTATCCATTAATTTTATCTCATTTATGCGTATACACGGCATGAAAAGCTTCAGAGAGGGCCAATTTTGCCGGTGGTTCACAAAGCAACGAAACGATGAAGCCATGTTGCCTCTGACCTCGAGAACGCCCAACCTCGAGCTTAGATGCAGCGTCTTGCCGAGGATGCCGTGAATTATGAATTTGACCTAAAGCACACCACGACCGTGAAAGCACGAGCTGAAGATAGAGAAAATAAGGCTTGGGGTGAGCTGAGGGTTGCCGAGGATGAGCTGCGGGCGATTAGGGACAAGCTGCAGGCAGCCAAGGACGAGCTACACATGGTCCGGGACGAGCTGCGCATCAAAGACACGACATTAAGCCGAGTCAGCCAAGAGGCTTCTAAGGCCGTGAGCTCCGTGGAGCGCCTAACTAAAGAAATGCCATGGGCTTCATGGAGATCTTCAAAGGCAAGAGGCCTTGCTCAGTAAGAAGGAAGGGGTGATCGTTGAGCTGAGAGACAAGGCCTGTACCCTGTGGGCCTCCGGGTGGCTTGCTTTTCTTTCGCAAGGTCGCTAAGGTTTTCCTATTGACTTCAACTTCGTCTATGTCGAGGGGGACAAGAATTCCACTCGACGACCGAAGAGGATCCCGTGGTGTTTTCAGATGCCCCCAGCATTGTTCCTTTGTAGCGACCCCCGAGCCCAGTCCGACCCGGTTGGCGGATCCGAACCGAAACCCGGGGACACCTGGCCGGAGCCATTAATCAAATCCATTTATCAAATACATTTAATTAACATAAGCGTTTTTGTTCTCAAATCTTTGCGGAAGCGAATTCAATTTAGGGCAAGACCATAAACATTTTTAATTTCAATGCAATTCCTTTACAAAATATTCATTTAACCAAAAATGACATTTTATATCATTTACAACATAATATCCAAAATCATATTTATATATAGGTACAAAATAATTTCGGAGTTGAACTCCTTTTGTTTACAAAACAATGTCATGCTAAAAAATAATAAGGATGCATGTGACTCGAGCATACCCGTGAACTTTCAATGACTCTAAGCTCTTCTCGACCTCAACCGCTTCAATCACTATCTATCACTCTAATTCGGCATTGATATTAACAATACGCTAAGCATTTTCATGCTTAGTGGTTCTATACGCTATCTATCTTATTTCCGGGCCATCACGAATCATGCATTTATCAAAATAATGCCTTTATACAATGTCTATGTGTAATGTAAAAGATACTTATACAAATACACTTTTTAATATCATTTTTCACTTTTCGGTTGCGATTTCACATATAACTATAGAGTCAACATTCACGATAGATTCAGTTGGTGAATCCTGTTCTGTTTCTCATTTCGTAGCAATGTGATTCCACATTCAATATTACAATCTCACATATGACTATAAAGCCGACATCCAAGACGTATCTCGGGGCCAGAATCCGCCCCGTTTGTCATTCAGTAGTAATGTGATTTCACATTTAAACAAATACGGTTACCTTCATGACGAATTCAGTTAGTGAATCCCGTCATGTTGGTCATTCTATAATGCATTTCAAATCAATTTACTCACATGCAATAACTTCACTTATAGTTCAAATACATGAACACATGCAGATATTTGACAAATACTTCGAATACTAATAATTCAAATCAATATATATATTTCACAAATAGAACTTGAAATGAGAATTGAGTCACAAAGAACAGAACAGATAGAGAACAGAGAACAAACCAATTTATCGATCTCTTGTCTCTTTCGATACTAGTCCTAGGTCAGGTTGTCGTCTTCACCCACACCTAGTCAAATACAATTCTCTACTCTTAGTGGTTGAACAATTAATTGTACTAAACGAATATCATCGAGGTGGTGAGGTATGGTACATTTTTCATTTAGTTTTATCCTTTTTTGAATCCCATTAGTCATTTATTAGGGTTCCTATACTATCGGTGTACGAATACGAGACTTTCGGAACAAAAATCCGAAATTTGCTTTTAGTGAATAGTGTCTACACCACAAGCAAAAGACTACACTACAGAAAGGCCACGTCAGAAAGCATACCCGAGAGGTGCCATTTGGCACTCGGCTTGTCGGCGAGGGCACCCCATGCTGCAGCGTAGGGCTACACCGTGGCATGGGTTCCCTACGCTACGGCATAGGAACCCGTTTTGCCTAGATTTTTCTAGTTTTCCCTTTTTACGATTTTTCTCCAAAAATCACTCCAAATCCAATTGAAACTCTAAAAATCACACCCAAAGGCATTCTAGTATCCTCCTAAACGAACCATGAGCAAAACCCATGGGTGGATTAGGGCTTTTTTAACCCAAACATCATTTAAAGAAATCTAGGGTTTGGTTCTTACCTTTAATTCCTTTGAATCTTCTTCACCTAAGATGCTTGATCACTTAGGAACCATAAATGAGGATGATCTCCTACCAAAATCACTCTTTCTTGCAAACCCTAGCTTCTCCTCTCACTCTCTTCTCTCAAATACGGTTTGTGCTCAAAATGAGCATTCTTAGACCGCTTTTGGTCTTATTTCCCATTTTAAGTGTAAGACCTGTTTGGCTTACACACAAATTTCCATTTCTCATTTTTCTCCTTTTTGGTCTTCATTTCACTTTCATTTATCATTTATTTCACATTAGCATTTAAGCTTATCATTTGACCCTTAGGTCCTCGTTTTACAAAATTCTAAATTTGCCCTTTATCACTTGGGTTTATTTCCGAGTTCAATCAATTTCTCATTTTAGCATATAATATTTAATCATATGCTCACATATTCATTTCACTTTTTACAATTTAACAATTTATCATTTTCCCTAAAACCCAAGTTTGGCTTAATTTATACCAGGAATATATAATAAAATTATTATAAAAATTCTAGGGTATTTTTAGGGCGTTATATCCTCTCCCCCATTTAAGAAAATTTCGTCCTCGAAATTATCTTTATTAAACAGTTGTGGATATTGTCGGGCTGTCTATGGAGAATCGTAACGGGATCGCGTGATTTCAAGGTGTCCAAGCTTCTTATAAATAAATGTTCCTTCCTTCGAGGTGTATGTTATCCTCGTCAGCTTTCTGCCTTCCCGCCTTCTGCCGGAGTTCCGAACATGATGAAGCCTGTGGTTTGATTGCCACCGGTCCAAGTCCGTTTGGTAATAGGTCAAGATTTGGTTTCGTTGTTCTGCCATTTGTTGGAGTTGTGTTGTTCCCTAGTTCTGCCATTTGTGGGAGTTGTGTTGTTCCTTAGTCCTTCCATTTGATGGAGTTGGGTCAGGGAACACGTTCGGAGGGGGCGACATGTTGAATGCTTCAAGTCCCGTTTCTTATGCTATACCTCTCCTCCCCTCTTTTCTCTTCTTCCGACTTCCCTTTTCTCGTTCTTGTGGTTTTTGCCTTGAGTGGCTGTTACCGGTTGTAATTTTCTAAGATGTAGAGAACGGTTTTGCTGATTGTAATTTTTTGGAATAACTGTAATTTTCTGAAATAAAAGTACAATCTTTTGGAAACACGTATACTTGTCCGATGTTTCATGTAACCTTCCAGGGCCCTTTCTAGCCCCATGGATTTATGATAAACCGAGTTCCTTGGTTCTTTTTGTGATTTACAAGAGTAGGCAGGCCGGAAATAAACACAAAATTGTTATTTGAACGAAAGTAGAGCTATTGTGCTTTATTAATAGATACAATATGAGGTTTATGGGTAAAACTTCTTGAGGTACTCGGCATTCCAAGAGTGATGCAAGGTCTTTCCCTTTTCCGTTTGAAGCTCATAGTTGCCAAGTCGGATTATCCATGATATGATATAGGGTCCCTCCCAATTGGGTCCCATTTTCCCATGAGTGGGGTCTTTCCTTGCTGGTAGGAGTTTTTGAGCACTAGGGTCGCTGTGCTTAAAACTATTAGGGCTCGACCTTTCGATCATAGTACATGGTCATTGCTGGTAGTCCCTTGAAATGATTCAGAGCCCCCAAGCCTCGCTTCTCCCCTCCAGAGGTCTAGGTTTGCTGAGAGACTCCCCATAGTGCTTCCCGCTTATGAACTCGAACTCCAAGGACTTGAGCCCAACTCGACAGGGCTACCTCCTAAGTACAATGCTATATTAATCTGAAGTTTCTCGAGTTGCAAACTTGCATGTAGTTCGGTACGCCCTCGGGGAGGTATTCTACCCATTTTCCCTTTAGGTTGTCCAACTTAGTCTTTAGTGCTACCTCGAGAGTCCTTATAGTGACTTCTGCTTGTTTGTTGAACTGCGGATGAGCTGGGAACGAATAGTAATTCTTGATTCTGAGCTCGGCGCAAAAGTTCTTAAATTTCAGGTTATAGAACTGCTTTCCATTATCAGATACTAATGCTTTTGGGATTCCGAACCTGCATATTATGGAATGCCAAACGAAGTTTCGTACCTTTTGCTCAATGATTGTTGCTAATGGCTCCTGCCTACCCACTTGGTGAAGTAGTCCACTCCTACAATAGTGAACTTGTACTGGCCTCTTCCAATAGGTAGGGGCCCGAGTATGTCTAATCCCCACTGTTGAAAAAGTCAGGGGCTTATGATCGGGGTCAGTGGCTCGAATGGGAGGTGGGAGATCTTGGCATGCTCTTGATAGATTTTGCATTTTCTGACCAGTTCCATAGCGTCTTTGAGCATCGTGGGCCAATAACACCCTTGCCTCAGGGTTTTTCCTGCTAAGGCCCGAGTCTGATATGGTCGTCATAAGATGCCCCTGCACCTCTCATACGTAGAAGTTGCCATCTTCCTTTCCTATGCATTTGAGGAGGGGTGCCGAAAAACCTCATTTATAAAGGGTCCCCCGTAGAAGAGCGAATCTAGCCGACCTTGCTCTTAGTTTAGATGCCTCTATTCGACGCGAAATGTTCCGCTTAACAAGGCCTCTGGGATGGGTCCATCCGTACCGCGCAGTCATCACTGGGAGAATTTCTTCGCTGTGGATGTTTATTGAGGGCTCCAAGAGGTGCTCAACTGGTATCCATCCGCCTATCCAGGTCTTCCTTCGACGCCGTTGCTAACTTTTCCAATAAGATCCGCCGTGAATTTTCTCGCCTATGGGATGTGCCCTAATTAACCCGAACGAATTTTTTCGGGAGCAATTACCATCTTTTTAGGTAAAGGATCATTGTTTCACTCTCGCGAGGAATCTTTATCTACTTCACTACCAACTAGAATCACGTGATTCCTCTAGCCGATCAACCTCCATGGAGTGGGCGCAGGTTAAGTCACAATGACAACTTCATATTCTATTTGTTATCGAGGCCCGAATTCGAACTGAAAGATATTCCACGCCGATCCCGCCTAGGGAAGAATCAACCTACACTCGCCCCCAAGACATGTCCCATCTACTGACAAACTCGTATGGGGAGGCCTGACGCGAGCCGGAGGCTTTTGGGTAGGCTTTATCGAGGTGAATTCCATGGCTAAAACTCGTCTTTGATTGCAGTTCTTGGTTCAGACTGATGCCTAACCTACCCAACTCTATGGCCCATTTTACCAATCTTCTTGAGGTTTCTGGTTTATGCAGTATCTGCTTCATCGGGTGTTCTGTTGGAATCTCGATGGTGTGAGCTCGAAGTATGGTCGAGTCTTCCCGCTGCGGTCACCAATGTTAGAACCTAGTTTCTCCATCTTCAACACCTTCCTTTCAAGCCTCCTCTCGAGCTCGGCCGCGCATTAGATCAAGGCCAAGGCTCTATCCCGCTCTCGACCAGGTGGCACTAGTCGAGAAATCGAAAAACGCTTGGGCAGAAAGATGAGGAGTCTCTGGGAGGGGCTTACTTTAATAAAGGAGCTTACAGTTTTTGGGTGGTCGAGAATGGCCACTTCACAAAGGCATCCCAGTGGAAGGCCATTTCGAACTTGGAAAGAAGGCTGCACTTGTCACTAGATCTCGATTGAGCCAGCACCAAGTGTTTATTCTCCCGATCAAAGGGCCAATCTCTTTAGTGTTTGAGGGTGGTTGCATGTTGAGCACGAATTTTATCTTGTCTGGGTTTGCCTCTATTCCATGGCTGTTGACTATGAAACCCAAGAACTTCCCTGCGGAGACTCCGAAAGCACACTTTGCTCGCCGACCTCGCCTGCTTTAACGGCAGAAAGTCAGGTATTAGGACTCTTACTTGCTTTAGACATTGAGATCCCAAGTCTTATAACTGAATCACAATATCATATAAAAAGATAGAAAATAAAACTACCACCATAGTAGTGTTTACAATGTCAATGCATACAGTCCTGAGTCCCATTTACATATACATATACAAAAACTATATACAGCATTTCACATAATCGTGAGCCCGAAACCTACTCAGGGTGAACTCCCACTAGGGTGTGTCAAGGCCCAAAGAAGATGCAAGACTCAGACGTCCTCCTCTGTACCTACACGAATTAAAACCCATGCTAAGCTTAACGCTTAGTGGGAAACATATGCTTATACGTATACACATGCATTAATACTCTTTCACAGCAAGCATATAACAATAACAGATAATCAGAATTTACATGAATTCATATAACAAACTAATACATATACTTGTACTTATAGCAGACCTATACGTATCTAGATCTCCTATAGGAGTTACAAAGGTTATACTTATACGGAGGTACCCGTAGGTACTACAAAGCTTATGCTTGTACAAAGGTACCCATAGGTATGATAGAGCTTATACTTTAACCTTATTCGTTATTCAGACTCTTATCATATAACTGTTGGATTACCTAGACTAGTCATAAGGAATGAGTAGACACAAGCATAATAAGCACCCGTTGCACAGACAAAGATTTGAGGTGTCGTGAGGGACAAAGCAGAGTGCCGAAGAATCGACGTAGACGTGGCTCGCCTAATGCAAATTCGTAAATGTTGTAGCATCTAGCAGGAGCGCCAAAGACCGACGAGACGGTTAGCCCATATATAAATGTATGTCGTGATCATTCAATATCCGGTCTTAGGCAATCCTACAATTATATGTGTTCAAGAACTTATGATCTTATCACATGGGCAAGACATTAAGTTTTCCAACGAAGCTTGGCCTCGACGGCAAGGTGCGGTATAAATTTTCCTTTACATTACAAACATGAATGGACCCTTTCATACACTTATAGGGTCCTCATTAGTCCAATAGACAAGTCCTCGGAATAACGGAATAGCAAAATGAAACAAAACACAAAAATCTACACGTTGTGAACAGTAGCTACGTCGTGGCGTAGCATTGCTACGCTGCAGCGTAGACCTTCGTCGTAGTGTAACAAAACTCGAAGTAGGCCAAATCCTCCCTCTCAGCCATGCCGCGGCGTGGACATGCCACGCCTTGGCGTGGGCCTATGCTGCGGCGTGTGGATCCCTATGCCACGGCGTAGGACCCTCGAAATTGCCCAGATTTTTCTGATTTCATCCATTTTCCAGAAATCCAACCAAAAACCCTCAAATAATCCAAAAGCATCACTGAAAACAACTCCCAAATGGGTTCTAACCCAACAAAAACTAAACATGGAGATTAATTGTATTTTTCCAAACCTGGCCAAATACTTGTAAATTAAAGAATCTCCAAACACCCAAACATGCATCCCCACATCATAAACCAAGAATACATACTCAAAGGAAGGATTCCATACTCATCTTATACAAAATAAGGTTTTACCAACCCAACTTTCTAGACATCTAGGGTTATGATGTATTCCTAACTAAACCCTAGAAATTGAACACAATATATCCATACAAACCCTTAGTAATCCATACTCATCCATACCAAACCATAGAAATCCATACAAAATCATAGTTTCCATACAAACCCATAGTGTTCCATACCTTTCTTCTTCTTCTTCTTATTCTTCTTTCTTTCTCTCTTCTCCTCTCCTTCATGTTTTGCTCTCCAAATGCCCAAATGAGAGACCCTAGATGGGTCTTGTTTGGTCAAATTTCCATTTTATTGCACTTTGGTATATAATCTTATTATCTTAAGACTTTTATATCCCGTTTTAACAAATTCCACCTTTACCCTTGTATCTTGTACAAATTCCAGGTTTCGAAATTTTCTCACTTAGCAAAATAACAATTACGAAAAATTTAAATTATACCTACAAAATACCCTAAACATGTTGAAAACAACTAGGGTATATTTTTGGGTGTTACACACTTGGTTAGGTTTAACTTCATCTAGTAGTTCAAGACTGCAATGCTTCCACTAGTGGGTCAGGCGGGTTTCCCGGCTTTGATCGAATTCACTATATGTCATCTATGTATACCTCCATGGATATGCCTATCTATTTCTGGAACATCTTGTTTACTAGCCTCTGATAGGTGGCCCCTGCGTTCTTCTACCCAAAAGGCATCACCTGATAGTAATACGTCCCCTGTCCAGTCACGAAGGAGGTCTTCTCCTGGTCGTTGGGGTCCATCCTATGATTGTAAACAGAGCCGTCCAGCCGAGAGCTCACGGCCGCGGTATCCACGGCGAGGTCGATTAGTAAGGGAAAGCTATCTTCTAGCAGTTCTGTTGACGCCGCAAAGTCAATGCAGAGTCACCATTTGCCATTTCTGTTTCTTTGATGAGAACTACATTTTTCAAACCGCTTGATAATCTACTCGGATAGCTCGGGGCCGGAGGAGCTTTGCTAACCTCTTCGCTGACGCTTTCTCGTCTTTTGGGGTCGTGGCATTCAGCTTGTGGGTGATAATTTCTGGGTCAATTCCTCCCATGTCCTCTTGCTTCCAAGCGAATACTTCCACATTTTGATTTAAGAAGTGGATAAGGAGATCTTTGACGTCCTCAGCCAATTTAGATCCGATGTAGGTGAGGTGTTCTGGCTGGTCGTCAAGTTGTACTGGTTCCATCTCTTCCGAGGGCAAAGGTCGGGTGTTTTATTCATCTCTCATGTCGAGCTCATCCATGTGGATGCTGTCAACCGCCTCTCGTTTACTGACGTCAAGTAGCACTGCCACCACGGGTCTCTCGAACCATTCCTACTCAATTCTTCGTAGGAATTTGACAACCATACTGATAGACAAGGGAGGCCTCGATGGCACTGGAGAAGGCCTGCTCCAAGAATACGTTGTACGCCGATGGGCATCCACTATGAGGAACTTTATTGCCATAGGCTAAAAATGGGGTCTCCCAAAGTGAGTACTAGCTGCATTGACCCCAGGGTCTCCGGAGAATCCTAATAAGTGGGCGTTTACCGGTTCCAGCTTCTCCCTTCCGATGCCCATTTTGTAAAACGTTGATGCGAAGATGATGTCGACTGAGCTCCTATTGTCAATCAGGACCCTATGAACTATTTTGTTGGCCACGACGACCATTATTACCAGCGTCATCATGGGATGTCAAGTACTCTTCCATGTCGTGAGTCCAAGGTTATAGTGGTATCCAACCGAGGGAGCTTGGACAATGCATGTACCTCTAGTGTCTCCCCTGACCTGATGCTGCGTAGGTGAGCTTTCTTGGCCGAACTGGATTCCCCATCACCGGCGAATCACCCGAAGATCACATTGATCTCTCCCAGGGGTTGCTGATGCTGAGCTAGGGCTAGCTGACGAGGTGGTGAAGGAGGTGCCTAGTTCCGATCTTCTGGAGCCATGTAACGGCAGAGATGTCCACGTCGGATTAGGAATTCGATTTCTTTCTTCAACCGAATACACAGCCATCCATTCAAAGGCCCATGATCTCCGTGGAACCCGCAGCAATTAGTTATGTCTCTTTGTCGGGTCCGTCATCCGAGACGGCCACCTAAAAACTTCTCATGTCAGACTGTGATAGCTTGAGACACCGAGGCCAACAGATGGAATCATGAGGTGGGTACTCGCGGGCCGGCAGCCTCGGCCGCACCCAAGCAAATCCATGATGACCTCTTCTCTTTGGAGATAGATCTCCGTCTTCTCTGTTCCTCCGTGGGGATCTGTCTCGGTCTCTTCGTCTTCTAGGGCTTCGATCCCGCTTTTTCTCGTCCTTGCTTTTTCTCTCCTTTAATGCGAAGAGCTTCCCGCTTAGATAAGAGGCCCCACATCATGTATTTTTTCCATGAACAGCACTCCTACCTATGCTTCGAGGGTTCTTCGAGACTATGAACATTGGCCCGATCATATGCCTAGCCCGACAATGAAGGCGGTGATAGCGAACTTTTCATCTCGATGTCTAATTTCAATGACTGGAAGAACCCTGACATAGGACCTCAGTTTTCTTGTGGGTCTTGGCTTTACCTGGGCCGTTAGGTGAGAGCTCTGGCTCCCACAGTCCGGCCCGTTGAAGTGGGCCACGAGCAATGGAGAGCCCTCTTTGAAGATGAGATCGAGGCAGGAGCTTGTTGAACCATGCCAAGGTCGAGTTCTTTGCCGTGATGGCATAGGCTCGCACCTCACGGGTCTCGGTATCCATACAACTCCATCTAATTCTTGTGAGGTGTCGAGGTGGTTCACTGGGTCTTTTGTTCCACGAAAGCTTCGACCGCGATATACTCGAACTTTGTCAAGAGGGAAATGCGTAACCCAAAAAGCCGTGAACGAGGATTCCTTCGCTGCACCACAGAGCGCACCATTGATACGGGCTCGGCCTTTACGGGGCTCCTTTATGTGGCCAGCTTCGCTTCTCGGGATGCCCCCAAATGTTGTTCCAGATCAGGCCCCTTCAGCCGTTGTGGACTACCGTCGCCTTCGTCGTTCCTACCCTATGCCTCCCCGTCAAAATATCACCAGTGACCTGTAAGGGTCAGCCCCCGTCCAAATGGCCTTCCACCGTCACGTCCAAGGGGCCGATGTGTTGTTGTTCTTCCCATGGATGGTATCGCGCCACATAGGGCCCATCAGGCCTCCTGCGGGCGTTGCACCTGTCTGGTGAGTTCCGCCAACTCCCTTAGCAGACGCTGGTTGACGAGACAGAGTGCCTCCATCTCAACGACGTGAAGAGCTTCGGGAGCGTCTCTTGGCTATCCGTCGCAACATGGTCCTGCGGTCAGACGGTTCTGCCATGTTCAAAGCATTACCATCGGGCCATCGAGAAATCACTGATTTGTAGCAGAACAAGCCATTCCCATGTACGCTAAACCGGAGCAAGGTTTTCTTCTGGCTGAGATTGGGTTGGAGCCATTGAGTCGCCAGGGCCGCGAGCTGGGCCATTGATAGACAACCAAGCATTGCGGTGGTCCGACGGTGTGTGTCGTCGCTCCGATGCCTAAGCCGCCTTCTCACGGTGCGAAAGATCAACTATGGATGGCTTGATCATGCATCTTCTTCGATGGAATTGCTAGGTATTTATTATGGGTGAACATGATGACTTTCCTTATTAGACGAGGATACGCCATCTTCCCAATTGGGTAGGGAATCTCCTTTTCCTTATCGTCAACTAAATATTAGAGGATAATTAGGGAGTCGTGATCATGAGAGATCCTTCCTTCCTCAATGAGCGGAGAGTGGATCATGGAGAATGGGTACTTCCCCCTTATACGTCTTGACTGGTGGATAGCGGAATATCCCCGTCACCTGTGCAGCCCACTAGGCCTAGTTCCAACCCTGGGCTCGTGCCTTAAGAGTAACCAGGACGTCATTATGGGCCGAGTTCCCACGTGAGGCTCTTCTGCTGGCCACACGGAGGATGCTAACCCGCTTTAAGGTTCGTTCCCTGGGCCGGCGTTCTGGGCCTATGGGCTGCTTTTTAGGCACTATTAGTTCATAATGAATATTATGGGTTGTATATAATGCATATGGCAGGCATCACATGATTATTTTGTCTTAGAATCCTCCTAAAATATGCATTATAAAATCAATTCTCTGATATAATGAAAATAATTAGGCATACACGTAGTGCCATGGTGAAGGTAAAATAAATATTACATTGAAATTGAATTTAGATCCAACAGGACATTATTAATTCTCAATTAAAAAAAAGATTCAAATAACCCTATACAAAACTAAACAGATTATTAACAACAATTTTCTACTCAAACCCAAAACACTAGAAGGTTTTCTATTCCCATACCCCTCCCTACCTTCAGTGAACTAAAAACAGTCCAAAGTAACACAACCTGCTTTATGGAGCAATACAGGAACAAAATTACAAATGAAATCAAGGAACACGGATTGTAGAATACCTTTATTAGATTTGCGGGCAACCATGCCTATAACCCCAGTATGTATAGTCAACAACACCAGGGTGTTGCTTACTGAAGGTATCCACAAAACCTTTGCATAAGAATTTCATCTCAAATGATTGTTTTTCTTCATCGGTAAACCCAGCACTTCTTCTATTTCGCTATGGGTAGATATAAGGTGAAAAGGTGAACGTAAACTCCAACAAGAAAATAAATCCCTAGAAATTTGCAAAACAGAATCTGCTTGCAAGTATCCCAATTAGTAGTTCAGACATAATTGGTATTTGATTCACTTCTCAACCAAAAAGTGTTTTAAACTCTATTCTGATTGTGATTGGAAAGCAAGAAAACTTGCAACATACAAGCAGCTAGGCAAGTTATTGCATGGGACATGCTTGGATGCGAAACCAGAAGAGAATATACAAGATATATCATATCAAAATCTTGGTCACTTACAGCAGGATTAAAACTGTCTATCTCTTGGTGAGCACAGTTTAAATCGCCAGTCAAAATGACAGGTTTTGACTTCTCAAGCTCTTGTATGAATCACCAGAAACAGAAATAAGCATTAGCACCCAACCAAAGAAACTGAGTATAGACTACTATATTTAAAAATGATCTTATCACAACTTAGTGAAGGATTAGAGAGATCGTTCTCCTTTAAAGGGGTTGAGTCAAAATCCAACATAGATATCAAACAATTCTGCAGCTTGTAAACAAAGACAGAATGAGACCACCAAGAAAATGCTCCAACATGGAAAATACAAAAAATAAGCTATGTAAAGGAGAATCCCTCAGAGCCAAAACAAAAAGCAATAAGACAACCAACAAAAAGAACACTCACTTTCATATAACTTCCAAGAGCTGAATCCCATTGTGTAACCCTTTATGACTAGGATAAAAACGAGTCATCAGTTCAATGTTTTATTGTAAAATATAGATATACTCTGAAGAACAAATAGCATAATACAAGATGCACAAGGTCAATTACCAGTCTTTTCAAACCATCTCCAGAATTAGGAACGTATCCACTTAACAAATAAAAAGATTCAAACTCTGCTGTCACGAGTCGTCCTTCACTATCATGATCTGATATGCCTAGACCATATCTGACTGAAAGAGGCTTTATCTGGTAGACTAAGTAGTGAGATTTATCAGCAACATAAAAGACCAGATAGCAAGAAGGAAAAAAAGCATGCCAATGCATCTAATTACCAGACAGCAAATTATGATAGTTAGAAACTATGGGAATGAGCAAAAAGTAGATTTAGATAACTTCACACCCCTAAAAGAAAAAAGAATCCATGATAGTTAGAAAAATCAATGTGTGTTGTTTTCTATTTAAATTTCCAGATAACAAGAGAAATTACATGCATTCAAAGTGCAATATAAATGAATGGTGTGTGTGTGATGCATCATAGCATAATTGCATGTCATTCAATACGTTGATTATTTTTCAACATTTTTACTTTGCCTTGAGGCGTACACCTTTGCCTTAAAATTAAAGTCCAGGGGGCTTACTATTTTCAATTATGAAAAGGCCACAAGCTCTGCCATGGTTCGTACAGTAAAAACGAAAGGCAAACTACAAACTATTCATAAAACAAAACTAATCAAGATGAGAATGTTGAGATGGTCAAGTGCATGGTTCAAAGTCACTAAGATCGGTCGTCGACCGACAAACCCTAGATCGACGGCCAAGCAGATCAGCCGATACGCAAAATAAGATGATTAAAATATTTAAAATGACAACTATTAGGAAAATAAATATAATTAAGCAAGCCAAAACTAATAAAACAAACTTTTTACATTTAAATATCATTTAAATAGCACAGCTATCTGAAAGATATGTATGTTAATACTAACAAAAGAAATTATTTTATATCAAACATAACAACTTTTTAACAAAATATCATCAAATACATCAATCAATACCACGTTGAATGACGAGGGGGCTCAAAATCATCATCATCATTAGTCCTAGGACGAGGATACAAATCGGGACGATAATTTTCATAATGAGAATGTGGTTGAAAGAATTGTTCATCACTTGAATATGTTGACTGAGATGATTGGATTGATGATCCATAATTAATAAAATATGACCTTGAGGTCATTTCTGCTCAACACCACCGATAGTATCCAAACCTCAATAAGCAACGCCTACGCCTATCGTAAGATTTGGTCATATCCATAGGAACCACTAGCTCGTATTCCAGTAGTTGAATATTGATCAAAATCATACCCACTAAAAGCATTGGAAGAATTATCACTACTTCAAAGTTATGATAGGATCAATCTCCCATTCCCCTGAAATGATGTATTGATCCTAGAGCCAAGGATTGGAAGTGCTCATCAATCTGGTTACAATTCGAATTATAATCATGCCCATTGGAATAGTCATCATCACTAGGAAATGTAGTCAGTCTTTCCAGGTGTAACGCCCCAAAAATACCCTTGAATTTTTGTAATAATTTTATTATATATTCCAGGTATAAATAGAACCAAACTTGGGTTTTTTCGAGAATTTGTTAAATGTTATATGATTGTATGACTAAATGTCAATTGCAAAGAATATATGATTGAATGTGATATACTAAGTGATTGAATGATTGAACCTCGAAAATAACCCAAGTAAAAAAGGGAAAATTTGGAATTTGAAAAAAATGAGGACCTAAGGATTATTTGACACTAAGTTATATGTCTAAGTGTGATTATTGAGATTTGAAGTGCAAATAAAATGAAATGTGGGCTATATAGTAAATTGGGAAAACTTAACCCAAAAATGGGTTTTGGTGAGCCAAACATGGCCTAGAGGGATTTTTTACTGAAGACCATATATTTGGTCTTAGAATGCCCATTTGGGAAAAACAGTATTTGAGAGGGAGTGAGAGGAGAAAGCTAGGGTTTTGAGAAGAAGTGAGATTTGGTGCAAAATCCAGCCCATTTGTTCAAGATCTTGCAAGAAGAAGAAATGAAACAGTTAAGGCTTGGGTTTCAAGTGATTTAAGATAAGAAATCAAACTCTAACTTCATCTTTTTATGATTTTGATTTTGGGGAAAAACCCTACCTTAAGTAAAAGGGGCTTTTATTGGTGCTAAACCACTTTTGGAGTTGTTTTGGGTGGATTCCATGGTGGGTTTTGATGTAGGATGGATTTGAGGAGGTTTATTAAAGAAAAAGTGAGTGAGAGATAGCAAAATCTGCCATTTCTGGGTAGAACCCGCACATTGGCACCGGTACCGAAAGTGGGTACTAATACCCATTGGACAAAGGCAAAGTGGTACTGGTACCGATCAAAGTGGTACCGGTTTCGATGCTTCCAACAACCTTGATTTTTGTACCCTTGCACTATTAAGTCTCCTATTCGTATACCGATTGTTTAGGGACCCTAATAAAGGTTTAATGGGGGTTCATATAAGAGTATGCGAGAGAGAAAATGTACCGTACCTCACCGCCTCGGCAATGCGAATGTTTAGTATGATTATTTATTTAACCACTAAGAGTGGATAATTTGTATTTTACTAGGTACAGGTAAAGACGACAACTTGACCTAGGACTGGTATCGAAAGAGACAAGGGATCGATAATGTGGTTTGTTCACTGAACCTCTATCCTTACCTCAAGTGTTTTGGTAGTTTACCAAATAAATCTGAAATGATTGTATGGAAAATGCATATCTTTGAAATTTTATTACAAAAGTGCATATGGATTTGAAAATGTGATATTTGAAATGTTGACAATTAATTGCAAGTGAGTGATTAATTGAATTATAAATGAATTCGTCAATTCTTGACATCTTGAATTGAATCAATATACCGAACGACCAACATGGAGGGATGCACCAAGCAAAGATCCATGAAGGCAAACCGGAATTGTTCATCGTCCTATTATGGCGGGATGCACCAATCGGGCATCCGTCATGATGGTGTATGGTATTGTTAAATGTCCCATGGCGGATGCACCAATCGACATCCGTCATGATGGTGTATGTCATTTTTAAATGACTGCTTGGCGGGATGCACCAATCGGCATCTGTCATGAAGGTGAACCGAAATTGCTAAATGGGTAAGCACACTACCGAATGATACACAAGACAAGATTCACCAAGCGGAATCCGTCGTGAAAATAAATTGAATAGTCAAGGTGACATAACAAACTTTGATGAGTGAAAATGAGATTGTAAACCAAATACATCTTTATGAGTATATGCTTAAATCTCATGAATTGAATTAGAAGGAATCGCTGCATTGAAAATGATGTTTGTAAATGAAAGCATGTACAAATGTATAAGCATATGTATTGTTTATGCATTGACCATTGAAATAGAGCAACATACATTGATAAAGGTATGTCAGGTTAAATAGAGAACTGTATAGAACCACTAAACATGAAAATGCGAGCTTGTAGGTTTTTAACTATGCGCAAGTATCGAGTAAACAGGAAAGAAGGCCAAGAACAAGAAGTGCAAACTCATAGAGAAAGTTGCGTCGTATAAGTATATACCCCGTCATATGCATACCATTCTTTTTTTAATGTGACATTTTTTGTGAACAAAAGAAGTAACTTCGTATAAATTGTTTTGTATATTTTGTAAAGGCATGGTACACCATTTTTTAAACTATCAGATAAAAGTAAATGCTTACGGGCCTACCATTTGAAATAAATTTCACAGATTTGAAACTCTAAAAAGAAGTGACATAAATAAAATGTTTTTGATAAGATAAATGAAAACGATCGGAGTAAACCGGGCTCCGGTTCAGATCCGTCATTCGAAATGTACTTGTCGAGGATTGGGTTGCGACTTTGAAAAACGGGTGTTACACTTAAAGGGTATCGTGAGCATCCCGATCCTGGGCTGGACTCCACCAATCCTCAGCCTTAAATTAAAACGGGTGCTACACTGTGTGCTTTCGTTGTTCCGTATATGCCAGCCATATCCATAAATCGTGATTCGTGGCATAATAATTTTCATTTCTATGCCCACGGCATGCCATGATCAACTTGATTAACATAACCACTCATCAATAGCACCGCTTTGCTCCAATGCCACCACCGCCTATCATTCCACTCGGGTGTCTTTTACCATCTCTCATCATCACCACCAATGTCAAGTACCCCCATTAGCTCCATCGTCACCACTAGCTCACTACTAGAATTTGCAATTATTCGGCGAGTCTTACCTTTGCTTATGAAGAACCAATGTCTCTTCCTTTGAGCACATCAGCTTCCATGCCTACCACCCCATCATCAGACGAGCCGCTCTATCTTCTCGTAGGAAGATCTCGATCCACCTAATCCAAATTATCAAATGATGGGGGTCAGGCTCTTCCTCTCCTTCCTCGCATCCACTCACCTAATATATCATCATCATTAAAAAAATATGATTTAGGTAAATTGGATTGTACAAATCTTCACGCTTCGTTTCTGCATCAAATTATTAACTGAAACAGATATCAGAATGGACATAAATTAACTGATGCAACTTTTTCATTGCCAAACGATTGCGAAACTTTGTGTGAATCAATGACCATGTGCTCCAATTTCTTTCACAAACAGATGAAGAATATGTTTGACTTAGAACTTTGACAGCGATCTTTTGAAGATGTGGACCTTCATCATCATAATTGTTCCACCATTCAGCTATTATTAAAAAAAAAAACATATTAGGCACAAATATATATTTAATAGAAAATTATAACAATTTTTATTTAAAAAAAGAAATAAATATAATGAGTACCTGGAAGATAGTGATTTATTGCTTTTCTAGTTAGTGCACTTCCAAATTCTCCTTGGCCTTCAACAAATAATTTCACCTACATTGTAATGTGTTCTTACTCTTATTAATGCACATTATAAGTACAAAATATATTATAAAAATAATGCAAAGATGTTATATCCCTGCTCAAAGCTTTTGCCTCGCTCTATCCAACTGGGCCCAATATCTTGATAACCTCCTTTAGTCCAATTTTAACTTCCGAATGGTAGGATAATTGCTTTGAATATTGAAACATTGGATTTAAAAAATATGCTGACATAAGTAAAAAAAAATTATTATTTTATAATACTTTGCCTTTAAATAAGATGATAATAATTGTATAAGGAATTTTTTAAATTACCTGCAGCATCTAAATGTCTATGCAATTGATTTGCCCACCTTATGTCAATGGATTCTCCCTCAATACCTTCCTTAACAATGTTTCACCGATACCTTTATAACCAACTTAGTTTCTATCCATTACTCACATAAATGACTACGAAGTAGACTTTTATCTTGATCAACCAATTCAAAGCTTTCACCGTGAGGTTCTATGGGATGATTTTAACTTCCTTTGCCTCTTCCAAAACCGGACGCTTAAGATAAGGTTGATACCTTATCTCTTAAACTCTTCGCCCGATTCGTTTTGAATTTGACCACTCATTTTGGTGCACATCCTCTTCAAATCTCCCTCATAACGTATAAGACACTGAAGTGAAATAAATTCAGTGGCAAATCGGGTTATTCCGGGATGTAAGAGATCTCTATCCTTGGTGAACAAATGCTTGCGCTTCTCCATCAACAACATACCAGCTGCTTTAAAACTTGCCTCATTATCAGTGACTATTTGTACAATGTTTTCTTCCCCAACCTCCTCAACGATCTTATCCATAAGGGAAAGATAACCGCCTTAGGTATGCTTGGTAGTGTCAATCAAGAAAGGTATATCATGCTTCTATCAAAATAAACCATGAAATTGATGATAGGCTTTCTAGTTCTTAGAACTCCAACCATCACACATGATGGTGCATCCATATATGCTTCATTCGCCTTTCAATGTGTTTATATATACCTCAAGCTTTCCACCTCCTCCTCCATATATATGCATTGCCACTTGGTATCTCACAGATTCAGCATGACATTGGTATCCAAGTTTGCTACACTTCAATCATAGATTTGATAGTAAGGTTCACTCATCGCTCTGCATTATATTCCCATTGAAGTGAGAAAATTTAGAGATGGATTTCACTCACTTTCTTCAGACCTTCAAATGAAACAAACTTTTTATTTGATTTTGTTTGAATGAAACATGTAGGATCAAATCCTCTGGGAGTATGTTAGCCCTTCTCATCAACGTATCTTAATCACTTGATTTCATCGTCCCACAGGTTGTGGAGGGGTACACTCATCTGTGGTCACTTTTAAAAACGACTTTCTCTCATTGCATGTTTCATTTGTCTCTTCGAAATCATCATCTCACTTCATCAACCCACGAATCGCCCTATCAATTTCATATGAAAATGTTCTTAATTTAAAAGAACCATAAGTCGTTCCTTCATTTTTTTCATTTGAATTTTTTCGTTCGAAGCATTAGACATATACGATCTAATGCTTTGTGACACTTTTGTAGGTACACTTCGACATCCTTCTACTTGTCCGGAGATAAGTGCATGCAATGTATTGCTTTAATCTTGTTATACCTCCAGGATTAACTTTTCCAATAAGATTTTACATTTGGGGTTTTTCATTATCACCGAATGGTTCTCGTACGCCCCAACCAATATCATGTTTTGAAGCCATTCCAAAAATGTTCACCACCATGTATAAAAGTAAAACAAAATATCATACACCAAATTATTTTTAATATACTGTTCTTCAACAAAAATTAAATTTTTATCCTGGTAAATAAATTCTATACAATTTCTATTTTCACTAAGGGTAAAATTAAAGGTGTTGGCTTTAGTTAATTTAAAAAATAATTATAATAAGTATCTATATTGTTTTTTAAAAAGATAGATATTTTACTTGCTAAATCCAAAAGTAATGAATATGGGAGAAAATATCAATAAATATTTTCAATAATTTATTCATTTTTATTTAGATAGATTATAAGTTTACTTGCTATTCATTTAATATTAATACAATTAGATTAATTATTTCATTTATGCTTGTTTTTCATAAATTATTAATTCTGGGAATTAATCTATTTATGTTTGCAAAATAAATAAAATAATATTTATACTTGTAATTCTTATATTGTTCACAAAAAAATATGATTTATGGTTTTGTTAATTTATTATTCTCCTTATTTTATTTATAATATATTACCATATTCATTTAATATTAATACAATTAGATTAGTTATTCTTATTTATGCTTGTTTTTCATAAATTATTATTTTGAATTCAATCATATTTATGTTTCTTGGTAAAATAAAGTTTAAAATAATATTTATAATGTATTTTATATTGTTCACAAAAATACATTTATGGTTTTGTTAATTTATTATTCTTATTTTATTTATAATATATTACCATATTCATTTAATATTAATACAATTAGATTAATTATTCTTATTTATGGTTGTTTGTTCATAAATTATTAATTTTGAATTAATCTTATTTATGTTTTGGTAAAATAAATATTTTACGAAGACTAATCTTATGCAACATACTTGCGGTTAAACGTCATTGCTTTTGGCCTTTGAGTCAAACGACGTTGTATTAGGGCTTCAATTATTATTATTTTTTAAATTCTACATATACCAAAACGGCGTCGTTTTGAATTAGTTGTCACTTATCCAAAACAACGTTGTTTGGGTAAGGATAACTTGAGGCAAAACCACGCCATTTTGGTTTGCGATAGTCCTAAACAATCAGCTGCTTTATGTTGTATTTAAATTATAAAACGCAAACGACATCATTTGTTGTCGATGTGTATTTGAACGGTCAAGTCGTGTAGTCTCACCCATTCATGAATTGACTAATTGGAAGTGCCTCTCCCGTAGCAATATTAATCATCACCTTCTCTTCAATCTTTGGCCCTATGCACCCCTTCCAATTGTTTGACTCTTCTTTATACTTAACTAGTAGAGCACCTAACTTAAGCATGTGTTCCATTTTAAGTCGCAAATGAGATCTATGTCAGCCATTTTTTACTCCCGTATTAAAATGACTCCGGCAAGGTTGGTGGTCATTTTGTCCCATCTTTGTTTTCTGAAGAACCACATGACCCAATGTTCAAGTGCACTTCTTCGACCCATGGCCAAAGCCAGATTATACTCTGTAATTCATACATGCAAACATTGTAATCTGACTCTACCCTTGCATAAGCGATACTATCTAGCTATTTAAGTGCAATTGCTCTTTACTCTCTTGTTTCCTCCAGGTTATGCTCTAGTAAAAGAAAGCACTAAAATTTCTTTATGATCATGACAGAGTATGAATTTCAATTCCAAAAATCTCAGGAACACTTCGCAATAAGGTAGGATGCCTATCAGAAATAATCACAACTTCTCTATTTCCAACCACTTTCTTCAGATTTTGTAAAAACCATGACCAATCGTCATAATTTTTTGACCCTATAACTCCAAATGCTAGTGGGAACATGAAGTCATTACCAAGCTCATATGCAATCAAGGAAAATAATGTGCACCACCTTATAAGGACCACTCATGAGAGGGATGAGTCAATAGAGCAGATAGGCTACATCCCATTAAAAAACCTTGAATTGATATTTGAAATGGAGCAATGAATAGTTGTTAGAAATTCCCCATCACTCGAATAAGTTTCACTCAATGGTTCTGATTTGTTTGGATGACTCTCACAGCGCAATCCAAGGCAAAAGTTTGTAGTAATTTGGGAAGACATAAATTGCCTTTTTCTTTCTCCCCCATCACTGCTTGACTATAAGTTAATCGCATCCCTCCATGTTGCCTAAAAGTCTTTACAAATTTGTTTAAAGTCGATATCTCAGTGAGTGGACCGAATAAAATTATCAATTACTAAAGAGGCACGAGTCGCATCTTAACTCAAAGGGTCGGGCAAGAGGCAACATCTTCTAAATCAGGTTATGCACCCCGAAAAGTATGAACCTTAAACCAAGATTTAAATGACCCAAGTGCATGACATGTGATTTTCCACGAGCATTCAGCAACTGTACAAAGCATGGTCATGTGCTTTTAACTATTTGTCTTAAAAGAATATCAAAATCGCCTAGCTAAAGACATCATATACATAACATCTCAAAAATCTAAAGCATTAGGGAAGGTATGACCACTACTCATAATCACATTTTCAAACCGCCTAAACTAAAGTTCACCAAAATTTGATTCCCGCATCTTTAGGAAAAACCTAATGAATCAAATGCAATAAACTCATTTGAGATATCCATACGAATTGCCACATTGGCATCAATAGGAGATGTAACTAGAGGTGAAGAATTACAAGACTATAGGCGTTGGGGGATTGCCAAAAAGTGAAAAAAAAAAAAAAAGGTCAAATATGAAGAACCTTGTACAAGTGAAATACTAACAACATAAGCAACTAAGAGTATACAATATTTACATTGTCGGCTAACCTGCTATCTCTTCACAAGTAGATACATATACACGAAAAAATCGATCGCTGTATCTAAACATTCTTGATATTGATGCATCATCATCTAATGGTACTAAATATGATTGATCAAATTGGAGTGTGAAGCTAATTTTAGCTAAAAGGGGCTGAATATCCAACACACCACAAACAATCGCCACAAATTCAGCATGAGGCATATTATGATTAACATCAATTTACTCATGACGGCCACCTCTATATTTGGTTGATCCATCATGACTCATAACCCATTCACCTCCTTCATGAATGTAGCAAAACATGTCTCCATCCATCATATCCTTAGTTATAGACATTTGAATAAAATTAATATAAAACTCAATAAGCTAAAGGAGAAAATAAGGAAAAATTAATGAGAAGAGTAAATTATCATGATAGGAATATGTGTTTTGATGTACAAAATTTTTAGAAAAGTGGTTGTGAAAGAATTGGCATGCTTGTTACTGAAAAACATCAAGAATTTGTTGTCCCTGAAGTAAAAAAAAAAAAAAGAAAGAGGTAAACCAGGAAAAAACCCTCTTGCTCCCCCTCCATTAAAGTCTTGTGGAGATGGCCTAAGAAACATTTGAAATATTCCTTTCATTTTTTTTTATGCTCAAACACAGGCATTTGCACATAAGACATGTATATACACAATTCACATGAATATAAGGCATATGGAAAAGAGGAAATAGGCATCTACTATCAAAAGGACATCAGTTATCATGATATCGTATTCATTCAAGAATAGGTTCTTAGATAAAAATCATACTTTCATAAGTATTATATTATAAAACGCCAATTCATGCTTTTGAGTGGTTTTGTTATACATGGCCTAAAGCCATCTATAACTGCACCCAGAGAAGTTTGAGAAAGTTAAAAGGAAAGGCATCCTGAGAAAGATTAATGATAAAGACAAAATTGACATGTCCTTCCTGGAAGTGATTCAGAAGTGAAGAAATCTAAAAATGCCAAAAATTTCTCGAGGACCAAGGTATAAAAATCCAAAGTGGGTTCATCGGATTCTAATTCCACCAACAAAGACTCACTTAAGGTTTCTTCATTGTGAACTAGGGTATAAAAATAAATAAATAAACAAACAAAACAAAAATTCGGTATAAAATTGCAAGCACAAACATAAAATTGAAGAAAACAAGAACCCTAACCATTATGGAAAAATAAAAAATCACAACCTACAAACAAACATAGGAAAGAAATGACGCCTGTGTACCCGAGGGTCTGGGCTTGACAACCCGCCAACCCACGAATTCTATGGATTTCGAATCCCAATACCATTGACCGTTGCGGTCCCATTTATCGGGATCTATATTTCACAAAAAATCAAGCAGTCTCCTTTATTCTGGGAGCTCTACCTTAATATATAACTTATAACAAGATATCCATAACTCATCCAAGAGCTGACAGAAGTAGTAATGCACCACAATGTGGTCCATTTGTCCATACCCCAATATACAACTATATCACAATAGTCCATAAGAGTTTATTACAACACTCTTATACATAACATAAAGATACATGTCAAAACAACTACTAAAGCCACAATCCGACTTTCTTCACAATTGAGACCTCTATTGAGTGTCATCCTCCAGTACCCGTCCTGTACTTGAAATGTGGTCCCACGACGGGGTGAGCAATACCCAGTAGAGAATAATTCCTACAAGGGCTACTCCCCACCTAAGTGCACATGCAATGCCATTTCACACATTCAAGTAAAAACATACACATTCCTACTCAAATGTCTACATACCATGGATGAGGAATGTGACTCACTCCCTCGTCCTACGCCCCGTAGTCTCACCGACGCCTTCACATGCATGCAAGTGTGAAAACCGTCATTTATGTTCCATCAACTATATCACAATAGTCCATAAGAGTTTATTACACCACTCTTATACAAAACATATAGATACATGTCAAAACAACTACTAAAACTACAATTCGGCTTTCTTCACAATTGAGGCCTCTATTGAGTGTCGTCCTCCAATACCTGTCTTGTACCTTAAATGTGGCCCCACGACGGGGTGAGCAATGCCGAGTAGAGAATAATTCCTACAAGGGCTACTCCCCACCTAAGTGCACATGCAATGCCATTTCACACATTTAAGTAAAAACCATATTACATTCCTACTAAATGTCTGGCTGCCATGGATGAGAATGTGACTCACCCATCCCATGTCCCGATTCCTCACCGATTCCTCAATACGACGCATACGCTAAGTAGAAACCGTCATTTATGTTCCATCAATGACAAATTTTCCAAAACAAAAGCTTTTTGTTTTATAAATCAAAATACATTGGACAAACTCCGATATTCACTCTTTGTTTACCAAGTCCTCGCGGTGTTTTTGTGGGATAGAGAATTCCTTATGTCTCAACGTAGGGGCTCGCATCAATCCTCCCACACTTTCGCGAACTTTTATCGCTAGATACATATGTCTAACCAAGAATACCGGGTTTTTCACCCGAGGGGGTATCTATCCCTTCTTGCTATACCCAACACACGTATTTTTCATTTCCTTTTTCTTTTATGTGACCTTGAGACTCATTTTGGACGTTGTCTCATTTTACCGAGCCCACCATCAAACACCAAACACAATGTCGATCTACCATGTACTACCGACATACCATCAAACATCAAACACGTGCTGTCGACCCTACCATGCACTCACACCGTCATTGCGATGTTCCGCAGGTATTAAATGCGATAGACGCTATCAGATGTATCTCATGCTATGCACAATGAATGCCACGTAACACCAAAATCATATTTCATGCAAAGCATCGCGACAACTGTTGTTTTCCAATACATATAATTTACATCCATTCAATCCAATATGTGATTCATTCTTCATGCACTACAAGCATACATCACACCAAGCATCAATCATACACGCAAAGATAACTTGGTATCCTTTTGTGGCATAAACAATGCCCACGACAATCCACACAGCTTTATGAAAAGAGCAGGAAACACCCAAAACTGTGAGCACCAAATGCTATTCACTAGTATATGGTTACATTCTAGACTCAAAGAGCTTTTCATAGAGTCCAAGAACGTATTAAATCGCAGTCTGACGAAAGTTGTTATGGTCAAGCCTGTGCTAGGTTGTCTATCTGCATGGGTGTGCGAAAAACTGTACGTGCACTCCCAAACCAAGCACTACACTCACGACCAACACTGGACTAGCCTAAACCACAACAGTCTGGGTTCAGTCCTGGGACTGATCATCTATGGCTACGAGCAGGTTGGATGCCCAGTCACGCCCAGTTGTAACCAAGGCTACACACGAGTAGCCAAGAGTGTCCACTCGGGCCTCAACACCGATTTGGTCCTTAACTCCGCCAATAAACACAACTAAGATTAGAAGGCCGAACTAAAATGGCCCTGCTATGGCCACTACAGTAAGAAATAACCAATGTGGGGAGAAACCCTCACTTTTGGAACACGATGAAACCCACGCTTCACCCACGTAGCTCTCATTACAGACCTCAACTTCTTGTCTCTCGCCTTAACATGTTTCGATCATTGTTTGCCTGAGATGGCTAAGGGAAGTGTTGCCCCTTTTTCCCCTCTCCTATATCACGTATTCTCTTCTTTTTTCCTTCTTTTCTCTTTGAGCCCTTTTGTCATTTTTTTTCCTTTTCTTTTTTCTCTATCTCTTTTTCCCTTATCCTTCCTCCATCGAATTTTTTTTGGCTTGACTTGAGGAAGTTTCCTCCTCTTTCTCTCTTCTCTCTGCGGGTGCCTTCACATGCATTCATCCATCGCGTGTTATGTGTCACCCAGAACCATGTGTCATGTCATGTGTCACATTGACACATGCTTTGTGGCACCTTCACACCACATGGCTCTCATGTCATGCGTCATTCTCCTATATTGTTATGTACAAAGATATACATGCCATATCGCTATTGAAACGCGAATTCCATCATCTCGACCCAACTAATCTGATCGAGTAACTAGATTTTGTAAGACGAATTCAACGGTGAAGTCCGTTTCATTATCTGGGATCTAGAAAATTTCAAAATTTTCCACCTGTACTATAGCTACAAATTACCGTTTTTTCATTTTTTAGAAAAATTAAATTTTTTTCGGGTTTTATAGAAATTTTTTTAAATTTTTAAAATATCAATTTTAGAGGGTAAGCATTTACCTTTGTTTCAGTCTTCAAATGGTGAGATGGGAGACGATGCCGATAAAATCAAAATGAAGAAGACCAATGTTGCTTGAGAGACAAGAAGAAGCAAGTTATAACTTTAATTTGTTTCATCTTTCAAAGAGTAAGGTGGGAGACGATGCCGATGGGAACCAAATCAGTGAGGCCTAGGTTGTGTTTTCTTATTAGGGTTATGAGAACTCCATTCTCGAGATTTCTTGACCGTTTCTTTATCTTCTTTTCTTCGATCTTCCAAAAGAAAATGAAGTTTAGGGTTTGGGGAGAATGAAGAAAGGGGGGTTGGGGAGAGAATGTCGTGTTTTTGTTTTTTTGTTTTTTTTTGTTTAGGATTAGCTTAGATGGCATGTGAGGTGGATTATAGACAAGGATATTTTGTCTAAGAATATACACTCAATACATAATATAGTAATATATAATATTTTTTCAAATTAATATTTTGTTATTGAGTTATCAAGAATTTGGTTCTAAAATTTCGAATATTCCCGGATTGTTAGCATATAACCTACTTTTCCCCTTTTTTTTTTTTTTTCTTTTTTTTTTCTTTAGTCAGGCTTGACCACGAATCACGGAGACGGAGTTAAAATCTCTGACACTTAGATATTTGGTTAAAATATCATTCTATGTTGTCATTCTAGGGAACAATTAATTTATGAGAGGATTCAAAAATATTAAATTGCTGGGATTTCAGTTTCTGACACTGAAATATTATTGTATGGAATTAAAGTGGATCCTAAACCACTCACGAAAATTTTCTGAGTGGAACTGCTCTTTAGTTTGATAATATATATTTCCTGTAAGCATTTAATTGCTCATTTTTTTTTTTTTGAATAATTTATAACTCTCAAGTTTTTTCAATTGTTTTATTAGTATGTTGTGGCTCTCTAATGGATTTGGAAAAACATGAGCATAAATTGATATAAATATAAATCAGAATCTCCAATTTACTGTAAAACGTTAATTACAAAAATAATTCCATCTTATTTACCTTTTGAAAGATGAAAACAAAAAAAGATGTGATAATCAAAAAATAAAGGAGACTTCCGAAGTGAGTCATTGGTTTTGACTATTGACTAAACTATGAGAGTTAGTTTTAGTGTCTTATGTCGTTTACTTGTCAAGCATAATTCATAAGCAATATGAATATGTTTAAGGGACAAAATTGAATATTTTATCAAATCCTGTAATATTTTTATTGTTTCCTTCTTCACATATTGCTTTAACAATTTATATCTATGTTATTTATGATTATTTATAGCATCGTGTTATGAAAAATATTAAATGCTTATTTTGCACTTGGGTAAAATTAATAAATATCGAATGCTTTATGAATTTGTATCTCGTGAGTTTGAGCATATCGGATGTTCTTGGAATTGGTGTTACAATTGTTATTTCTCCCGTTTTACGCATCAATTTTTCTAAGATCCATACGAATAGCGAAACTATCATATCAATGACTTGATTATTTGATAGGATACTTAATTTAGTGAAGAGATTTCACTAAGTGTCTGAACCGCATAATTTTACTACCATATCAATGGGAAATTGATGCATTTGGTTGTGATGACTGGTGAATTGTTTTTACTTGTATATGAGTCTTTTTGTATTTTATAGACTCAAACATTTGGTGATCACTTTTGTGGGTCTTTGATAAGCCGAAAAATGGAGCAATTTGCATGTCTTTGTTTTACATGTATTTTTGACATTGCTCTCTTTTTTATTCTTCAGCTTTGAGCTTTCCCCAGTTCTTTGCTATCACGATACCCAATGGGACTAATTACAAAAATGAGAAAAATGAGTTATATGATAATCATTGGGTGAATGTTTGTTTCAATCCATTCAGATCGACGTCAATCATAATCATATGTGGTTAGATAGTGGTGTTACCATTCATGCTTCTGCAATTCTATGCCGTGATAAGCGTAAGAAGTCCAACTAGTTTGAAGCAATACGCATGGGAGACAAGATAAGAGTCCAAGTTTATTTTCTCGAGTCATGATTGAGCTTAGTATAGGAAATTTTTCGAATCAAGTAGGATGTGGCGCATATACCTCAATCAGGAGAAATTTGATATCAGTACCTATTTTGGATAGACTTTGATATAATTTTTTTTTTTTTGAACTGGAAAAGTTAATTTATATCGAGACTCTTTATTGATTGGAATGAAACACTTTATGGGGATCTTTACAGATTAGGGTTGTATGGTTTGCTTTCTTTTTCTCCTAATGCATTGCTAGTAGTACCAAGCGCTTGAAACAATGAAAAGTCTTCATTCTTCGACACAAGCACTAGGTCATATTAATGCAACAGAGAATATCTATTTCAGAGGATGATATTGGTATATAAGGGCCAAGAGTAAAGAACACAAGTTTTTTCAGGTTTATTGCTTGTTTCCATCTCTAACCCTGTTGTTGACCAACATCCAATAGCCACTACTGATGATGAACCAATTGAGGATGTGGATCCAATAGCCCCAGATGTAGGCCAAGTAACCCCAGATGTAGTCATGGATATACCCTTAAGGAGGTCAGAGAGGGCACGTAGTCCTCAATCCAACTCGGATTGGAGTGCAATGAAGACGACGACTTCCATGTAATGCAACAAATGGAGCTTGGTAGATTTTCCATATGGCTTGGGACCTATCGAGTGCAAATGGGTGTTCAAGACCAAGCACGATGCCAAGGGACTGGTAGAGAGATATAAAGCAAGATTCAGGGCTAAGGTCACA
Organism: Tetrastigma voinierianum; assembly: GCA_016808115.1. Classification (NCBI taxonomy): domain Eukaryota; kingdom Viridiplantae; phylum Streptophyta; class Magnoliopsida; order Vitales; family Vitaceae; genus Tetrastigma; species Tetrastigma voinierianum. The sequence continues at coordinate 110,639 of JAEQBH010005540.1, read as the reverse complement.
ACCAATAAGCATAAGGATTTTAAGGAAACTTTCTCCTGCACTACTTCAAAGACTACGCATTATTATGGCTTATAGTGGCTCATTTTGATTTGAAGGCATCGCTAGATGAGGACAACTTTCTTGAATGAGACTTAGTTAGATGTTTACATGTCTCAAATCCTATTAGCTTTGAAGAAGTTGGTAGAACACATGGTTTGTGGCCCAAAATCATTTGGTTTAGAGCTTTAGGCAGTTGGTATCTCAAGTTTGATGGTTGTCACCGCTAATGGTTTTTAAGGAGAATGTTGTCCATCACAGAAGGTATATTAAGGTCATAATACATATTTTGGTTTTATATGTTGATGATATTTTGCTCGTACCACCAGATACTAACTCATTGGCCGAGACAAATGTTTATTGTTAGCCATTTTGATATGAAGGATCTCGGGAAGCATCTTATGTTTTGGGTATTACAGATATTTCAAGGATAAACCTAGTGGCATTCCTCAAACTGTCCTCAATCAGACGATACTGAACGCTGCTTTGAAAAGGTTCAATATGCAAACATGTTCTTCTTGTAAGGCGTCCAAGTGGGTGAAGATTTTATAAAGGCCGCATTCTCATACCATATTAAGATAGGATCAAATGAAAGCAATCCCTATTCTTCGATATAAGCAACCCGATGTATGCCTGGCGGCGCACATGTCCTATGATTGTCCCGGCGTGTTGCAAGCACTTTCGAGTGATCCACCAAAGCCACCGCCGCCAAGGATCCTCATGCTGACATATCGATCTCGAGTGGTTTTAGTGGATTCGACAGTCAGGTAGATATGCAAGTTCACTTCTTGTTATATCTTTATGACGTGTTGAAGGAGCTGCTTTCGTGGAAAGTGCCTACAGCCCCATACTTCTGTCAAGAAATACATTGCAAAATCTCATTTCACTTTGAAGGTTGTTCACCTGCTTTAGACTACCGAAATTGTTCTCGTGATAATTCCAGAATGGGATCTTTTCTAGAGCATTCGCTCCAAGCACATCGATGTGAGCCCTTTAAAAGAGAAAGTTGCAAAATCCCTTATTTCAGTTGAGCACACGCCTACGACTAGCACTGTTGTACTCCACTAACTAAAGGCCACCCATTTGTATGTTTCAAGAGCACGCACCCGCATAAATTGTTAGGAGCCTAGGATCTTGTTTTAGCGGGAGTTTTGCCTTTCACAGTATTTCTGTAAGGAAAGCCTATGTTTTTTTTTTCATTATTACAGTATTATTTTGGACGCTTATTATCTTATCATTTTTTTGTCATTTCTACTAGATGAATGACATATATGTTTTCTTATTAAATCAATACTTTGTCATTGTTTCAAATCAAGAGTGCCCGATTATGTACTATTTATGCATCCTTCAAGAAGTATTCATCGTTTTATGATTGGTTATGAAGCAGAGTAAGCTTTAAGTCAAGCATTCGAGTAACATTTTGATTATGCACGCCCGATATGTGGCTACTAGTGCATTATTCTCTTGTAGCATTGTATATGATTGGTTATGACTATGTAAATTTACCGTAGATGTGTCATTCGAGTTATGATATGTCGCTCAAATAAGATAATATTAGATTAATTTATTAATATAATTGGAACATAATCATGGCTACAATTTTAATTGTAATTGCATTTTAATTATGGGTTATTTATGAGATGGTTGAATATTAACTAGCTATGGGTTTATGGTTCTATCTTCTTCTACCTGTAAGCCTATTTGACCAAAGTTCAACGTTCCCCTTATAACTATATATTTATATAAGTAAATAGGAGCCTCACTAACAAAGTTTCTGCAGAACACACTTTGGGGAGAAAGAAATATTCATCTTCAATCCTAACATTTCTTTGATTTCGTCCTTTGCAAATTTGGAAGATTAATGGTAGCCAACAATTTTGGATCCATGTCAAATATGTTATTTATCCAATACGAATTGATATGTTTCATTATTTTAATAAAGTTATTATTTTATAAAGTATTTATTGGATCTTTTAATTATTAATCAATTATTTTTTAAATCAATAAATACTCTTGATTTTTACAAAATAATTAAATATTTCCAACAACACAGTCAAATTTTTCTCTCGCCCAGCAAATTCATCAGTTTCCTTTAAGCCTGGACAATTGTCACATTTCATGTTGTGCTATTGTCAGTTGTCAAAAATGTGTCCAACTCACTATTATAATAACAAAAAAAATAGCACAATAAAAGTCAAAGTCACTAGAAATAACCTCCTGGTTTGGGTGGCGTAAGGTCGACATCCAAAGTCATGGTATCCAATCGATCACCGGAGCGTGGTTGGGGTCGTCAGTCGAACCGGCTGCTGGATCGGTCCGCAAGCTTTGGCGTATGTACCCTCCCAGCGATAAGAAAAGAGGAGCCGGGTAGTGGCTTTCGCCTCGTAGCCGCTCCATGCCTAAGTCAATAATTCTAAGATAGATCTGCCAGAGGCGAATGTCAGTGCACCTTACCGATGGGGTGGCCCGGTATTTATAGTATATGCTTTCCAACATGGTGATTAGGATTCTTTCCCATTGGACTAGATATTTCTTGCTTATCTGGTGATTGGATTCGATTAGGGATATATTTATGAATTATCTTTCTTCTCATTCAGGATCCTATTTTTGATTCATAGATGAGCTGCTATATCGTGAATTATCTATTTTCCTTACTTCAGATTTAGTTGATTTATGTAATAATATGTTATTGGGATTATTCTATTTCTTATCGTGAAGATTTAGTTTGATTTTTCTTCTTTATTATCGTATAACTGGGCCAGTCAGCCGATCGCCTTCATTCCAGTCAGCCGCCAGCTCGAGTGTTTCTGGATGGGTGCGCTCTTTGGGCCATGAGTGGCAGAGTCATTTTTCAAACCCTATCGCTGGCCCCCGTACTTCAGGTAATGTGTGCGTGGACAAGGCTGTAACGTCAGACGGATGCAATTTCCACGTGTCCTGTCAATGGGTTAGTTAAGGCCGGTCTTCTTCATAGCACGCCTTACGATAATTCCTTCGTTTTTGCGCTCATCTCCCACTTCTTCGCTTCCTTCAAGTTTTCGCAGACATCCTTCTATCTTGTGCGCCTCGTGAAACTTTTTCTCTCGCTAACGAGTTCACTTCCCTCTTCCTTAATTTCCATCTAAACCTTTTGTGCAGAGTCCTTTTCTGGCGTCTTTCCTAAGATAGCTTCTTCCGTGTTATTCCTGGGATCGCTGCGTCTTTCTCTCTTTGGTGTATGTTTGGGCGATACGTCGAGGCGCGTGGTTAAGTCGGGCTAAGTTTCACTTTACACTGCCATCACCATGGGTCTGGCTTCTTCTTCACAGATAATCGCTCGAATTGGGCCGGCTTAACTACGCGCCCGACCATGCCGACCGGGTCGACCAAGATGCCTAGGCACCCCTTCCTCGATGGGTAAGGGGAGTGTATCAGATTAACCTGAGGGTCAAAATACCTAAAATCCGGGGCCAGTTAGAATGCTTTGGCTGTGGGCTCAGCAAGGTCCCTTGTATGGGCCACTGGCCAGGCATTACCGCCCTTTGGGGTCCGAGTCCCTTGATGTTTCACCTCCTATGTGGTTTCCATCTAAGATTAAGATGTTTTCAAGTATTCTTTCATCAATGGTCTCTCGCTTCCTCAGCATCCTTCATAAAAGGGGTTTTGCAAAGACTTCAATGTCCTGTCCTTCAACTTTGCCCAGTCGTATTTAGTTGGATTTGTTTTCAGTGGATGTGGGGCTCTGAAACTTAAGATAGCTGCTCTTTATCTTTAACGCTGGCAGTTCACCGAGGTTTCCCATTTTCCAGCAAAGGCGCCTCTGTGATCGATCTTCCTCCTCACAGCCTTGAACGCTACCTTTGTCGCCGGTCGCACTGGGAACATGACCCTCTCGAAGCAATAACACCCGAGCGCCCGGCCGCTTGAACTACCTAAGAGACCCACATGAGTGTCGCGGTTTTGCATAATATTCCATGAGGTCATCGATACTTTAATTCCGCATTGTCCACACGCCTTCGTGTGCTCTGGGATCTGCATCTCACGCTTGAAGATGACGCGCCACAGCAAAAGCACTGAAAGTGTCCCCCACGTCCCTATGAGTGAGCCGGGATCGTCATACTTCCGCTCTTCGAGCTCGAGAGGCGCCTCCTGGGCTGCTTTTGAGGCCTTCGCCCCTTCCACTATGAAAGCCCTCCCATCGGGCCGCCTACCAAGGGGAGAGCTTCGTTCGGGATCGCCGTCAAGTCCCGGAGTGAAAATGGAACCCGGGACTCACAGAGCACCAACCTACCGTCTCGGGGACGCCTTCCTTCCCTTCTACCCACGTTCAAAACATCGTGGCAATGAAGAGCGCTCCTACGAAGGTCCTAGCTTCGGGGAGTTCTAACCCGTCCCAGGTCCGTCCAAAAAGGCTACTCCTCCGAGGTCGTCGAGCAACCGCCGGCGGTCATGCCCATTGCGCTTGGGAACTCCTATGGCTTCAACTTCCTTAAGGTCAAAAGAGTTGAAGAGGAAGGGTCCCCAAATCGCGAGGATGGCTTATTTCCTGTTCCTCAACGCCGAGCTTTACTTAAGGCCGCCTCGCCCATCCCAAAGATTATGACCGTTATGCCCGCCCGCGCCCGCCGAGAAGAAGTGGCTCTATCCTCCGTGGGGTTGCCTCTCAGAAGTTCTATATCTTGTCGTGTCTGATGGCGAGTTGAAGTTGATCATGTGTTAGATGTGTTGATCTTGCATTGCGTGCGTGGCTACTCATTTGGAAGAGCTCGCCAAAAAGCCAATCTAAACGAAGGTCGGCCAAAGTCAGTCTCGGCATAAGGCGAGGTGGCTTCTTACATCTCGAAAGGACTGAGTCATGTAGATCGGATGCGCAGGGCGACCGAGATGCGTGAAGCTTAAATTCGATTTGAAGCATACCACGCCAGACGTTCCTGCCGAGGTAGATAAAGATTTGTGTCCGAGAGCCGCCAGCTCGGGAGGTTCGGACGTAGCCGGGCCGCACAAAATGACTTGCTAGAGTGCTGGGACGGCCGTACTTCCGCCCGTATGAGCTTTAGGGGATGGTTAGGATGGCTTAGCATCCCAGGTCTGAGCCCATGGGCCTAAGGAAGAAAGCATGGCAGGCCAAAGATGAACAAGGCGATGCTGCGCCTGCACCGGACGCGCCACCAGAGGCCTCCGAGAGCCGCAAACTCCCACAAACGCCCGACCGAGGAGGCCTTGCGTGGGGACCTTTCACTGTCAAATAACTCGTCGTTTCCACGGGATGAAGTTATGTGGAAGATTGAGGGACGAGGTCAGATCAATGGGCTTCTAGGTGGCTCGCCTCGCAGGAAAGTCGCTATTGCCTACCCAGTTCGGATCAACCTGACATCCTAGTACTAGGAGGTCGAGATTGATCTGCCATTCGAGAACCTGACACCTCGCCGAGGCCCACTCCCTTCTTCTCCCTCTATCTTCGTGCTCCATCTCGCACACCCTTCTTCGACGTCAATTTTATTTTTATTTATTTTTTGCTAGCCCGGGACCTGTGGACGTATGTAGCCTTTTCTGCATTAAATGTTCTTACCACTTTGTCTCTACTTATGTACTCTAAGAGTTCCGTAAGGAACTGACCAATTTCTTGGCTTCATAGCCTTAGTCAGCCCCGAGTCAGCACTCCCCGGCCTGAGCCGAAAGCAGCTTGAGCTCTCAAACTGATCTGTCTTTCGCCCCGGGCGAGGTCAGACAGCCAATAGCCCGGAAGATCTCGACTTAGGCCGCAAGGCCTAAGCAGCAGTACTCCAGCTTCAACCGAGCCGGGCCCGGTGCCGAGGCTCAAGGGGTCGACAATCGAGCCGACGAACTCTTAGGCCAGGAGTAGTCGAGTCCGGAAGCATCGGGCTCCTGGCCTGTGGGTCGATTAGCCTCGAGCCGATCTGACTTCTAGGCCGCATGGCCTCGTGGCAGTAGTCTAGCCTGTCAAACCGAGCCGCCGGGTCTCAGGGCCCCGAGGTTCTCATGGTCGACACAATGAGCCGATCCGACTCTAGCCGGTGTGTCCCAGCAGCCGAGCTCGCTGAAGGTCCAGGGCTCGGGAAGGCCGAGGCCTTATGGCCGACAGCTTGAGCCGGCCCGACTCTAGCCGTATAGCTCGCGCAGTGGCTCCAACTTTTTTTCAACCGATTGGTCAGCACTGAGCCTTGTGGGTTTAATAAATTTCAGCTAATCCGACTCTTAGGTTACATGGCCTGCAAGTGTCTAGCTCGCCAACCGAGCCGGCTGGCTCCGTGCGCTGCTGCCTCAGAAGCCGACAGCTCGAGAGCCGATTCGACTAGCCAGATAGCTCAGGCATGAATAGTCTACAACCGAAAGGCGCAGTTCGCGATGAGGCCTCATACGACACTCGAGCCGATCCGACCTAGGGCCGCATGGCCTCGTGCAGTAGTCGAGTCACAACTAAGCCGCCGGTCACGCCGAGGCCCAGGGCGAATAGCCTCGAGCTGATCCGACTCTAGGCCGCACAGACGCCCACCGGGGTCCGACCACCACACCACACAAGTGGATGTCGGGCTACCCATCGCTTACTTCTAAAATCAAGCGCAGCCCTTTGTACGGGATTGATATTTTGGTTTGTGGACTACCCTCCGGAGCACGTTTTAGATCACTCCGAACGATCCATTCACACCAACTCCTAGTCTCGATGTTCCAGCAGAGCAGCAGATCCAGTTGTAAATGTCAATTTCCATAAATTTAATCACATGCAAATATATAAACACTAACATACTACATAAAAATTAATTACAAACATGTTATGTAATTATCATTTCAAATTAACAAATCATGTCACTAAGACAACAATCAAGTAATTGATTCAATTACTTAACTAAGTAATATATTTTTCATTTAAAATTACATTTTCGTGTCACTATTGTTAGGAACAAGAAATCCCAGGCTTACGGTTCCAAATAAATCATCGGTTCAATTGGTGAACCCGCATTACCTTGCCACCTTCCGCCTCTAAATCCAATCACACATGATTAACACCAAAACACCTAATTAATACCCAACATCGTCCGCCGTCGCTCCATGGTTTCACCCCACATTAATTCATCCTCTCCGGGACTGACCCTCATCGTCATTTGAAACATCACAAACATCCACACAGTGACAAACCGCAGTGAGAATCCTACCTGAGTCGTCAAAACCCACAAAACCTGAGTCCACGGCAGAGCTCCTAAGCCCGTGAACGTTCTTTCTTCGAAGACCGCCTATCGGATCTCCCCGATATCTCCAGAGAGCAGCCAACCCCCCCAAAAAGCCTCAAAACGGAGTTCATCTGTCCCAAATGACTTCTAATGTTTTTCTTTTCGCTGAAGGAGAAGAAGAGCTATTCACTGAGTTTTGTCCTCAGTTCCCAAAATCAAATCCCACCATTACGCTCACTCTTACCGTAATTGATATTCGGCGACCCATCTCAGCCATCCATTTTCATCATTTCTTTACTCATGTCCACTTATGGTACATGAGTACGTGTTATCATTCTCGCCAGATCGAATTCATTTACAAGACCCAAAACGCCACGTTCTGTGGACCATCATCCTCGAACGGGCTTTGAATACTAAATTTTACGTGCTAACTAGATTTCGAGATTTATTCTAATAGTGAACTGTTGTTATCCGAGATCAGAACGACATGGATGAATCATACAATTTTGTAAATCAAATTACGATTTTATCATTTTTCCCAACAGTCTACTTCCCAGCGAATTTGGCCCGAAATTCAGACAATCTCTCTCACTCCCACACGTTGGTGTAACGTAGATCATGCATACAAACTAGTCATTTAAATGCTAAACAACTAAACCACGTGACCTTCAAACAGGACAGGTGGCCCGTGACGTGTCCCTCGTCCCACGTTGACTCATTCACCCACAATGCCGCCATACACTTTCACTAGACCACGGTTCAAGGCCAAAGCATCACGGTGTTATCCAATAATCGGTCCCTCCTGCATTGGCCCCACGCGTCAACCTCTGTCTGGTCCCCAATCCACTACATGAGTCGATCCGAGCATTCCCAGAGCATGAGACGTGAAATACCTCTATGGACTGACATAAGCCGCGGTAACGCCAACCTGTTAGCTGTGCCTACCTCGAGTATCTCGAAAGGTCCAATAAACCTCGATATTCCCGTGCTTCGAACCTCGACCATTCTTAGGCATCACCTTCAAGAAATGCGATCACCAACCCGAATCCCAGTGGGGTCGACGCCAGACATCAAAGATAGCCTTTCACGCCCTGAAGCCAGACACGCCGTCAGACAAGCTCACCTTCTGAGGTGTCTATAATCAAATCAGATCAAATGACGGAGCTCTCCCACCTCGGTCCATCCTAACGGTGACCTACATGGCCTCCCATACAATGCCTCACACGTGCCATCCGTATACTCGCCCGACAATCGTTGTTGCAGGCTTAATTCCACTAAGGGTACATTCTCTAACCCATGACCCAGGACATGCCTGCCTGTCCCTCTGCCCGTACAGCATACAACACGTGAACCTTGAGACAACCCTGGTGTGTAAACGCTTAACCTCCAAGGTCATTAACACCGACAATCCAATGGACTGGCATAGTCCATGTCATGAATGACATCCATTTACCAAGCCCTTGCCGGCTCAACAACACCCAATGCAATTCCCAAAGGGGTATCCAAACCTTGAGTCACTCCCGACTCCTATCACTCAACTCTGCGCTTAGTGATAACCATGTCCGCGTCATCTTCTGCAACATAACTTTCACTTCGAGCCTCTTCGCTCACACATAATTTTCTCGATAACTGGTCTCTTACATCTACACGCCAGACCTTTCGGATACTACCGTTGGTCTCTCTTTACCTATAACTCCAAGTCACCTGGGATTAACGGCCCTTCACTTCGTCACCCCAATTACTTTCATTTCCATTCGAACTAAGAGTCTTCATTGACTTAGTCCTAAAGACAAACTCAACCCCACTAACACCAAGAGTGGTGAATGACCATAAATTAGGTAACCACAATCGACTCGACGCTGAAGTCGTCAGCACATGAACGCAATGATGCCATATTGTGACAACTCATCCATTCACACCATGAGCAGAATCTTAGATCACTCACTATAATTCGACCTATCAGTCAACTTCACCTTACATCCTGTGGAATAACATCCATATTTCTCTGGGGTGCCTTAACCCTAAGCCAATCCAATGTGCCGTGGTCGCACTATGACGTTTCACCATCGAGCCAACCCGACGACTCATCCATGTCATGTCCCACATCAATGACTCATATCGCCTACCACTTAAGGTCCAACTCTGATCCTCGACTTCGACCCACAACCGGCCTCCGCCCATTCAGGTTGCCGAGTGCTTGTAAATAGCACCTCAAATCAAACCGGTTCTCCTAATCTCGCATCAGGTGCTGGAGGAATGAACTATATACTCTCCTCGTCTCACGGCTAACTGGGACCGCATTGTCCTAAAGTCTTTAGGATCCCCGTCTTTGGGGCACACTATGCTTCAACTCGGGTCCTAACTCAACCAAAGGGGTGTCTTTCTCTGCCCCTTCCCCGAACCAACAGAAAGCGATCTCCCTTGCTACCAACACCCGTATCCCCGAAGATCCACCCTCTCTATGGTCACCAACCATGGAGTCTATGTCCATGGCGAAATCCTACAGTGCACTTGAGAATGGACAACCCCGTACATTCTCGAGATCTCTGTAATGCCGGCCAGTCACGAGAAACTGCATTATCTCGAAGATTGACATCTCGGTCTTTCCCAACTCATCGCCTCAACCTTCTCAGTCGATCGACACTCCCGGGTGCCTTTACACCACGTGTCCCAAAAAATCTCACCTCGCAAGCCAAAAACTCGACAAACTCGAACTTAGCATACACCGATGGTCTCAACAACCGTAAGATCGATCCTTAAATGATACCTATGCTCCCACTCGACCGAGTAGATCAAAAATGTCATCCACCGAAGACTATGATTAAACCGACTCAGATAGCCTGAACATCCTATGCATGAGGATCCATGAATGCACGCTTTCACAGATTCGTCGATCCAGTGGCAACAATCGCAACCGTGTTCTATAACGCTGCCCTCGAAACGCCGTCTTAGGGACGCCTGCCTCCCTAACCTCAATCGGGAGGTGTAACCAAGGCGGGCATCTATCTTGAAGTAGACTCAAGGCCCTCTACCGTCAAACAATTCATCGATCCTCGTAATCTGCACCGACTCGACAACCCCTGCTCAACCGCCTGTAGTCAATGCACAGCTTAGGTCTTGTCCTTCTTCTTCGCAAATGTAACCGGAGCGCCCTCGTGAAATGTCGGCCTAATGAACCCCTGGCCCAATAGCTCCCCGGTAATCGACTCCCTAAGTTCCCCGCAACTTAACCTGCGCCATCCTGGCGCGAGTCATGTAGACGGGTGAAATAACTTGTATGTAACTCAATACCTAAGTTCACATCCCTATGTGTGGAGGTAGTCCGTGCAGCCTATCCGGAAAACAGAACCACATATTTTCCGCAAACCACTGAGGTAGATCTAAGTCTCGTCTCACCTCGTCCCCAGGTAAGGTTCTCAAGCTAACCTCACCAACCGGTCCTCGACACACTGACTCATATAATCGGGATGGGCAAAATATCGGCTTCGCCCGAAATACAACACGAGTACCGCCCCGCGTAGGCGGTAACACCTCATGCGCTCACAATCGATAACGACCTTGTAAGCTGTCAGCCAATCCATCCCCAGGATGACATCGAACTCGATATGTCCAAGGATCCGCCCACTGCAGGAGAGTAGAGTCCCCGAGATCTCCAAATGCAACTCTACATATCATCCCTATTCTCGCCCTAGTCCCTAGGGAGAACTCACATACAAAAGGCTCCTCTAAGGTCTTTAGAGGCCCTTTCCCATTTCCACCATATTCAAGCCTCATTCTCTAGCTAACGCAGCCTGGGCCATCCTTGGCCAAGGCCGGCGTAATCTCCATAGCCTCTAACACTTTCTCGATCTCGTACAGAACCAATGGTCGGCCACTACGCATCTCCTCCCCGTGAAGGTTGGAGGATGATGCGCCCTAAACCTCCGAGGTTACTAGGATTCGCTCGTTCACCTACTATACCCGCCCGCAGTGATAGCATTCGCCGTAATACCACACCCTCATCAAAAAGTCCGCCGATCAAACACCACCGTGCCTACCAGCATCCCCCGTGGACGCCCTACGCCCCCGCTGGCTCCTCGTCTCATCTAGCCATCTAAGGCAGCTAACGTACAAGAGAGTCTCAATACAAAGAGTCTCTAAGGCATCAACACTCGAGACACTAATCATACATAAATCGCTAGAGCAGCCACATTGTCCTTGCATTTACACATGTAATGCAAGGCAATCCATTTTTATTTAAAATATTGTTTTCAACAAATTCTTATTTTCAAAAAATTTTATTTTTGAAAATTTTATTTTTCGAAAATTTTATCAAATTTTATTTGATTTATTTTTATTTCAATTAAATTTTAATTAATTTAAATTTTTTTTTGATGAACAAGAGCTCATTTAGTGACTGTAAATAGTAATTTAGTCGAACCGTCCAAAACCCAGTCAAAACAAAACAATCTGCAACATGGCCCAGCTTGAGCACACCCGGGACGCCAAGACAGTTCGCCCAAACTACCGCCCGAGAGTCTCTCGTAGCCGCGCCCGCGCTCCATGCCGTGGTCTCGCGCCTCGCTACCCGCCCCGCGCCGCTACCGCGCCCGCGCCTACCAAACAGCGCCCTCGCGCGCCGGGCCGGCTGGGTTTACGCGGCCGCTTGCTCCTCAGCAGGCTGCGGGCGCCAAGGCTTACGCCCTCGCGCTTCGCTTCGCGTCTACACAAGGCCGACGTACGCTGCCAGACGCCAGCCCGCGCCATACTGCTTCTAACCTGCGGCTGTGTGACGTGGACATACAGTTTACCTTAGTTCATAATACAGCTTTTAGGCTGCAATACAAACTCGTTAGCTTACCAAATCATTGCAATACGCCTCCTTCCTGTGCCAAACAATTTATTGCAATACACTCTCACCTCTCACAATACAATTTTAGCCTTCCAGCCTGCAATACAATTTTGTATTACAACTCAACCTACACTATTCCCCGCAATAACTAAGCTATCCAGTTTCAAATTTCGCAATACAACCTACTCTCTTGCAATACAAAATATTTCCTCACAATACGATTTGGGCATTAGCCCTTCCAAATCTACACCATTTTTTTTTTTTCATTATAATTATTATTCTTTTTTTTTTTTCTATTTCCAGCAGTTGGAAAAAATCATTAAAAATCACTAAAAATCATTTTTTTTTTTCATTTATTGGACACTCAAATAAATTTATAAAAATTTATTTTCTTCAATTTGACACCTTGTAAAATCCTAGAAAATTATTTTCTCCTCCTCTTAACCAAATAAATTTATCAAATTTATTTTCGTTTTAAAATTTTTCTCATTTTTCCAACAACCCAAATAAATTTAGTAAAATTTATTTTATTTAATTTTCTTCAGTTTTACACTGTAAAACCTTAAAAATTAAATTTCTTCACCTCTAAACCAAATAAATTTATTAAAATTTATTTCCCTTTTTCCAGTTTTTCACTGAAAATTTTTTCTCCACTCCAATAAATTTATAAAAATTTATTTTCTTCCATTTTCTTCAATTTTACAACTTGTAAAACCTTAGAAAATTATTATTATTTTTTCACCCTAACTAAATTAAATTCATCAAAATTTATTTTCTACATCTTCTTTTTCAGCTTTAACTCACTGTACTTTCACAAACTTTCTATGTGCCATTTACCAAGCACCCATCCAAACACACAACATGACATAGATATTACCACCAATCATCAAATATTCACACAACATTCCATCAATCACACACATTCACTCAAATCAATAAAACACATCAACACACGTGAACGTAGAAAGGCCCCATTTGTCCCGCATTTTCCTAGGTAATCTCATACCTAAACCGAACATCGAACCACACCTAGTGGTGATGTTCACTCAACTATGGCCTAAGCCCCAAATCTCAATCTATAGGCTTCTGTACCTATATACTCCACATCAAACCACCTTAGTGGTGATGGGATACCCAACCCAGCTCCCTAGGTATTCGTATACCTAAGCTCCGATACTCAAGTCGTGACGACCCAAAACTCGGGGTCCGTTGACTGACCCACACCCAAGAAAATACAAGTGGATGTCGGTTATCTCGATGCCACTTCATAAAATCGGCGTAGTCTCCTTTGTACGGGGAGCTCTACCCAATTGAAACACCTGCATGAAACCTGTCCCAAGCAGTCCAATATAACCATAATGATACAAATATGGATAAAAACGGCCTCTTGGGCCCATACTACAATATCCATAAAAAAAAACATATCAACTATATCCCATAGTTCTAAGAGTTAGTAAATTACTCTTATACAACATATATCAAAATTAGAGAATTCTAATACATGTGGAAAATCATCAAAGCCACATCCCAAGCTTAAAACTCAAATTTAGATCTAGCCGCCCTCGTACGCTCCCCGCACCTGTGAAATAAAAGGGGGTCCCACGATCGGGGTAAGCTTAAAGCTCAAGAGGAGAATCGCCCTAAGTGGGCTACTCCACCACCTAAGTGCAAGGTAATGTTCCGTAGTAAGTAAACACACATTCAAGCACCAGATGATCCTACTTGAATGTCTACATGACCAACTCAGATCCCGAGTCCTCACTGACTCTCTCACACTCGCCTAAGCCTCGTATAAGAATATTAGTTTTAATAGTGGACAACCTTCCGATGTGTATATATCAATTGGGCCGTTCCGACGATTGATATATTATTTGTTGGTGGACTACCCTCCGATGAATATCAATTGGGCCGCTCCAACGATTGATATTTTTGGTTTGTAGACTACCCTCCGATAATTAATGTTTTAGACTACCCGAACCATTTTCTAGGACTCATCTCATGCACTAACCTTATAGTCCTAGGGATGTTCCAAAGGCATATGGAATGCATGTGTGCCAATTCCAATACAGCTTCCAATCACACAAATATATAAACACGAATATATTCACATAAAAATTAAATCACACAAACATGTTATGTAATTATCATTTCAAACACCAAAATTAGCTCACTTGGGCTAATGTTCAAACGCAAGCAATTCGATTCGAATTACTTAACCAAGCACATATTTTCACGAAAATACATTTTTGTGTCACTATTCCTAGGAACAAAGAAAACCCTAGGGTTTACTGGGCCCAACACTCGTTAAATCATCGCTCACCCTAGAACCCGCATTTCACCGCCACTTCCGGCCTCAAATCCAATCAATACATGATTAACACCAAAACACCCAATTTCACACCAACATCAGCCGTGGAGCAGCCACGGGCTGCTCCATTTTGTTTCAAAATTTTACATTAATTCGGTTCCAAGGTATGGGACCGATCAAACGGCCCCTCATGACCTCATTCGACTCCAACAAACAAAACACTTAAAATAGGAATAAAACTCAAGTATGGAGAAAATCCTACCTCTTGGAGTTTGTCAAAAACTCACAAACCCGGAGTCCACGCTGTGAGTTCGCTCTCGCTGTAGAACATTTTTCTTTTCTACCGAAGACCGCCGACTCTGGCCGATTCTCCCGATACTTAGAGAGAATAACTCTCTCTCTAAAAAGTTTCAAAATTAAGGTTACTGGATCCCAAAATGACCCTTAATGTTTTTCTTTGGGCTTAACAAGGAGTAGTTAAGAGCTATTCACTATTTCGTTTTAATACTTAAAATCAAATCCCATAAATTGACTCATTACGCCCTTTTACCGTATCTGATATTCATACCATTCGGCCGGCCCATTTTCATCATTTCTCTACTCATACCACTTATGGTACATGAGTACGTGCTATATGTGACTTTCGTCAGACAGTTCATTTTACTTCAAGACCAAACGCGATGCCTTGAAAACGTGCCGAATTCGACCGTCTCTAATATTACTAAATTCTTACGTACACCTGCTCTCATGAGACGATTCTAACTAAGTGAAACTGCTTCGCCATCCGAGATCTAGAGAATTAATTACTTGATTTTTAACATAAAATTACAATTTTGTAATCGAAATTACCATTTTGCCTTTTCCCTAAATTGAATTTCTCGACTCTAGGCCGTATGGCCTCGTGCGTAGCAGTTTAATCCCCGCTAAACTCAGCCTCGTCGTTGGGGCGCCGAGGCTCCTAGGGTCGACTAGCTCGAGCCGATCCGACTCCCAGTCGCACGGTCTCGTGCAGAGTAGTCGAGCTCGTCAACCGAGCCGGCTGGCCCGGCACCGAGGCCTTGTGGGCTGAATAGCCTGAGCCGGATCCGACCCCAGGTTGCATTGTTCGTGGCAGCAATGAGCTCGCCAACCGAAATGGCTCCGCCGCCGAGGCCTGCAATAATAACCTGAATCGATCCGACTCTAGTCGTGACGGCCTCTCGCAGTAGTCGAGCTCAACAAACTCGGGTCATTTGGGCTCGAAAGCACCGAGGCCTTGTGGGCCTAATAATAGCCTCGAGCCGATCTGACTCTGGGTCGCACGCCAGAGTAGCGTCGAGCTCATCAAACTCGGTATCGCTAGGCTCAGGCGCCGAGGCCTCAGGGGGTCGGCACCGAAATGGATTCCACCTTTAGATGCATGGCCTATGGAGAGTAGTCGAGCTCGTCAACCGAAATGCGCGCGCGTACCATTCGACTTCCGATTTTTTGAAAGACGCAGTGTTTTAATGCTAGTTCAATGGAGAATCGGGAAACGGACATACGAATTTCTGAGTGCTTGCCTTCTCTTATAAATGGCGGCTTCATTGCTATGTGGAGTTTATACTTATATTCTGCCCTTTGGTGCGTAATCAAGATCCGCGCGAATGAAGTAAGGTCGAAGCTTGATCGTGCCTCACCTAGATCCGCCCCCGAGGATTCTAGTCTCGCCTTTGTCGACCTCCGCTATGGGAGTTGTGTTTTTCCCTAGTCTCCCCTTTATGGAGTTATGTTATTCCCTAGCTTCCCCTGGTACAGTGGAATGTATCCTGAGAGGCGGTATATTTCTTGTGTCGCTTTCTATTTTCTTTCTTTCTTTCTCTTCCCTTTCTTCTCTTTCTTCTTTCTCTTCATTCTTCCCTTCCTTCTTCTTTCTTCCACATCTCATTCCTTTTCCTTTCCTCGTGACAAACTCTTTCCATCCTTTTTTTTTTCTTCTTCTCTCCTCTTTTCCACCTCTCTGCTCTTCTTTCTTTTATTTTCATCCGTTCCTTTCCTCTTCCTTCTTGAGGTTTTTTTTCGAGGGAACCGCTTGTACTGTGCACTTCCGAGGTGTACAGATGACACTACCGATTGTAATTGAATGTGACTTGATTGGAATAAAGAGAGACTTTTCCTTTTTGATCATGAACTTTACATTCCTCACAGTATGTGTGTAATTTTTCCGATCATTCTATGTCTAAGCCGCTTGAGACGTGCCTAATAGGACAATCCGCAAACGCTCAAATCGTCATCCAAAACCGGAGTAATGCTTCATTTAAGATTACAAACCGAGGTCTACCGATAAAAACGCTTTAAGGTGTTCCGTGCATTCCAAGTATGATGTGGAACAGAATTTTTTCCTCCTCTGTCTGAGCTCGCAATTGCCCTACCTCGATGACGCGGAGATATGATGTGGTGGGCCTTCGCCTGGGGCCTAGCTTCCTTCCGTTTTTTGATTGGATTCTTCCTGCCTGAGGAGCTTCTTCAAGACTAGGTCACCCGGCATAGCTCTTGGCTTCACTTTTTTGGGTTATAATACTCTCGCTGCCTTCCTTTGGTAATCTTCTCCATGCGCCTTAGGACCTGCTCACTCTTTTCATCTAAGAGGTCCAAATTTAGGCGAAGAGCCTCGCCATTTCCAGGTTCCACTCAAGTGCTAACTCGATCCTTGGGACTTTAACCGACTAATGGGCCACGCTTCGCACTGCAAAGGCTGTGGCGAATGGGGTTTCCTCGGTCAGCGACCGCGAGTAGTCCCGTAAGCCCATAACATCTCTGGGAGGTATTCTACCCATTTGCCTTTAAGATCTTCCAATTTGGTCTTCACGCGGCCTTATGGTTCCGATGGTGACTTCGCCCTCGACCATTAGACCTGCTGGATGCCTGTGGACGAGCACAATTCTTAATTCCGAGCTCGACACAAAAATCCATGAACTTGGCTTTGTCAAATTGCTTTCCATTGTCTGATACCAGGGCTCTTGGGATACCAAACCTGTATATTATGGTTCGCCACACAAAACTGCGTATCTTTTGTTATGTGATTGTGGCCAAAGGTTCGGCCTCAACCCACTTGGTGAAGTAATCTACTGCAACGATGATGAATCTGGCATCGCCCTTCCCAATGGGGCGTAGGTCCTGCACGTCCAAACCCACCGCTGGAAAGGCCGGGGGCTTGTGATTGATGTCAAGGGCTCGGGATGGGAGGCGAGTAGAGATCTTGGCATGCTCCCGGAAGATCTCGCATCTCCCGACTAGGTCGGCCTGCGTCTCGAGTATCACACATAGTATCCCCGCCTTAAGACCTTCCCGCTAATGCCCGAGCCCGATATGGCCTCCGTGATACCCCTTCATGTACTTCCCAGCACATAGTCGTTGCTCCTTTCCCGCGATGCA
Organism: Tetrastigma voinierianum; assembly: GCA_016808115.1. Taxonomy (NCBI): domain Eukaryota; kingdom Viridiplantae; phylum Streptophyta; class Magnoliopsida; order Vitales; family Vitaceae; genus Tetrastigma; species Tetrastigma voinierianum. The sequence goes on along the minus strand of JAEQBH010005540.1, from coordinate 92,905 downwards.
CTTAAGGACGGGGTGTGAAGAAACCTCGCTGTAAAGGCTTCCCTTATGATTAGTGAATCTAAATTCGACCTTGTCCTAATTTTGATGCTTCTTGGTCGTCTGCAGACGTCCGTCTGTTATGTAATCCCAAATGGGGTCCATCCAACTTAGCCAGACCCGATTGGGCAAATCTCCACGCCACAGATCTAGAAGGCTCCTCGCAAGGTATCTCGACTGCGCGCCGAATTCATCGAGGTCTTCCCGTGAGGCCGCCGCTAGTTTTGCCAAGGCATCGGCCTGAGTTCTCTCGTTTCCGATATGTCTCGACCTAGACCAAGACGTAACTTTTTCATCAAATCCCGCACTTTTGAGGTATAGGATCATTCTCACCCTTGGCCTCGTAGGTATCTTCTATTTGTCTTACTACTCGATTGAGTCCTATATAGACCTCAAGTCGGTCAATTTCCAAATGAATGGGGCGAGGCCGAGGCCCCGCTATGACTCGCCTACATATCTCGGCCTCGTTGTTGGAGGCTTGGAATTTGAATTTGAGCCGCATCTAATATCTATTCCTTCCGGGAGGTCGGATTAGACCGGCCCGCTTCCTTGTGTTAAAGCCAGGGTCCCATCTACGTAGAGTTTCCGTATCGGGAGGCTCATTTCGGCTGAGCGGCTTCCTGTAGGCTCCAACAGATGAATTCCATGCATTTTAAGTCCGCTAAGACCTGCCCTTTAATATTGAATTTTCGGTTTATATCCGATGTCGAACCTCTCGCTAGCTCTATGGCCCACTTCATCGCCCCCCTTCCTAAGGTCTCGGCTTACGTAACACTTGCTTTACCCGGATACCTTGGCTGAACTTCTATGGTATGAGCCCCGAAGTAAGTGGGTGGAGCTCCGAGCCGCTAAGCATTAATGCCATGACTAGCTTTTCCATCCTTACCTCCGTCCCTCTCAGCCCGGCCGTAATAGTAAACTGCGGTCGTACTCCCGCCTTTGTCCCTGACGAGGACAGCACTGGTCGAGAAGTCTGAAACAACTAAGTATAGAGTGAGGAGCTCCCCCTCAATGGGGCTTACCAGAATGGGGGGAGCTCAAATATGTTTTCAATGCTGAGAATGCTTCTTCGCACTTCGTATCCCATTGAAAGGCCTTCTTTAAAACTTGGAAGAAAGGCTGACACTTATCACTAGCCCTAGATACAAATCGGCTTAAAGCAGCAATCCTTCCTGTCAAACGCTGGACCTCCTTTATGCTTGAGGGCGATGGCTTGTCGAGCACAGCCTTTATTTTGTCTGGATTTGCCTCAATTCCTCAGTTGTTGACTATGAAACCTAGGAATTTTCCAATTGATACCCAAAGGCGCACTTCAATGATTCAAATCTTCATGTTGTACTCTCGTGATCCGAACGCCCCTGATGTACGAGCTATACGGAGCTCAAGTAAAGAGGGGATTTTACTCAGCATGTCATCTATGTACACCTCCATGGTTGTTCCTATCCGCCTCAAATCACCCGCCACCCAGCTGAGAGTAGCAGGTCGCGTCATCTGAATCAAACATACCGCCAGATAATCAACAGTCCCCTTAATACAAGGATCGAACGAGGTCTTTTCTCGGGTCGTCTGGTCCATAGCCGACCAAGCAGCCTGAGAAGGCATCCATAAATCGAGGAGTTCATGGTCAAGTAAAGGGCATCCACGATGAGGTCTTTATTCGGGCAAAGGGAAACTCGCCTCGAGCATGCTCGCTGACGCCAATGAAGTCGGCGTAGCCCGCCACTGCTCATGCCCAAGTACGACGTTGGCTAACCATTCGTGATATTCCACCTCTCCCGATCGCTCCTCGCTGAGGAGTTTGCCACCTCCTCTTTGATCGCTTTGCCTTTTCGTGCGAAGCTCCTCCTCTTTGTTTGACTGTTGAAGGATGGGCCGACTACTCTATGTGGACATTGTAGTCAACCTCCCATGTCTCGCCGTCTACGCGAAGACATCTTGCCTGCCTCAAAAAATGGGGTGAGAGGGCTTTTGAGGTCCTCCGCTAGCTTGGAGTCGATGTAGGCGAGGTGTTTAGGGTCGTCATCCAACGACATGTTCCACTCTCTTCCGAGGGCTCAGTTTCCGGTGGAGTTCCTCGCCGCGCATGTCGAGCTCATCCAAGTATACGTTATCGATCGCTTTTTGCTTCATGGATGCCGAATAACATTCCCTGGCCACTGCTGGTCTCTCGAACCATTTCTAATTCCGCCACGAGGAAACCTGACTCATCGGGTGTGGGTGTTTCTGAGGAATGGCTTTTATTGCATTGAGAGAGGGTCTGCCTAAAAACATATTATAAGCATATGGGGCGTCTACAACGAGGAATCTCACGCTGCTGTTGTTGCTTGGCACGGATCTCCTCAAGCAGCACTGGGCTGTATCAGCCCAAGGGTAATACTTTTTCTCTTGAGAATCCTCGCAAATGGGTGTTGGATTGTCTCATTCTCTCCCTCCCCGATGCCCATCTTATCAAGGCCGAGGGGCGTAAGATGATGCTTCACAACTGAACCCGTTGTCAATAGGGACCGATGGATCGCTTTTGTTGGGCCACAACTACTCGAATTACCAAGGGGTCACATGGGGGTAGCTTGAATCCCTCCCAAACTGGAATGAGAACGTTGTGGATGTGTTGTTTGAGCATTGACACCGCTTGTACTTCCACTACCCCTGCCGACCGATGTCGCTGCAGATGGCCTTCCAGCCGAGTCGATTCCCCTCCCTCCCGCAAATCCTCCCGAGATCACGTGGATTTCCCAGAGGCTGTCGTGCTGAGTCATTGTCCACGAGGCTGCAGGTGGCTGCCGAGCCGAGCCCGGTTCGAGCCCGATCTTTGCGGCTAATTTTAGGGGCTATGAAGCATCGGAGATACCCACGCCGTATTAAGTACTCTATTTTCTTCTTGAGCTGTATGCAATCATCCGTGCGGTGCCCGTAGTCCCTATGGAACCGCACACCCGGTGTGCTGTCTCTTGCATGGGTCCCACTTCATTTGAGTCGCCACCCCAGAACCTGCCTCTCGCTTCGCACTTCAGACCTCGCGATACCGGGCAGGTCAAGTATGGGGCAAACCGCCGAGGTGAATAACGTTGTCGTCTCTCGAGTTGAGGTGGGCCCAAACGATCTCTGAGGTTTCCACGCCTTTTCGGGGACCGTTCTCCATCTTTCTCGGGCACTCTCCCTGCCGCTGTGCCTTGGGGCCCGTCCGCCGCTTGTCCAACCCGCTTTTTCTTTATGGGTGGAAGAACCTCTTCTCTTTGGATATGAGAGCTTTCACCATTGATGTGTTCTCCGTTTTGGCGAGCACCTCACCCATGCTTGCTTGAGGATTTTGGAGATGGGAAACATCAAGTTTTTCAACTCCGCACTCTAATTCAAAGAATGAATGCGTGATCGCGAAACTTTTCGTCGTATATCTACCTTCGTAGACTCGTTGAACCTTTGAACATAAGACCCCTCGTGCCTCCTCGCGAGCCTCGGCTTTCTTGATGGTCAATAGATGGTAATCCTGGCTTCTACATACGCCTGCCCAATGAAGTGGAGAGACGAACGCAATGGATAGCTCTCTCAACGAGATTGAGAAGGCGTGAAGCCTCGTTAAACCGTGCCAGCCGAGTTTTTAATGTGATAGCGAAAGCTCGGTGATCGCAAGACGTGGTCTTGATACCCATGCAAATCTCCATTTGTTTTTGTGAAGTGTTGAGATGATCAACCGGGATCTCCGCCACCTCATCGAATGCTTCCACTCTGCGGGTATCCCGAATTTTGGTCGGAAGAGGGAGGCGAAGCACCCCACGCGGCGGCCGACTCACCAAGGTACCAAGGTGTCCATAGTGTCGAGCCGTCCTCTTACCACCCCCTTCTAATAACGGGGCCGAGCCTTGGCCGGAGGCTCTTGAACCCTCTCTCGTCCCATGATTGTTCTCCTCGCTCCTTGCTAAGGGGCGACGTAGTTCTTCGTTCCCGACATGCCCCTCCGAAAGTTGCTTGCCGCCCCTCCCTCTCCAGGCCACCGCGGCCCACGCCTCGCCTGGGCTCGGACTCTCGGCCGTTTCAAGACCTCGTGGAATGTCGACAGCGTTCTTCTCGTGAGGAGGAAAGTCGACCTTTCCGAGCTCGCCGTGCCTCCCGTGGGTGCTGTGACCGCCCGTGAGTTGCTCTAACTCTCCTATCAGCGTCGTCAGCGCAGCGGCTCGCCTCCACCCTCGCTTCTCAGGTTGGCCAGACGCTTCTATCACGCCGTGGAGGTCCGCCGGTTCGCGTCGCCCGCGGACTCGCATCCTGGTGGATCGGGCGATGCTCCCGCTTGTGTTCGGGTTGATACCATCGCGAATCGAGATCGCCTTGTTTGTAAAGGAACCGTTCTACGGCGTTCGCCAACTCGACGATGCCTTTTTCAACCGAATCGGCCGGGAAATGTGTTGGGGGCCTAGGCCGAACCGGCTACCGGCCGGACTCCGGGGTCCCGCAAGCTTTGGCGTTGTACTCCTCTACAAGGACAAGAAAAAAGAAGGGTCGACGGGGGCTTCACCCGTAGCCGCTCCGATGCCTAAGTCAGTACCTCCCTGAGAGAAAAGATAGAATGCTTTAGCGAATGTTTTCAAGGCATATTCACCACGGGTAGCTCGTATTTATAGTATATGTTTTCCGCTGATGGTGATTAGAATTCTTTCCTATCGATGATATTTAATATTGGTATCGGATTCGATTAAGGATATTGAAAGAGCAATTTATTTAGAATTATCTTTCTTCCTCATCGCGGGATCCATTGACCAAGGTGATGAGCCGTTATATCGCGGAATTATCTTATTTTCCTTGTTGGTGAGATTTAGTTGGATTTGCAAGATAATATGTTATCAGAGGCTATTATATTTTCTCATCGCGATGGCTCGGGATGGCGTAACGCGCTTTCACCTATAACCCGCCCGTCGGTGCAGATCGGGCCATTCCGAGCTTCGCCATTGTGCTCGAGCTGCTTTCAATGGGCTTATTTTTCTATGGCTCGCCAATGGCCTCGCGAGCCTATTTTTCAAACCCTATCAGTATCGATCATGGATTCAAAAGATATTGAGACATATCGGTATCGATGTATCAACTTTGTACCAGGTGAGACGTAAAATAAGATAATTAAAATGTTCAAAATTTTATAAAAATTATTTAAAAAATAAGTATAATTAAGTGAATTCAAATATTAAAAAATTAATAAAAAATATATATATTTAATATTATTTAAATAATTGTAAAAATATCCACATAAAATTATTTATGATATGTCAAAATTAATTTTATTTAAAGTATAATAGCATATTTACTAGTAGAATAAAATAATCAATTTTGTGTTGAATAACAATTAGACTAAAATTCAAAAAAAAAAAAAAACAATTAGACTAAAAATCATCATCATTCATTATGATGAGGATTAGAAGGACAATTCATAATATAAAAATGTTGTTTGAAAGAATTGTTTATAACTTGAATGTGTTATTGGAGGATAATTGATTTGATCATATGTTATAACAAAATTAATAAATATACAAAAATTAAAAATATCATATTGATAAAAGCATATTGAAATATATTTAAAACTTTGAAATAAATTTAAATCTTTCTTACTTATTATTTCATGCCAAATGTTCAATAAAAAAGTAAATAAAATTTATTATTTTAATATATTTATCTAATCTTTAATATCTTAAATTTTTAATATATATATATATATATATATATATATATATATATATATATATATATATATATATATATAAGCAGCATTTTACATTTAAATAAATTTTAAAATGAATAAACATTTTTAATTAAAAAAAGCACCCCCACCCGTACTCCCCTTCCTCCCTATTTGACGCGAATGCTGTGAAATTTGACCAAATCCATTTCTGTGAAAAACAACAATAGACCCAAAAAATCAAATTCGCCTCCTTTTCAGCAATAAAGTAAAGTCCTTTTATGTCCCAATTTCTCCCTCTATTACTCGAATAAAAAACCCTCTTTTTGTAACAAACCGAGAAACCCTCTTTCATCGTACTAAATCTAAAAACATATTACTATAACAATGTAATACAAAGTGAATAAAAATAAATAAATAAGGTAAAAACATTTAAGTAAGTTGGATCTCTTGGCACTGAGGCAGGCGAGAGTGTTTTGTGGCTCAAAAAGACATCAAAAGGATAATGACTCCACTTAGAGAGTCAAGAATTACATAAAGATAAGCTGATCTTCATGGTGTCGTGGAATAAGTATAATCCGAATTCAGAATAATATTGTCATCTTGAACCAACCTTGGTTCATTGATCTTGGTGGAGTAATGGAAAATGATCGGATTTCAGACAGTGCCATCTTGAACCAAGTTTGGAATAGGACATGGTAATGAGGTGTCGAGATGCCCAGGTTGAACGACGTCACCCAGTGATTTTCAGAGGGAGCTGTTAATTTTATATGTGAGTTTTAGATCAGGGTACCATTGATAGTGACGATGAGGTCCTGAAGAGTATTCGAAGCCATAGTACATAGTGTTAAAAATGAGATGAGTCATCTTGTGAGTAAAATAAAAAATAAAAACTCAAAACTTAAATTTTCCTGAGCGAGAAATAAAAAATACTTCATGTTGCTGTACTTGTAGCCTATAGTATCATATATCAGATTCCTATTTACAGAAACAATGTTTAGAAGATTCTGAAAGATGTTTACATTATTGATGCTACTTTGTTTATAAATTTGAAAATTATATTTATAGAGAAAAATAGTTGTTGTAACAGTACGTTTCTAGGACTTGAAAGCTATTGATATTATTCATACAAGCAGAACATCATGAGAAGTTCAAACCTAGTCAAATTGTAACAGAGCTAAATTATTCAGTTTGGCAAGGGACCCAATTAAGCTCATAAATTCCTTATTTTAACTCATTAAATTCTCCTTGATTTCTTCAAAAGCATTCTGACTTACTTGATCCAATTGGAAGAGTAGTACTGTCTCCATGCAAATGTGGAGTGCAGCCTGTCACCAAGTCCTTCCTTCCATTCATGTTAAAAACACAAAGTCACCTTATTCTACATCCCTTATTCAAATAGAGATGAGAACTTAATTAAACAAAATAAATAATATATATATATATATATATATATATATATATATATATATATATATATAGAGTACTTTCATACACTCTTTAGTTGTAGCGACAAGGCCTATAATCCATGATGAATCAAAAGTTCACTTCATAATAATGGAATGAAATTCAAAACCCATTTTAAAATATTTGAAAATTAAAAAACTTTCATGCAATTATGATTCTTCACCAGAAGAAGAAGACTCTGAAGTCATAACAACGATCATGCCAAGGTTTTTCCATACTAAGTAAGTTAAATCCAAAATATTTGAATTTTTTTTTACATTAACTATTTTTATTTAGGGAAAGTTATCTCACATGTCTAATTATTGTAAAATAACGAAGTACTGGTTATTTTAAAAAGGATTAATTGATGTTTCTTTAAATTGACAAGTCAAACCAAACTTTATATATATATTGAAATTTAACGTAAACCATATAGGATGAATTTAAAATAAATTCAAACCAAAATGTAAAAAAACATATTTTAATGGTTTGTAAAACCTTTTTTCCGTGCTATTTTATGGTTTTGAATATTAGTATGATTTGAATTATGCTTATATCACTCTATTTAATAAATAGGGGTAACCGCTTAAAAGAGACAAAAAGCAAAAAAAAAATTACAAATCTAACTCTTTTTCTTAAAACCCAAAAGCAAAGGATATTTTTAAATCATTTTGACAAATTTATCCCTCTAACCACCATATAAATCTGGAGTTAACTCCCTTCAAGTTTGTTCAAATATAATTTAACGATGGTTAAGTCTAACATATATAGAAGTTGTGTTAGAAACCTGAATTTGACACCCTTCAAGTTTGTTTAAATGCTAACTTAACGATGGGTAAGTTTGACATATATAGAAAGAGATTTGATTTGAAATATTCTTCATTCTGCATTTCGCTGATTCGCCGATACGATATCCGAAAGCAGAGATAAGTGCTTCACGCTTTATGTCTCCCGCTGGCTCTTTTTTTTTCTTCTTATTTTGCATCGGAAGCATTGGTGTTTAATTCTCGATTGTCGGCTATAGCATCGCTACGCACTTATTGAAACTCTCTTGTACCTCTATTGATCATAGTGGAGTTTATTTCTTTGGTCCGACGACCAAGTGGTTTTTACCCTTACTTTAAGGGTTTTCCACGCAAACAAATCATGCCTCAGGTACTATCGATTGCTGCGCTTATATTTTTATTGGTCATCCTCATAAGTTCTTGCAAGTAAAGGGGAATTTAATTGTGCTACCTTTTTGCTATGTTATTTAGTTTGTTATTGTGTTGGCCGGTTTTCCCCTAACATAGAGCCCGCCTCCCAGTTCCAGGCCATCTTCATCCCATGGAAAAGTTCCGTCTCTTTCACTGAACAACAAATCAAGTTTATCAAAAGCCCAAACCTAGGACCTTTCATGATTCCTGATCCCCGCCGCTTCCAAATCTTGTGTCGCCCCTTCTTGCATGCGCCTATCCGTGTTGGATTTTCAACCAATCAAGGTTCAAAATCGCTGTCTGCACCATCATTTATTCAGAATCGACTCAGCCTAACCGCTGTCGATACCGACACCAGATACGAGACGGGCATTGAATCGGTTGAAACTCAGTAAAACTCGGTGAACTTTACCGAGTTCTTGAGATGACTCAGTAGACTCGGTGGAAGTAATAAAATCGAATCCCTCAATACCAAGGAACTAAAAAAGTTGAAAAAAATTTCAACTTTCAGAGATTCCTCTGAAAAGCCAAAACACCCGTGATCTAATTTCATATTACAACAACAAGAATACAAAAAAATTGATAGGTTTTTTATAGGGTTTGAAAATGGGCCTGTGCCCACTCTAAACCCCAAAGGAGAGGCATGCCCATCAAGCATCTGTGCTTGGTTGACGCGCCTGTGATGAAGGCCCAACTGCTAGGGCATGCTTCCATCGGCTATCTGCCTTTTGACGCCAAATTTCGTAATGAAGGATGAAGGCCCAATTCGCTCGGCCCAAAGGTCGATTATGGGTAATCAAGAAAGCCCATGTTCTGCAAATCAAGCCAAATCCCATAGATAAGGGAAATAGAATAATCCCCAATAATATATTATCCAGCAAATCTAACTAAATCTTACCAGTTAGGAAAGTAAGATAATTCACAATATTACAAATATCAAACGATCCCACCAATAAGGAGAAATAATCCCAAATAGAGTCATTTTCGAGTATCCAATCAACCGATATCAAGAAATATCCCATCCAATAGGAAAGAATCCTAACTACCATCCAATCAGAACATCACTATAAAATACAAGGCCACCCCATCGCTGAAAGGTACGCAAACATACGCAACACATTCGCCCCTCTGCAAATTCATCTTTCTCACAGAGTACCGACTTAGGCATCGGAGTGGCCACGGCAAAGCCCCGCCGACCCCTTCTTCCTTGTTTCGTGAGGTGCACGGGCCCGAGCCTGTAGACCAAAGACTACAAAGAATCCCGCTTCAACCACGACGATCCAGAGCCAGACTCAACCTACCGCTACCCAGTCCCGCCTAACGACCCCACTCTGCTCCAGCCTAGTCCGCTTGAAAACGATCATCAAGGCCGGCTCATGGAACGATAGCCTTGATAAATATAACTCCATTCCTCGCCATCGATGGTATCAACCCTAACACAAAGGTGAGCAACGCTAATCCTCCAAGGATGCAGACCAACCAGCAATGACGCCAGACCTCCCTAAGACGTTAGTTACGCAAGCCAACACAGACGAGGTGGAGGCGCTCTGCCTCACCAACCAATGCCTGATAGGAGAGTTAGAGCAACTCACTAGGCAGATACAACGCCCACGGGAAACACGACAAACATAGGAAGGTCACAACTTTCCTCCTCGTGAAGGGCAACATAACCTCGACATTCCCCGGCGTCAAACAGGCGCAGCCCAAGAGCCTGCAGGGCACCTGACCACAATTGGCCCCTGGAGAGGAGGGTAACGAAACAATACTCGGAGGGCATGTCGAGAACGAAGAACTACGCCACCCTCAGCAAGGAGCAGGAGAACTATCATGGGAGCAGAGGTTCAAGAGCCTCTAGCAAGAGCTCAGCCGTGTGAAGGAGGTGGTAAGAGGACGCGCCTCCCGACACTGGCGGAATATCACCTTGGTACAACAAACTGAGTCACCCTTCACAGCCGAGGTGCTTCACTTCCCTCTTCCAGCAAAATTCAGGATGCCACAAGTGGAAGCATTCGATGGTGTCAGGGATCCAGTCGATCATCTCAACACTTACAAAAACCAAATGGAGTTGCATGGGTATCAAGATCCGGTGCGATGCAGAGCTTTTGCTATCACATTAAAAGGCCCAGCCTTGGTCTCACACAGGGTTTCCACCGTCATCAATCTCCTCATTCAGAGAGGCCATCCATCGCGCTCGCCTCTCACTACTGGGCTGACGTATAGAAAGCCAAGTTATCATCTCACACCATCAAGCAAAGCTTGCAAGAAAGCTCAGGTCTTATGTCCGTGAGATTCAATGTCGAAGCCCTAAAGGTAGATATACCCGATTTAGTTCGCGATCACTGCATTCATTGTTGGCTTAGGGTTCAACTGAAGATCTCCGATGTTTCCATCTCCAAAAATCCCTGCCAAGCACGGCCGAGGTGCTCGCAAAAGCAGAAGTGATATTGACCCGTGAAGAAGCCCTCATATCCAAGAAAGAGAGCTCTTCCACCCATAAAGAAAAAAGCGAGACAGACAAGCGAAGAGGACGAAGCCCCAAAAGACAAAGCGACCAGGAAAGGTCTCCAAAGAAAGATGGAGAACGGTCCCCAAAAAGGCGTGGGAACCTCGTAGATCGCCCGCTCCACCGCAACTCGAAAAACGACGACGTTATTCGCCTCAGCGGTTCACTCCCTTACCACCTCGCATCACAAGTCCCGCGCCGGCACGAACGCATCAGCTCTTGAGGTGGCCAACTCAAATGAAGCCGACCCACCACAAGAGACAACACCTGTGCATCGCGAAGTTCCATAGGACTACTGCATCGACGACGATCTGCATACAACTCAAGAGGGAAATAGAGTACTTAATATGGCGCGGGTACCTCCGACGCTTCATATCCCCTGAAAATCTCGAATCGCCTGGGACCAAGCTCGCCTACCGCCCACCACCACCACCCCGACGCATCGACAACTCAAGACCAACAAACTCCATGGGAGAAATCCATGTGATCTCGTGAGGATCTGGCAGAGGAGGGGGAGTCCTGGCCACCAGAAGGCCCATCTGCGCAAAGACGTCAACAGAGATAGCAGAACAAGCTTGTCCAACCGCCGCGCCTGACAAGTCCATCACATTCTTCTCGACTCAGACTGAGGCGCTACCACCCCCATGACGCACTCCATTGTAGTTCCTCAGCCAGGGCCAACAAAATACCATCGGGTCCTAGTTTACAAACGGAGTTCAAATCGACATCATCTTCGCTACAATTCGATAAGATGGGCATCGGAAGGGAGAGACTGGAACCCGTCAACGCACATCTACGGGGGTTCTCCAGGGAAAAGGTATTACCTTTGGGCTCAATACAACTAGTACTCACTGGGAGATTCCTTGCCAGCAAATAATGATAAATAGATTCCCTATCAGGACGATCTACTTATAACATGTTGTTAGGTAGACCCTCTCTCAATGTAATAAAAGCCATCCCCTCCGCATACCACATGATGATCAAGTTTCCTACCGTAAGCGGAGTAGGAATGGTTCGAGGAGATCAATGAGTGACCAGGGAATGCTATTCAGCATTCATGAAGCAGAAAGCGGTCGACAACATATACATGGACGAGCTCGACATGCGCGACGAGGTGCACACCCGACCTAAGCCCTCAGAAGAACTAGAACCTAAGATCGCTTGGATGATGACTCCCAACATCCGCCTATATCGGCCTTAAGCTAGCAGAAGACCTCAAAAGCCTCATCCATTTTGAGACAGATTAAAGACATCTGCATGGAAGCAAAGTGCATGGGAGGAATCGACCACAATAATCACCATAAAGTCGAACGCCAACCCATCCTTCAAGCCAATCAAGCAAAGAGGAGCTTCGCGCCGTAAAGATAAAAGCCATCAACGAGGAGGTCGGCAAACTCCTCCAAGCAGGAGCGATCAGGGAGGTGGAGTATCTTGAGTGGTTGGCTAACGTCATACTTGTCAAAAAAGCAAACGGCAAGTGGCGACTCTGCATCGACTTCACTGACATCAACAGAGCGTGCCCAAAAGACAGTTTCCCTTTGCCACGAATCGACCTCATCGTAGATGCCACAGCCGGCCATGAACTCCTCAGCTTTATGGATGCCTTCTCCCAGCCACAATCGGGATCGCACGGACCCGCATGACCAAGAAAAGACCTCATTCAAGCCACCGGGCAGGGAACCCATTGTTATCGTGGTGATGCCTTGACTCAAGAACGCCAGGAGCTACCTATAAGAGGTCAGGAACAAGATGTTCCGTAAGGCGTATAGGAACAACCATGGAGGTGATATAGATGACATGTCGGTAAAATCCACTACACCGAAAGCTCCACATAGCCCATCTGTCCGAAGCGTTCCAGATCTTGAGAAACTACAACATGAAACTGAATCCAACTAAGTGTGCCTTCGGAGTATCAGCCGGGAAATTCCTGGGTTTCATAGTCAACCATCGAGGAATTGAGGCAAATCCGTGGCGCCAGCGTCAGGCTCACATGCCATCACCATCGTGCATAAAGGAAGTCCAACGTCTCGACAGAAGGATCAGCGCTTGTCGGGACCAGATTCAAAATGATAAATGCCACCTTCTTTCAAGTCCCGAAGAAGGCTCAATGGGATACGGCGCGAAGAAGCATTCTCGCATTGAAAACATATCCGAGCTCCTCCCATTCTAGCTTCCATCGAGGGGGAACCTCACTCTATACTTGGGCTGCATCAGACTCGACTAACACCGTCCTTGTCGTGAGACAAAGACTATGCAAGACCCAGCCATTATTGCCGCGCTCCGAGAGGAGCTAAGAGAGGTACCCGAGGATGATAAATTAATCTTAGCACTAGTAACCACAGCCGAAGTCTGGCCCTTACTTCCTGTGTGCTCATACCATAGAAGTTCCAAATGTATCCGATGAAGCAAAGTTACACAAACCGTAGACCTCCGGAAGGCCGGAATAAGGGGCCATAGAGTCGAAGAAGTTCGACATCGATATAAGCCGAAACCGCAATAAAAGGGAAACATAGCCGACTTCGTCATGGAATTCACCTCCGCCGGAACCCCGCCGAGAATGCCTCAAACAATGACTCCGACCTCCCCATCCGGAAACCTCACGGAGCCCCACTGCACAAGGGAGCTGAAAGGTGCCCACTCACCTCTCCGTATGAATAGACATTCAAGACGCACTAAGATTCAGATTCCAAGCCTCCAACAATGAGGCGAGTATGAGTCAAGAAGGTGCCCCAACCTCGCCTATTCACTGAAGTTGACCAGCTATAACACAGTAGATATTCAGCACTCCCAGCTGGTAGTAAGACAAATAGAAGACACCTACGAGGCCAAAAGTGGAAGGATGATCCTATACCTCCAAAAGGTACGAGATTTATTGAAAAAATTCGTGCTGGTTCAGGTCAGACATGTCCCTAGAGCAGAGAACTCCCGAGCCGACGCCTTGGCAAAGTTAGCGACAGCCTTACAGGAAGACCTCAGCAGGTCAACACCTGTCGAATACCTGGCAGAGCCCTCTATAGATCTCTGTGACGTGGAAGTTGCCCAGGTCGGGTCCGAGCCAAGTTGGATGGACCCCATTTGGGATTACATAATAAACCTGACGCTCACCCGACAACCCGAAAGCAGCTAGCCTAAAATAAGCACGAGGTTAGCCAGTTCACTAATCATAAGCAGTTGTACAAGGTTTCACACTCCATCCTTAAGTGCATCGGCAGAAAAACACCGAATATGTACTTATGGAAGTACATGAAGGGATATGAAATCATATCTGAGTTCTGGGTATCAAGTGTGAAGGTCTTAAGGCGTGGATACCATCGCCCACGATACTCGTGAGATGCGACATACCTAGTCAGGAGATGTAAGATGTGTCAGGAGCATGCCAAGATCTCACGCCTCATCCGAGCCCTTGACATCAACTCACAAGCTCCCCGGGCCTTTCCAACAATGGGGCCTGGAGAACAGACCCTCTCGCCTATCGGGAAGCGGCCAATGCAAATTCATCATCGTCAGTAAAGGGATTACTTCACCATGGTCAGCCAACTCACAATCACATAAATGTATGATACGTACCTTTGTGTAGCGAGCCATCATATGCGTGTTTGGTATCCCAAGAGCTCCCGTATCGACAATGGAAAGCAATTTGATAACTCAAGTTTGGGGTGGATTGCCGAGCTCTAATTAAGAATTATTACCACTTAGCACATCCGCAGCCCAATTGTCAGCTGTCACCATCAGAACTCTTAAGGCCTCTTTGAAGACCAAATTGGAAGATCTTAAAGGAAAATGGGTAGAATACCTCCCGAGGTGCTATGGGCCTACGGGACAACGTTGTGTCAGCAACCCTGAAACCCCATTCGCCCAAAACTTTGGCACTCGGCAAAGAAATTGCCGAGGCCTGGACAAAGTCCCCAAGGATCGAGTTAGCAACAGTGGAACACAATGACGAGGCTCTCCGTCTAAATTTGGATCTCCTAGATGAAAAACGTGAGCAGGTTCTAAGGCGCACGGAGGATTACCAGAGAAAGACGGCGAGGTATTATAACCAAAAGGTCAAACCTAGGAGCTACATGCCAGGTGACCTAGTCTTGAAGAAGCTCCTGCCAGCAAGGAAGAATCCAACACATGGAAAACTGTGCCCCAACTAGGAAGACACCCCTACATCATATCTCGAGTCATCAGACCAGGCAATTACGAGCTCCATACAGAGAAGGGAAAAATTTTACACCATACTTGGAATGCGGAGCACCTTAAACGGTTTTATCAATAGACCTCGGTTTGTAATCTTAAATGAAGATTTATCAATTTTCAGATAACGATTCGACCGTTTACTGGTTATTTTGTTAGACGTCTCAAACAGCTTAGACATATAATGCTCATTAAAATGACATGCAACAGAATGAGAAAGTTCATAGTCATAAAAGAAAAAGTCTCTCTTTATTCCAATCAGATTCCATTCAATTACAATCGAAGTGTCACCTCATCTTGGAGAGATACATAGGGGCTGCGCCTCTAAAAAAAAAAAAAACTTCGTGAAGAAAAGAGGAAATAAAAACGAGGTGGAAAAGAGGAGAAGAAGAAAAGGGATGGAAAGAGTTTGTGCGTAAAGAGGAGAATCAGATGGAAGAAAAGGAGAAATAAAAAGTGAGAATGAGGTGTGGAAGAAGAAAGGAAGGAAGAGAGAAATGAATGATATGAGAAAGAGACTAAAGGAGAGGAAGCAGAAAGAAGAAATTGTAAATAGAGAAAGCGCACAAGAAATGTACCGCCTCCTCAGCACATTCCCCAGCACCACAGGAATAACACATGACCCCATAAAGGAGACTAGGGAAAACACAACTCCCACAAGCGTAAGTCCAAAGAAAGCCGAACTGCATCTCGTGCGGATCTCCTGGCAAAGATGATCAAACTTCGACACTTCATCTCGCGCAGATTTCAGTTACGCACCAGAAGAGGCAGAATATCTAGAGTATAAACTCCATAGCAATGAAGCCGCTATTTATAAGAGGGCCAAAGCACTCGGAAATTCGCACAAACGTTTCAAATTCTCCATAAATTAGCATTAAAGACGCCGCACCTTCCAAGAAAATCGTGGTTCGAATGGTCGCACGCAACAATTTCACTTTAACGAGTCAATACTCGCATTGTGCCATTAATAAATTTTTGTGAGTCATCACCAGTCGGGATCGCCAACAAGGCCTCAGCGCTCGGAGCCTAGTAGCTCACTTTGACGAGTTCGACTACTCTGCATAGGCCACACAGCCTAGGAGTCAGATCAACTCAGGCTGGATAGCCAACAAGGCCTGAGAGCCCGAAGCCCAGTAGCTCACTTTGACGAGTTCATCTACTCTACACAAGCCACGCAGTTCTTGTGAAGTCATATCACCAGCTGGATCGCCAACAAGGCCCTCAACGCCCGAGCCCGCAGCTCACTTTGACGAGCCTCCGACCACTCGCATTGTGCCACACGCTCCTGGGGAGGTCGTGATCACCAGTTCGATCGCCAACAATGCCTCGCCGCCAGCCCAAGATTCACTTTCACGAGCCTCGACCACTCGCACAAAGCCACGCAGCCCCAGATCGATCAGCTCAGCCGGATCGCCAACAAGGCCTCGAGCCCAGCAGCTCACTTGACAAGCCCGACCACCGTACAGCCACGCAACCTAAGAGTCGATCACCTGCCGGATCGCCAACAAGGCCTCGCCCGAGCCCAAGAGGCCACTTCGACGAGCCTCGACTACTCAAGACGGTGTCACGCAGCCTCAGAGTCGACTAACTCAGCTTGGTTCCGCTCAACAAGGCCCTCGCGCCCCGGAGCCCAAAGAGCTCACTTTGACGAGCTCGACGATCCGCAGACAGCCAGCGCGAGCCAGGAGTCGATCACTCAGCCGACGCCAACAGCTCCCAAATACCGAGCCTCCAAGAGCTCACTTTGACGAAGTTCATCTACTCCGCACGTGTCATGCAACCTAAGAGTCGACACCAGCCGGATCACCAACAAGGCTCGCCCGAAGCCCGCGGCAAGATTCACTTTGGACGGTTCGGTCCACTCGCACAAGTCATGTAACCTAAGAGTCGATCGCCTCGTCGGATCGCCACCAAGGCCCAAATACCAGCCCAAGAAACACTTCGACGAAAGTTCGATCATCTTACCGCGCCATACCTTAGGAGTCGATCACCAGTTATATCGCCAACAAGGCCTCAACGCCGGGAGCCTGGGGTAGCCTACTTTGACTAGTTCGGCCTACTCTACACGTGTCACGCAGAACTAAGAGTCGTGGATCGGCCTGTTGCCATTCAAATTCGCAGTGCTCAACGCTGTGGAGCCCAAAGAATTTCGCTTTGATGACCTCGACTATTCCTGACTGTGCCATGCAAATTTGAAAGTCTGTTTAGCCCAAGCAGAGTAGCCCATGAAGCCTCAGCGGCCCAGTTTGAAGAGCTCAACTACTCAACTCTACATCCCATCAGCTATCCAACTCGGACGTTCAAGTTAGGCCATGCAGCCAAGAAATTAATACAGATCATGAAGAATAACGCGGAGTGCACAAGTAAAGACGAAAGAGATGAAATAAAAAATGAATATTCATTAAGAAAAAGGCTACATATGTCCTGCACGTTGTAAGATTATACATCGTAAGAAGGAGTGAGCCTCAATAGGTGTCCTATTCTCCGTATGATCCAGGAGAAGACTCCTCTGCCTCCTCGTCGCTAGGGAGGTCAAAGTTGAAATCTAACCGGATAAGCTGCCAGCGTACCCCCTTCACAAAAGCGAGCCACCCGTAAGCCCACCAGTACCAAGCCATCCCTCACTTTCCTATAACTTTGTCACGCTGAGCAACCAAAGTTATTTGCTGATGAACGTCCCCACGCAGCCCGCGACACTCCTCTGTCAGGCGTTCCGCCGAGCTGGCAGCCTCGGTGGCCTCGCGACGAGCCTCGTCCAGCAGCGCCATCTTATCACGCAGGTTGTCTTTGATCGCACGCAGTTCTTCCTTAGACTCCTGAAGCTCGCCTTGAGATGTGAGAAGCTCATCCCTAACCATTCAAGTTCCAGTGACAAGGCATCGTGTTCCATCCCTACCTCTAGCAAGTCATTTTCATAAGAGTCTGCAACTCACATCCCGAACCTCCCGAAGCTCACCTTCGATCGCTTCCTAAGCCGCTGGGCCTCATCTTCCTACCCTACCGAAAGCACGTGCCGACGTGGTGTGCTTCAACGATTTCGAGCTTCACTGTCTCCTCAAATATACGTCCCACCCGAATTTCAAACAAATTTCGCTCAGATCCGGGAGGGAAGCCACCCGGGCCAGAAGCCCGGCCGCTTTAACATAACTTCGTTTAGTTTGGCCTTTCACAAACCTTCAAATGAGTAGCACCCGCACACCCAACATAAATCAACATCCAACGTGTTCAACACAACTTAACTCAAAATGAATCGCACCTAATAAGGTATGGAAACTTACTGAGGTGACCCTCGAAGAGATGCGGCCAGCCTCATCAATCTGGCAAATAAGACTCGACCTCTTTAAGATCAGGAATCCTAAGAATGGATCGAGACTCACGCCTCAGCCGCGAGTCTCTGCATTGAAAAGAAAAGAGTCCCCATCTTCGCCAATTTTGGATTCCGGATCTTTCCTCCTCAACTCTTCCACCCTTCGAGAAGGTGACCTAACACTCTTCGTTGGCGGATCTAAACTTAATGGGCATGATCGCCAACTACCCACCCATGGGACCTTTGCCTTCACAAAGCACCCGCACGGGGCAAACTGGCCCCACCTAAGTGACCTGCTTCGCAGCAGACCTGCACGAAGTCGCGAACTCAAGATCAGAGGAGCTTCACCGGCAGGATCGCGCCCGCCTCCGGCTGGACATGAGTAGACCTGAGAAGGTGAAGACGCCCCCAATTTTGGAACTTTGACCAAAGCCGCCGATCTTTCTCAACAGAGTCCGAGGTTTTTCGTTTCACTCTCCGGGGCTCGAGACGTCGTCTAACTCGAGCCGCAGAGTCTCTCCTTTCAGTGGGTTTAGCAACGGAGGGCCCAATGGGAGAAACTTTCATGGTGGAAGGAGGCGAAGGCCTCAAAGCAGCAGAGCGGGCTGACCTTGAGCTCGAAGGGCCAGGAATGTCCGACTTGATCAGCTCCGCATAGGGGCGAGGAGGACACTCCCAACGCCAAGACTATGACGTTATCCTCAAGATCGCGATCAATTTGAGCACCGAGAAGCATGTAGACAAGTGTAATCGTAAATACCCAATGACCTCACACAAGTTATAACAAAATGCAGCGAACACTCACGTAGATTCTCTGTGCGGTCCAGCCACCTAACCCTGCAGTGTCGTCCCACAAGAGGGTCATATTCCCAATTACGGCCACTAACAAAGAAGTAGCGTCCCTTCCACAACCTGTGGGAAGAGGGAAGACGGAAATCACCAGAGGAGAGCCCAGCGCTGAAAATAGAGGAAGCTCCTCGCGGCCTCCTTCTGCCAAAAGATAGCTGGTGCAGCTACACCGGGACACCGAGCCCCCATTCCTAAAAAACCAATAGACTCAACTAAAATACCCCACCACAAAGGTGCTGAGAAGGATGATTGAAGTGTCGCAAAACCCCTTTTATGAAGGGATGCAGAGGAAAGCGAAGACCATTATCGAAGGCCACTTCAAAGAAGCATACCATCTAAAGACTAAACCACATAGAGGATCAAACGTCAGGGGATCCACACTCAACGCGCCAAAGGGAGGCCGGTAATCGTTCGCAAGCAGCCCTATATGAGGGACCTAATCTGCAGGGCCCTTACGCTAAAGCATGCCGAATCTACTGATCTTAGTATTCGACCCTGCAGATTTAATCAGGTCTACTTTTCCCTTACCCTTGTCCAATGGAAAAGGAGGCGCCCTTGGTATCTCTCAGTTCAATCCCTGCCGAACGACGGAGACACCGGGCCTCGCCAAAGACCGGTACCAAATTTAAGAGCCACCGCACAAATATACGTAGAGAAGAATAGCGACCTGGACCCATGATGAAAGCAAATAAGAAAAATGAAACTTGGTCAACTTAACCCTAGCGCCTCGTCGTACCAGTCAAAAAGAAACCAAAGAGATAAAGACACAGCGGTCCCAGGAATAAAATGGAAGAAGTTATCTCAGGAGAAACACCAGAAAAGGACTCTACACAAAAAAAGGTCAGATGGAGAACTAAGGGAGAATGAAGTACAAATTCGCTGAGAGCAAAGAAGAGGTCGCAGGATCAGGGGCACACAAGACAAAGGAGGACTGCGAAAGAAACAGAAGGAAATTGAAAGGAGTAGGAGAAATAAGCGCGAAAACCAAAGAGTCATCATTATCGCAAGACGTATGACGGCGATCAAGCCTTAACTAACCCAGCCCCGAGCAGACACGTGGAAATTGCATCCGATACGAGAAACGTTACAGCCCTTGCCCACGCACGCCGTACACAAGGGCTGGGGGGCAACTGATAGGGTTTGAAAAATGGGCTCGCAGGCCCACTAAACCCCAAAGGAGAGGCATGCCCGGTTGAAGTATCTAGCTCATGACTTTCAGCCCATGATGAAGGCCCAATCCACTAGGCACATGCCCATCAAGCATCTCAAGCCTTTTACGCCAAACTAAGATTTAAGGATGAAGGCCCACCCGCTTCCGCCAAAGGTCGATTATGGGTAATCAAGAAAGCCCATGTTCTGCAAATCAAGCCAAATCCCATAGATAAGGGAAATAGAATAATCCCCAATAATATATTATCCAGCAAATCTAACTAAATATTACTAGTTAGAAAAGTAAGATAATTCACAAAATTACAGCTCATCAAACGGGATCCCGCCAATAAGGGAGAGAAATAATCCCAAATAGAGCTGTACTTTCTATATCCATAATCAAATCCGATATCAAGAAAATATCCCATCCAATAGGAAAGAATCCTAATCACCATCCAACTGGTAGAACATCTACTATAAATACAAGGCCACCCCATCGGTGAAAGGTACGCAAACATACGCAACACATTCTCGCCCCTCTAAGCGCCTTCATCTTTTCTCACAGAGTACTCGACTTAGGCATCGGGAGCGGCCACGGAGAAGCCTCACCGACCCCTTCTTCCTCCTTGTTTTTGCAGAGGTACTGTGTCCAGAGTCAGAGAACAGCACCGCAAAGAATCCCGCCCAACCACGACGATCCAGAGCCGGGCGCACCAACCCAACAGCCCGGCCCAGTCCGTACCCAACGACCCCCACTCGCCCAAATTCCTGGTCCGTTGAAAAACGCATCATCGCTTGAACTCTACTCCCGCAAATGCTTTCGCAAACTCTAGTCAAAAGAATTGTTCTTCTTTTTCCTGGATAAGAGCTTTTGACATCGAAATCTCAACAAGAAATGAAGAACATAAGAAGATGAGGAAAGAAAACGACTAAAACCTAACTTACCTCCTCAGGCTCGTCGGCCGCCTGCTCGCCGCTCGGTCTAAAACCTTAGGGGCAGGGCTCAAGTTCAAAGATCTCCATTGTGGTTGAGTAGAGCAGAGGAGTAGCTAACAGGTAATGACAAGACCCGACCCGAATACTCCTCCCCAGATTTCCTACTGGTTCTCGCCTCAGTGAAGTTCCACCGTAAAACCCTGAGCACATACGTATGGAACTCCACTTTAAGAAAGAAAGCAACCACGCGCATTAATTTAATATCCCAATTATATATAAAAGACCCACTACATATATAGATAAGGACCTATAAAAGTTCGATACGTAATATCGAGCATTATAAGAGTATTCAGAATTTAGAGGTATAAGAGATGAAGTCTAATACAACAAACAAACAGAGCAGATGCGAGTAGTGTGCCGCATAGCTGTGGGGCGGGTATGAGCAAGGTCAATCTCGGCGCGAAATAAGCCTCACGAACTGCCCTGACCTAGGGAACGCATTTAAAAACAATAATGTGAGATAATAAATCTCAAGAGTATGTTTATAAGGAAATAACATTTTTATTTTCGAAAATTTCTTCTCTCAAACCTTCCGCTCACTCTTTAAAGGTTCCCATTTAGAAACATTTCACAAAACCCAACTTTACCTCTAAGACCAACATATGTAAATCATGTCATCAATTCTAAATGACACAATGTTAAGAACACTATAATCCGACCAGACACAACATAAGGTCAATCACGCACAAAATAACCATGAAAAGCACCATAACCATAAGTATTAGAAAATAGTATGTCATGTTCGTAAATCAACAGCATACCATACCATGTATCCATCATAAACCGTCGGTAAGCCCGACCTCACGACACCGTGGCACTAATGAACCTGTGGTTACACCCACCATCACGCGCAACCAATAAACCTCCAAGTAGACCAGGCCATCACGTGGCAACTAACAAACCTCCAGGTAGACCCGGTCATCACGTGGCAACTAATAAACCTCCAGGTAGACCCGGCCATCACGTGGCAACTAATATAACCATTCCCTTACTCACATGTACTTTCCTAACAATACCGTATTAGAGTCATTCCACAAAATCTTAAGATCCCCCTTTTTAAAACAATAGTTTTTTCGTTGTGGCATATAACCTCAATTCACGATCAAAATATCCCAACACTATAGACTCATCCACTAACTCAAGAAAAACCTTCAAATAGTTAAAATGACAAAACTCATGAAATGATAACTTGTTTGTTATGAGACCGAAAAATCATATATGTATGCAACCAACCATCTCGATCAAAACAAAGATATATGTAAAAACATATAAATCATATAGATATATCAACATAATACCCCAAATCATTTAAAACATATTAACCACTCACGCACTATAGACGCCGCCTTGCTCCCCGCAGATCGTCTCCTACTCCTACGTGAGTGCCTGTAATATAAAATAAAACACCACTTAGGCTCTAATAACTGAACTAACAACATCGGATGCCCCAAGGCCTTAGAACAACTTTTAGAACTATGAAAACCATCCAACTTGACTCCGACATGTCCACTACATTGCGCCCATAGCCCGACACTCAAAATCGCTTTTCGCCTCGAGCCACTCTCGAAATGAACCGTCCAATAATTCATAAAAACATCCACTTTCACTAATCCAACTCCAATTTTTCCTAACTCGACCAATAGGTACTCGATTTTAGTCCAAACTTCTCGGTAATTACCCGAAATTACCCAAAAATGGAAAACCAACCAAACGATGTCCAAAATTCACAAATCACATATCAATGGAAAGCCCAAGAGACCAGGAACTCATCAGTACCATTACCTTGGTCCAACAAACAACAGGCTCTAAAACCCGATCCAATTTCTGGCCAACTTTGCGCTATATCTTTCAAAACGGTGAGGAATCTGCAGTGCGGACCACTGAATGAGTTCTGGGTCCAAAATGGTGGGAGGGAGGTGTGGGGTGGCCTGAAGTGGCCGAAAATGGCCGAAAAATCAAGAAAATTCCGGTGACCCACATCGCGCTTCGCTCGCCGGCCCCGATCCGGCGCCACCGGCCGGTGGCTCATCGTGGAATTCTCACCCGGGCCGTGATCGTCCGAGAGGTGGCGCACCTCCCCGCCGGGCGCGTGGACGTGGGTGGCCTGTGAGTCGCCCCTTGGTCCAAACCCATGGTTCGCAAATGGTCAAAACGACCCTACTCAGTGTTCACAATTTGGAGAGTTTTTCCTAGGGTTTTGAGCTCAAGATGGTGTTTTCGAGGGCTGTGGTTTCCATTTGCACCCAAAGTTATATGAGATAGGGTCAAATGCTTTCTGTGTAAAAAAAAAAACCCTAGACAGACTTGACACCGGTAAAGTGTCAGTCATTTGAACTTCATACCCGTAACTTTATCCATAAGCCTGATGCAATGCCCGCCCCGTCTATGAACTCGTATCGACGAGGCCTACGAAATGGTGCCTTGGGCTAACCAAAACCATTCATCCGAAAAGTCAACTTGGCCCACATACTAAGTGTTGGTCAAACTTGGTCAAACTTGGTCAAATGTGTTAAAACTCGTATTATTTGGTACCTGCCGCATGTGCAAGCTCCCCCACCCCCGTAATTTGCATTTCGCCTCACCAGAACACGTTCCTCTTTAGAACATGAGATTGTCGAACGACGCCGCTTCGTCAGAGGACGTAAAACGATGTCGCTTTCATTAGCGAATTTTTTTTTAAATACAACATAATACGACATCGTTTTGGTATATGCATAATTTAAAAAATAATAATTAGCCCCAAACGACGTCATGCATTTAAAGGCTAAAACGATGTCGTTGCCCTTAACCGCTTAGCACCTCTAAAACCTTCCAACTCCCATTTTTAAGCATGTTTCCAACCGAAAATGTGGCTTAGTAACCGTATTTCGCAACTTTTAATTAAGTTCAATATATAATATTATAAATAAAATAAGAATAATAATTAACAAAACCATAAATCATATTTCAGAACAATATAAAATACAAATATAAATATTATTTTTTATTTTACCAAACATTAATAAGATTAATTCAAAATTAATAATTTATTAAAAAACAAGCATAAATAAGAATAATGGAAAATTAATAGGGTAAATATATATTATTATTGATTGATTAATTAATCTAATTGTATTAATATATTAAAATGAATATGGTAATATATTATACCTAAAATAAGAATAATAAATTAACAAACCATAAATCATATTTTTGTGAACAATATAAAATATAAATACAAATACAAATATTATTTTATTTATTTTACTAAAAACAATAAGATTAATTCAAAATTAATAATTTATGAAAACAAGCATAAATAAGAATAATTAATCTAATTGTATTAATATTAAATTAATATGGTAATATATATTATAAATAAAATAAGATAAATAATTGTAAATATTTATTGATCTTTTTCTCCCATATTTCATTAATTTTGATTTAGCAAGTAAAAAATATCTATCTTTTTAAAAACAATATAGATACTTATTATAATTCTTCTTAAATTAACTAAAATAACACTTTAATTTACTTCTAATTGAAAATGGAAATTATGTAAATCTATTTACCATTGCAGAAATTTAATTTGTTGAAGAACAATTATATTAGAAAATAATTTAATTGTATGATATTTTTTGTTTTACTTTTATACATGGTTAGGTGAACATTTTGGAATGACTTCAAAACATGATATTGGTTATAAGCATGCAAAACCATTCGATGGTAATAGAAGAACCCCCAAATGTAAGTACTGTGGAAAAGTTATTCATGGAGGTATAACAAGATTAAAGCAACACATTGCACATGTCACGCCCCGAAACCCATCCTAGGGCCATGACTGTCAATTCACACCCTCAAGCCTTCAGCCTAAAGGTTTGAAGTGTGAAACGACACTAACCTTCCTTGTAACTGGATTTTTGTCCAGTTACCAACACATGTTCAAAGTTGAAGTGTGAAACTTTTTAAATTCATAAATTCTCCAAATTCAAAATTTCATGCCAGCAAAAATTACTTCTAAATATCCAAATCTCAATTATAAATGTCATATAAAGCTGTTCAGAATATAATAATATTTGGGATCTCCTAAATCCAACTTTGTACTAATATAAAAACGAATGTTATTATTCAAGTGACTTCTCAATTAACTTTCAAAACCCAACATTTCACATAAATAAGAACTTATTAGTTCAACATGTTCCAACATAAAACTCTAATCAAATCCTAATGATGACGTATCCCCAACGTAAATAACACCACTCGAAACTAAAAGACGAAAAATATGTCAACGAATGGGAGTGAGCTTAAAGCTCAATAAGAAATACTAATACATTTTCATGGATCAAAAAAGTTTTCAATCATATAACAAATAGAGATGTTTTCATCAAACTTAGATTCAAAAAATGTCGGGAACATTAACAAAATATACTTCCAAACATTCTCACATCCATTTCAAATCAATTTCATATCAAATGTGATCCAAACAATTTCATATCAAATTTCGATTCAAACACTTTCATATCAAGTCCAAAATCAATTACATTTCAAATATATTTTTCGTCATCAAATATCAAATGGTGCCTAGCCATGTGGGACTTTTCAAATGGGTGGCTAGCCGTAAATTGTTTATTTTAAGGTGGATGGAACCAAACACTACTAGTACTAGTAACCTCTAACCGAAACCCCTAGAGACTGGGGTTCAAATCAATTACATTCGCCACCAAGGAATGTAGTTAGTCAACTATTTTCCCGCTGACAAGGGCCAAATAGTGTCAACTATCATTCCTCAAGTACAGAGTCGAACTAACTGTGAGTCAAATATTTCATTCAAAAGTTCAAATTATGAAACATCATATCTTCACATTTCCTTTCATAAACAAAACAAATCTCAAAAACTACTATTTGATTCATGGATAATCAAATAAATAAAAAAGTAAAACTTTTCATAAACCAAGATTATATATAATTCAGTTAAAACAATTTTCATCCTCAAATGAAGTAAAAACAAACAATTTTCTTTTTAAAGATCTGCATTAATATCTCTTACCTCAAAGGAGTACTCAAAAGCTTTGAAAGAGTTAATACGAAGAATTTCACCTCAATGAAATATTTCTTCTAAAATAACATGTTAAAACTATCATCATTACTTATTTGCCTTAAACTTCATAAGTTGATATTCTTAATAAAATATTTACTTACCAAAAATACATATATCTTTAAATACTTATCAAATATAATATTTATAAAATTTAGCATTTTCAAATTTATCTTATTTGTTTTTTTTTTTTTTCAAAACTTATCCTCAAATATTTGTTTCTTTTTTTTTTTTTTCTAAAATAAATCTTGAATATCTAGCATTATTCTTTTTTTTTTCAATCTCATAGCCTACTGTTAACACCTTTCTTTCTTATATTTTTTTTCTTTTACTTTTTCATTCTCATACTTAAAAGGTTCACACGTGACACTACCACTTATTTTATTTATTTTTTATTTTTGAAAAGAATTCAGAGCGAAATCTAAATCTAATTCTTCAGTTCATTTAAAACTGAAAGAAAAATTAAATCTACTCTAAAGAAATTTAAAAAATAAAATAAGAGATCTTACTTTAGAGAAATTTGTTCTCTCAAAACCTAGATCCGAAAGTCGACGCCTTCTCCGGAATTCTACCAACCTAGAGAGAAATTCAAAAGAAAAATAAAATGATTTTCTTTCTTATTCCACTTATACATAGGGTATCTATTAGAAAATTACCTTTACCCCTTTTTCATTAAATTAATTAATTAATTAACTAATTGAATTATCATTATTATTTTCCTAACTTATACCTATAAAAATTCCTGTCATTATTATTTTCTCCAACTTATACCTATAAAAATTCTTGTCATTATTATTTTCCCTAACTTATACCTATACAAATTCCTGGGTGTTACAACACATATCTCCGAACAAGTAGAAGGATGTCGAAGTGTATCTACGAAAGTGTCACAAAGCATTAGATTGTATATGTCTAATGCTTCGAACGAAAAAATTCAAATGAAAAAAAAAAAAACGACTTATAAGTTCTTTAAATAAAGAACATTTTCATGAATTGATGAGGTTGATTCTGATGAAGTTGAGGAAGTCGAGATGACTGCTTCGAAAGAAGACAAATGAAACATGCAATGATAGAAAGTCGTTGTTTTTTTTTAAGAAGGTAGACACGGGCATGAGAGGGGTGGTATTTCTTCACAACCTTGTGGTGCCAGTATCAAGCGTGGGCCCGACACGGTTTCAAAGATAAGAGAAGGAGCTTTATAATTTCAAAGGGGATTGATCTCTACATGTTTCATTCAAAACAAAAATCAATAAAAAGTATGTTTTCCGCTGAAGGTGCAAAGAAAGTGGGTAAAGTCATCTCTAAATTTTTTCTCTTCAATGGAATACCTTTCAATGCAACTGATAGTGGGCCTTACTATCAATCTATGATTGATATCATAGCAGAAGCAGGTCCGGGTATCAAGGGTCCTACAGGATACCAAATTGGCAATGCATATTTGGATCATGTATTTGCTTGAGTGTGTTTGGTTGCCATGACATGTGCACTTAGGTGGGGAGTAACCCATGTAGGAAATTATCACTACCCGGGCATTGCCTACCCGTCGAGGGATCAGCCATTTTAGGTACAGTGGAGTGGCTGCAGTGACCGGCGCCACTGGGGAGGTCGTTGCTTTTGAGAAGAAGGCCGACATGTGGCTTTAGTAGATACTTTTGTATAACATGTATTAAAACTTTAAATTTTAAATATATGTTTGAATTAAGAGTGACTTATTAACTCTCGAACTATGGTTGTAAATGGTTGAATATATTTTGGTGAGTATTACGTGCGGGTCTGTTATTTTATCATATGTAGGTGTCTCATGATTGAGACAGATTTTCCGCAGTTGATTCGTGGTCAATCTGACACTGAAATGGGGTGTCGCTTAAACTCATCCAATTTTATCCAAGGGCATAAAAGCTGTTGATGCTTTTCTCTGACCGGGAGAGGCAATTTATTTCCCTTCCACCCAACAAGTATGGTCACCGTGATGAAGGACATTAGCACAAAATTCTTGAACTACCCAACCTACACCTATTGGAGGGTGACTTGCAAATTTCTCCCACCCCTTTTATTGAATCGTTCTTTCAAAGTAGGTGTTCGGGACTGCAAACCTTGACTCTTCTTGTGTGCAGACTGCTATTGAACAACGACATTGTAGAGAAGCTGATAAATATGCTTATGTCATAGTCTTGCTCCCGTGATGATCCTACATCTCCAGACTGCCTTTGGTGCTTCCGTGGTGCCATTCTGCTACTGTTTGCTAATCTTTCTAAGGAGATGGAAGGAAGGTTGCAATCTTTGGTGTGGATGCAACAGGTAATGGGCTAAGGTTTATATAGGATGGTAGAGAAGACTGAGGGCGAAATACTTATGGGGAATGAATGTGAAATCAATGAAGAATGCGAAGGGTTTTTGTCTTGAAAAGGCAAGAGGCATCATTTCGGTGTGGGTGGAGAGTTAGATGTGTAAGTTAAGGAACGCGCATAATAAATATTACTGCCGATATGGGCATTTGAAAACTCGAACCCGTCAGAACAGTAAGCCACAAATGGGTCAACTTTATGACAATGTGAATGGATCCATCAAGTAAATGTGACTGACTAATGAGGATAAACCTCGCTACAACTGGCAGAAAGCTGGCTTTTTATGTTGATTCCCACTGCAGCATGCTATGCGTCCTTTATAGCGAGGAATTAGCTTTTTACACTTGAGCTTCCCAGCTTTTATTACAGAATTTCATGACTTCCTCTGCTTTTCAACCCTATAAACACACCACCAATCACTAAAGAAACCTCTCCAAGGATCAAGTACATAGCTATGAATTTGGTAAAATAAGATAAAATATGGTAAAATAAAACGAAAGAAATAAAAGGTAAGTGAATTAGGTGAAGACACTTCACCTCCTTGGGTTGCCTCCCAAGCATTGCTTTGTTTTCTGTCTTTAGCTCAAAGACCCTGCATCTTAAGGAATCTTAGTACTCAGACCTGCTCTTTTTGCTTATTATCCCGCTTTTGGCGTGCTCAATGTGATTGATGATTTCTTTGTATGGAAGTTCCCTCCGAAGTAAGGCTTTAGACTTTGTGCATTCACCTTAAAACATCCTTTCTCAGGATGCATGGTCACGTCGGAAATCTTGACTTCAATTTCCCCGAAAAGAGTTTGAGTCTAGAATTAAATAGAAGAACTTGTTGACCCAGCTCAAACTCCTTCTTCACAATGTGCTGATCTTGCCAAGCTTTTGTTTTTTCTTTGTATATCCTTGCATTCTTGTAGACTTCATTTCGGAACTCCTCTAACTCACTTAGTTACAATAGTCGTTTCTCACAAGCTACTTTGATGTCCATATTCAGCTGCCTAGTCGCCCAATATGCTTTATGTTCTAACTCCAAGGGTAAGTGACAAGCCTTCCCATAAACTAATCTGAATGGTGACATTCCCAAAGGTGTCTTAAACGAAATTCTATAGGCCTAGAGTGTGTCATCGATCTTTCTAGTCCAATCCTTTTTGGAACTATTAACCGTTTTCTCCAAGATAGATTTTATTTCTCAGTTGGACACCTCGGCTTGTCCGTTAGTCTACGAATGGTAGGCTAGTGATGTGCGATGCCTAACACCGTATTTTCCCAGCACATTATTAACAACCTTATTAAAGAAGTGGGTCCCCCCATCTGTGATCAAAGCTCGTGGAGTGCCAAATCGGGTGAATGAGGATGGGAAAGGTCTCATGAAGTCCATTACCCATATATCAAATAACTCTACTTCTAGGATAACTTGCAAGGGTTGCTCATCCCTTTTTTATATACCCCTCATTCGTTGGCATTTATAACAAGTAGATACGAATTGGTGAGCGTCCTTGAACAAACTTGGCCAGTAGAACCCTGATTGAAGTACCTTTGCGGGTATCCTCTGACCCTAAAGTGTCCTCCACATGCTAGAGTGTGGCAATGGTTTAGTATACCTTCCATTTCCTCCTCTGGCACATATCTTCTAATTACCTGATCAGTGCAATGCTTATATAGAATAGGCTCCTCCCAATGATAGTGCTTCAAATGTGCAAAGAACATCTTCCTCTACTAATAGTTGAACTCAGGTTGGATCACTTTGGCTACCAAGTCATTTACATAATCAGCAAACCATGGCACTGGCTTTACATCCTCAATTACCAAGAGCTGTTCATCAGGAAAATCATCATTCGTGAGAGATGGTCTGTGTAATACCCCGAATTAGACCCTAGTAGTTTTATTGCAATTTTGTAGTATAAGAAAAGTAAAATTGGCATTTTTGGAAATTTGAGTACTAAGGGTAAATTGGTAATTTGACACAGACCCAAAGAATATAATTACAGAAGATTATATGCTAAATTATAAATTGAATAAGTTGATTTGCAAATAGATTAAAAAGGAAGGACCAAATTAAAAAAAAAAAAAAAGGAACTTTGAGCAAAAATGGATAAGACCAAACATGGTCTTAGAATATCTCATTTTTGGCTTTAAAGGTTAGGGCTTTACAGTGGAGAAAGAGAGAAAGGAAGAAGAGAAGAAGAAGAAGGAAGAAGGAAGAAGAGAAGAAGAAGAAAATCTAAGTTTGGAAATTTCTTAATCATGTTTGGAACTTTTGTATGGATTTGTTGGATAGGAAACTACCCTAACTCTTTCTTTGTCTATGTTTGGATTAGGAAAACCCTTACTATTCAATACATGTGTATTTTGGTTGGTTCAAGTCAGTTTTGTGGTTGATTTAGTTTTGGTTGGAAGATTTCAAGTGAAAATGGCCAGAATTGGTCATTCTCAGAAATTGCAGGTGAGTACCAGTACTCAGACTAATGTGGTTTTTAGCCTAGAGGATGTTGAGTACATGTACTGAAGGTTGAGTACCGGTACTCAAAGTTGTTTTTAGTCCTGAGGATGTTAAGTACCGATACTGAAAGTTGAATATTGGTATCGGCAAACCCTCGCTTTTGTCCTATCTGGTCAAGCACTCGAATGAAAGTACAAGATACGATAAGTTTATAAGGAAAATGTTATGTTCGCTTCGCCTTAGCGATCCTGTCATTGAGCAAACATAGTTTCTTGCCCTTATTTGCTAATGTGTTAAGAACAATATAACAAGTTCAGTAAGACATATAATTGTATGCCTGCTTAAGACCGAATAGCGAATGAGTAGGCACCTCTGCTCGTTGCTTCTAAGACTTACTGCTACGACACTTCATATATGGGCAGCACGCTCTGCTCAATACCGTATCGCACTGGGTACCTATTGTGATGTGTTCCTCTCATTCATTGTTACAGGTCTATGTAGGCAAATACTTATATGTTATCTATCTGAATAATGAACAAGAAGGAAGCATAAGAAATCAGTTCTGTTTTGTAATGTACCCACGAAGACTCAGATAAGACTGCTTCAAACTCCTACAGAGATATGAAATTTTGTTATAAGAATTATGTTATATGAAAACTCTGTTATAGAATTCTGTTATACGTAAACTCTGACATATAAGAATTATGTTATATGTATCCTGTAAATGTGGACCACTCCAAGTGGTCATAGTTGTTATCTGTTTCTCACTAAGCTATAAGCTTAGCACGAGTGTTTCATCCATGTAGGTACTGAAGAGGACATCCAAGGCATTCCGCATACGACAGGGCCAACACAGCAACAAGAGTCCACCTGATGTAGGTTTTGATTTTTAGTTTTAGAATGTAAATGTAAAAGTTTTTGTAATAGTGGAATTTGTTTATGTACAAGTAAATGAGACTCAAGAATATGTACAGGACAGTTTAAACACCACTACGGTGGTAGTACTAGAAGTTATATTTCCTTATGGATTTATATATGAAATGGACCCACCAAAGTCAGAAAGTCAAGTAAAGGAGTCCCACTATCGTGTCGCGTCCCTATCTTCGCCCAAGCGAGGGTAGGGGCGTGACAGTCTGCCACTAAGTTTTCGATCCCTTTTTTATCCTTTATCTCCAAACTAAACACTCGCACAATGCACCCATCTAATCAGTCTCGCTTAGCATCCTTGGTCATATGTACTTTATAGCCGAGTGGTCAAGATGCACTATTACCTTGATATCGGGGCATGGTCTAACTTGTCAAATGCAAACACAATTGCTAAAAGCTATATATATATATTTTTTTTTTGTTGCATAATTCAATCGTGCTTCATTTAAGTTTCTGCTTGCATAATAGATGACTTGAAATATTCTCTCCTTCTTTTGGCCTAATACTACCCTATTGTAAAGTCGCTTGCATCACACATCAACTCAAAAATGAGGTCCTAATCCGGTGCTACTACAATTAGTGCTGAAATTAATTCCTTTTTCAGAATCGAGAATGCTTTTGTGCACTATTCGTCAAATTCGAAAGGAGCTCCTTGGACTATCAGATTTGACAAGGGCTTGACTATTTTGAAAAAGTCCTTGATGAATCTCCTATAGAACCCATGCCTCGTAGTTTCTTATCCCTTCATTGGAAGATGGGGGAGGTGTAGCCTTCTATTTGCTTCACCCGCTTTATTTACCAATTCCTCTCAAATCTTATGCCCAAGTATTTTGCCTTCCTTCACAATGAAGTGGCACTTTTCCCAATTTAATACTAGGTTGGTTTCTTCACATCTCACCAAAGCATCCCTCAAGTTCTCGATACAATTATCAAAAGATTTCCCTAAAACTAAGAAGTCATCCATGAACACCTCAATGGTCTTTTCTACCATGTCTAAAAATATGGCCATCATGCATCTTTGGAATGTGCCAGTGCATTACATAACCCAAATGGCATCCTCCTAAACGCAAAAGTATCGTAGGGGCATGTGAAAGTGGTTTTATCCTGGTCTTCTGGTGCTATGGTAATCTAGTTGTAACCCGAATAACCATCTAAGAAACATTAGTACCCATGCCTTGCCAGCCTGTCCAACATCTGATCCATAAACGAAAGTGGGAAGTGATCTTTTTTGGTTGCCTTATTCAACTTCCGATAATCTATGTAGATTCTCCATCCAGTCACTGTTCTAGAAGGGATCAATATGTTGCTATCTATCTTGATTACTGTCGTCCCTCCTTTCTTAGGCACTACCTGCACTGGACTTACCTAAGAACTATCAGATATGGGGTAGATTACTCCTGGATCTAGCCACTTCAATGCTTCCTTTCGTACCTCCTCCTTCATAGTCAGATTAAGTCTTCTTTATGCTTCCACTGAAGGCTTGTGATCATCTTCCAATAAAATCCGATGCATGCACATAGAGGGACGGATCCCCTTTAAATCTACTAAGGACCACCCAATAGCATTTTTGTGGTCCCGAAGTACTCTCAATAGTTTCTCCTCTTCCACTGTTGTTAAAGATGCTGAAATAATCAATGGTAAAGTTGAGGATTGCCCAGATACGCATACCTCAAATGGTTTGGTAATGGCTTCTGCTCCAATTGTGGTGGTTTTTCAAATGAGGGCTCTAATCTTTGTGTATTCTCTCCCAAAGGTTCATAGTATTTTCTTCTATTTTGTTCAAAAGAGTCCATTCATTTCACATACCCCTCAGCTTCTTCACATAATTCGTCCTGCTCATCCTGCACAAGGCTAATCTCCAAAGGATCATTCAGACTGCTTTGGTTAGACACTATAGCCTCTACTGTCTTAACCATGAAACATGAATCACTCTCTGTTGGGTGTCGTATGGCATCAAACACGCTGAATTTTACCTCATCATCTTAAACTCTTAGTTTCAGCTCCCCCCGATGTACATCAATCATGGCTCGTCCAGTTGCCAAAAACGGTCTACCCAATATGATGGGTATCTCCTGGTCTTCCTCCATGTCCAACACTATAAAATCAGCTGGAAAGATGAACTTGTCCACCTTTACTAGTACATCTTCTATCACCCCCGTTGGATGCTTTAATGATATGTCTGCCAGTTGATGCTTCAATGATATGTCTGGTAGTTGAAGAGTGATAGTTATAGGTCGAGCTTCACCCAACCCTAATCGTTTGAATATCGATAAGGGCATGAGATTGATACTGGCTCCCAAGTTGCATAAGGCTCTCTTAAAAATTGTGTTCCCTATCTTGCACAGGATTGTAAAACTGCATAGATTCTTCAGTTTCTGCAGTAGCTTCCTCTGAAGAATAGCGCCGCACTCCTCGATAAGGTTTATTGTCTCATAATCTGAAAATCTTCTTTTCTTTGACAATATGTCCTTCATGAATTTCACATAGTTGGGCATCTGTTATAATGCCTCCGCGAAAGGAATATTGATGTGCAATTTTTAAAATACTTCCATAAACTTGGTAAACTGCTTATCCAGCTTATTCTTTTTCAAGTGTTAAGGATACGAGTTTGGTGGAGTTGAGTCATCCATATCTGCCTGTTTCTCATTCTCTTTCCTCTTTTCTTTCTTTTCTACCAACTTCTTCTCTTGGGGCTACTCCCCTTCTAGTTGTTCTTCCTACCTTGTTTGATCTGTCGCTTTAGTCTCTACTCATGTCACCACTGGTGGTGGTCTCGGTGCTACCAATTCTCTACCACTTCTTAAAGTGATAGCTTTCACATGCTATTTACCTTCTCTTCTCGGATTCACTTCCGCATTGCTCGGTAATGAACCCTATTGTCTCTCAGTCAACAAGGTTGCCATCTGCCCTATCTGTGTAACACCCCCAAATTATACCCTAGTAGTTTATTACATGTTTAGGGTATAATATAAGTAAAATTAGCATTTTTTGGAAATTAAGTGTGAAGAAGGATATAACCAAGATTTTTGAAGAAGTAAAGGTTAAATTGGTAATTTGTAAAATGAGGACTCAAAGGTCATAAAACAAGAAGATGATATGTTATTGTAGGAATTTAGATAAATCGATTTTCAAATAGGATGAAGTGGAAGGACTTGCAAGAGCTAAGCAATTAAGTCAAAAAGAGGTATGAGCCAAACAAGGCTTTATAACAAATGAGGGGATAAGATCAAATTGTCTAGGAATGAGAAAAGTTTAATTTTGATTTTTTTTGTTGGCCTTGGAGTGCTAGGGCTTACGGTTTGGAGGAGAACCAAGTTTGGTTTGCTTTTCTCTCCATCTTTTGGGTTCTCCTTGTTTAAGTAAGAAGAAAATATAAGAAATCAAGGTATGGAATTCATGTTTGGAACTCTCATATTTGTTAGTACAAAACTTTTGTATGGAATTGTTGGTTAGGAAACCCTCCTAACTCTCTCTTTGCCTATGTTTAGGTTTGAAGAACCCTATCTCTATATAAAAGTGATTTGTGTTGGTTTTAGTTCAATTTGGTGGTTGGTTTTGGGTTTTGGTTGGAAATCACGGGTGAAAAGAGGCAAATCTGCAAAAATCGCATGTGAGTACCAATACTGAAAGTTGAGTACCGGTACTCAAAGTTGTTTTTGCCCAGAGGATATTGAGTACCTAAGATCGTAAAGTTGAGTACCGACATCAAATCATTTTTGGTCCGGGAGGATATTGAGTGCCGGTACTAAAAGTCGAGCACCCAGACTCAAAGTGGTTTGGCTGGGTCTAGAGGATATTGAGTAAATCGACATCTAAAGTTGAGCATCGGGTAATCGACAAATGAGTACCGCATCGAAAGTTGAGTACCAGTACTGAAAGTTGAGTACCAATACTCAAAGTTGAGTACCAGTACTCAAAGTTGTTTAAGGTCCGAGTACCTGTCCTACAATCTTGTTTTGTTCTGTTCTTCCTTTAATTCTAGCAATCATTCATTGGATTAATGAGGATCCTAATAAGTGAATGAAAGGGTCCGTACATGTATACAAGTGTATGCAAATTATCTAATTTACCGCTTCTTACAAAGCTTCACTTCAATTTCTGGCGATCCTGTCGTTGGGCAAACCTTGTTTCTTACCCTTATTTGCTAATGTGCTTAAGAATAAAATAACAAGTTCGAAAACACATATAATTGTATGTCTGTCGAATACCGAATAGTGAATGAATAGCACTGCTCAAGGCGCATGACACCTCGCATTTCGCTACGACACCTCTCGCTACGCGGCATGCACGCTCTCGCTCGCTTCGCTCTTTGCTAGTGCTACGACACTTCGCTTACGTGCGCACACAACTTTGATTACATGACACTCCTACTACCGCTAATAAGACTTCGCATGCGGGCTACACGCACAGGCTTCAAGACTTCCAGACAAGATCGCATAAGCACTTCGGTACCTATTGTGTTGTGTCTCTCATTCATTCTTATCGGGTCTATACATGCAATATTTAATTATACGATGTGTTAATACGAATACCGAACACAAGAAACATAAGTAATCAATCTCCGCTCTTGTTCAGATTGTGCCTACGGCACCTTCTATACAAAACATCTCTATTCCGAACTCTTACTATATATGAAAACCTTGTTATAAGAATTATGTTATATGAAAACTCTATTATAGAATTCCGTTATACGTAAACTCTGACATATGCATTATGTTATCCTGTAATTGTGGACCACTTCAAGTGGTCATATTTGTTATCCGTTCCTCTTAATTAAGCTATGTTAACATTTCCAAGCAAGCTTCATCCACGTAGTACCGAAGAGGCATCTCGTATTCCGTGATTCGTCAGGGCCAACACAACAATAAGAGTCCACCTGATGTAGGCTTTTTGATTTTTTTTTTTTTTTTTGAATGTAAATGTAAAAGTTTTTTATAATAGTGGAATTTGTTTATGTACAAGTAAATGGAACTCGAATATGTATATTGTGATACTTAAACACCATACCACAAAGGTTGTATTACAAGTTTTATTTCATTGTGAAATTATATATGAAATGGGCCCACCAATGTCAGAAAATGAGGTTAAAGAGTCTCAGTCTCGTGTCGCACCCCCTCTCTTAGCCCAAGTAGGGGTAGGGGCGTGACAATCTGCACCTCCAAATTCCTCAACTGTGCTGCTTGATTATGCAGTTGGGTTGATTGGTTCTGAATATTTGCCTTAGTTTCATTCATAAAGGTCGTATGAGAAGCGAGCATCTAAGCTAGTGCTTCTTCCAAATCTACCTTCTTTTCCTATGGCTATTTGCTCGCTTGGGTGATGGCATATTATTTTGATTATTTCTCCATCCATAGTTTTGATTATTCCGCCATCCCTGCCTTTGGTTTTGGAAACTATTACCTCCATATGGGCTTTGTTGTTACTACTGGTTATATCTAGCCACATATTGTGCCTACTCCATAGTCATCTATCCTGATTGACATTCCATACTGCCGTGTTGTCCCCCGCAGAAATCCCATATCTCCCAAGGATTCATTTGAATAGCATTCACTGCCTCTTGTTATTTCTACAATTGTTTAGTGAGCAAAGAGACTTTGACGGCCAAGTTGTTAAACACATCTAAATCCAAGCCTCTAATGTCTTCCTTACTACTACCCTGTCCTTGGGCCGTTGAATATTGTTTGTTGCCATGTCCTCTAAGATTCCATAGGCCTAGTTTGTGGTCTTTTTCATAAATGCACCCCCAGCTTAAGCATCTATAACTGTCCGAGTGGAATCACTCAATCCGTTATAGAACGTATGCACTTGCATCCATCTAGTCAACCCGTGGGTGTATCCTCTCAACAAATTGCAAACCTCTCCCGCTTCAACTAAATTCTCCTTCCATCTCGTCAAGGTGTTAATCTCCCCGCACCCGCCTGGCGTAATTTTGAAGGGGGGAAAGAACTTCGTAAGAAACTTCTGTATCAAATCATTCCATGAAGTGATGGAGTCTGATGGTTGACTCGTCAACCAATGCTTAGCCTTGTCACTCAATGTCAATGGGAACAATCTCATTATGAGAGATTCATCTGTCACACCATTATATTTGATCGTGTCACATACCTCTATGAAGTTTGTCAGATGTGTATTTGGGTTCTCACTTGCTAACCCGTGAAATTAAATGTTCTGAAGCATCTAAAGAGTCACTGGCTTCAACTCAAAATTATTAGCTTGAATAGGCAGTCTTCTTATAGCAGACTAAAAAACTGTTGGTGGTAGAGCAAACTCCTTAAGCAACATATGAGGGTCATCCGGCTGTATAAAAGGTTTTGGGACATTACTCCTACCATTATTACCATTGTGTCCCCTTTGCGGCTCATTCCGCTCATGGCCTTGATTTGCTCTTCCTAATTCTGCATGGTTGCTTGATGTCTCACCTGTGCTTCTCTTTGCTCTCTACGTAGTCTATTTGCGGTTCTCTCTAGCTCAAGATCGAAAGGAACTAGCTCACCTTGACCCTGTCTTCTCATGCACGTAAATCAACCTCCTGAAACACACATAAACAACAGTAAGAGAAGACCAAGTCACAAGCACTAATATAGGATAAATAAAATTGAAAAAAAAAAAAGAAGAATGATCCAAAGTAATATATAAGTGTGCTATTTTCAATATCAATACGATTACTTCTCCTCGGAAACGGGGCTAAAAACTTGAAAGGCGCCAAATAGGTGTATAAATTGGTATCAAAATGTATACCCTTTCATGCAAGTATACGCATCGAGTTTATGTAGTATAATGGCTAGTCAAGTGTTGTCCCACAAGGAGAAGTGTGTTAATTATTGAATTAACGCCTTAAATATTATCTAGACCTAAAATCGTAATGAATCCCGATAAACGGAAAGAAAAATTAATCCTAAGTTGTTTGCAAAACCAATTAATGAAAAGTAGGGTTTTGCCTCCACCTACCGCACTCGATGGATTGCAACCTAGATAGATTATTCATTCAGTATACTAATAGATTCACATTGTTGGGTTAATCATGTCTATAAGATATTCTCTCTCAAGAAATAACTGTCTATCTCACTAGTAGGGTGTATTGCATCTCTGCCTCAACCTTGGACTCCGAAACGCTTAATTGTTTAAACCCTAAATGCCATATTTTGAACCAAGATATCTCTATTCACTAATTGACCAAGTGTTGCTCTATTCATATCCTTAGGGGTCATCATCTCTCGATCTCAAACTCCTAGCAAAAATATGCCAATGCTGGCCAAACACTACCATGTAAATAAAGTGTAGAAATAGAGCAAGTCGAGATGAAATGAATGCATATACTGAATGAAAACAAAATTTACAATTAATCCATTCGAGCGTAGCAAGGCTACGTCAAAACCTTAGAGATAAAACTAGAACATAGTATAAGTCAGTACAACCATGGGAATCAAAATCATCAAATGTTTAGAGAAGGAAATAAAGAAACTAAGGTGCACACGATGTCTCGATCCAAGCACTTCGTCGTCTCCTTCTTTCGATCGTTAACCTCCATGCTTTCGTACCTTTGTCTGATGTCTCCCCCCTGACGACTGTTTTCTTTTCGTGTCTTAGGTATTCTTTTTATATACTATCTTGGAATTTTGCTCAGATTCACACATAATGGCTTGGGCTTTCCTTGTCCCATCGTAGCGAGCAAAGGTTACGGTCGTAGCTAATCTACCGCCGCAACAGACTATCTTCCTATTGTGAGTGCCCACGACTAGTCAAACCTCTTCATCGCTATAGCTGGTCAGAGCGAGTTGAAGTTCCTTCTGTTCCCTTTGACTTGTAGCGAGCTCCTCCTCCGCTTCAACTGTAGTCACATCGGTGATCACCAGACTCTCCGCTATAGCGAGCAGCTGTAGCAACACAATTTCACTTGTTGTATAGACTTTCCTTTTCTTTGCTTCACCAAGCATACCTGCAACAAAAACCACAAGATTTACTCAGAATATGCTTGGAAACAATGAGGAAAGCTTCTAAATGCAGAGAGAAACATGTTCAAATCATAGTACTTTATAGCTCTCATCACGGGCCAATCATTTACCGCTTGCACTTTCCTTTCATCCATCCGAATATGACCTTCACCAATCTTGTGACCCAAAAACGTGATCTGCTCTCTTGCAAACTCATACTTTTCTGGTTTCACGTACAGTTTGTGTTCCCTAAGCAACTAGAACACCTTTTTCAAATGTGTCTCGTGCTCACTTAGAGTCTGGTTGTACACCACAATGTCATCTTAGTAGACGACTACAAAATCATCGAGATAATCAAACAAGACATCATTCATTAAAATACAGAATGTTGTCAGGGCATTTGCAAGCCCAAACAACATTACAAGGAATTCATAAGAACCATAACTAGTTACACATGTGGTTTTCCCTTCATCACCTTCCGTGATCCAGACTTTCCAATAGCCTGATCTCATGTCTAGCTTTGTGAAGTATAGAACCTTTGCTAATCTATCAAACAATTCAGCCACTAAAGGAATCAGGTACTTGTTTTTAATGGTTACCTTGTTTAGAGCTCGGTAATCTATACACATGCACAGTGATCCATCATGCTTTTTTGGAATAAAACAAGTGCACCATCGGGGCCCTCAAAGGCTGAATCATGCCACCATCCAGCAATTCTTTCAATTGTTTCTAAGTTCCAAGAATTCAAGTAGGCCATCTTGCAAGGGAGTCAAGAAGAGGTTCGCCTTGGCATCAATTCGACCCAGATCAATGGGTCGCCAAGGAGGCAACTCAAGTACCCTAAAGGCATCATGTCTCTAAATTCCTTTAGTATCCCAACCACTAAATCAGGAACTTCAACATTATGTCCTTCATGAATTTCTACCACGCCGCAAGGTATGTCTCTTGCCCTTGTTTAAGCCCTTTCTTTAATCGAAGAGCCAACACCATCTTAGCCTTGCCATGTTTTTCCCCCTCTCCTTTCACCGCATTCACAAAGCAGGGTTGTTTTTCCTCTAAGATCATAAGTCCACCCAAATGAGGGATAAGGGCATCCTTAAACTTGAGGGAGAAATCAATCACGAGAATAAGATTGAAATCATCTAATGGAACACAAAGTAAATTGCATTTACCATTCCACCCACCTACTTGCAACAAGACATCCTTCGCGATGCCTTGAATTCTCTGAGCCTTACTATTCACAACTTTGATCCAACTGTCTTCGTCTACCAACTTCAGTCCCAATCTTGAGGCCTCACATGTTGCAAAAAAATTATGAGTGGCACCGCTATCCACCATTGCCTTTACTCGGATCCCATTTATCAGCACATGAACATGCTCTAAATTTTTCCGCGTCGAGGTCTCACCACTTATTGCATTTAGAAGTTGCAGAGGATTCACTCGGGAGGGTGAATCATCTAGCCTTCATTCCCTCGCAGTGACCAAGGCACAAGCTTATTCGGGGCAAATTGCCTCGGTGAGGGCCATCAGAATGTAGAAGCAAACCTTAACGCCTTGTTGTTCTGGTCGTGACATATTTTGTGGTTGTCTCCACAAGCTTTGGTTCTACAACACATTTTCTTGTTCCTTTCCAACCAGCCTTCTTATTAAAAGAAGGATTTCCCTCTACTTTACCCTTCTTACCCCCATCTATCTTGGACTTGCTTGTGGTGTTGATGGCGCTGCCCATCTTATAGTCCACCAAGCAGTCCGTTGTAGCCATTACAGCCAGCAGGTCACGAACTCCCTGTCTCCTTAGTTTTTTTTATGCCTAGCCTTGTAATCCCGATATAAAGTTGAATAACTTGTCCTCATCCAACATGTTCCTGATACCCAACATTAGAGGACTAAATTCTTAATGTATTCCCTTATCAAAACCATTTGCCTCAATTACTTCAAGGACTCTCTTGCAAGCCAGGTTGAATTCGAAGGCAAGAATTGTTCTTTTAGTTCCTTTTTTAGAGCCTCCCAAGTAGTAATCTAGGGCCTTCCCGACTCTGCATCATCCCCCATCCAAGTGCGCCACCATAACTTTGCATCACCAAATAGGTACATGCTTGTTATGGACACCATTTCACCATCAAGCACATGAGCAGCCTTAAAGAATGCTCCATGTCCCATAGGAAGTTTTCTAGTTCCTTTGCATTTCTAGCACCCCCAAACCCTTATGGTTCTGGTACACGTACCTTGGGTGGGGCACCCGACTCCATAGAGGGACATTCAGCCACTGCCTTCTTAAGGATAGCGATTTCTGCCCCCATGGACTTAACCGCATTCTAGTAATCAGCCATCAATGACTGTAGATCGGATTTTAGGCTATCAATCCTTTCCCCCGCATACTGATCGCTTGATTCCATTAGTCTACGCTGCACTTCAAACTCATTCTTAAATGAGTAAGCAAATGCAGACACAATTTCCTCCTCCTCGGGCCATTCCCCCTATAGTGTTTCAAATTGGGCAGTACGTTCTTTCACTCTTTCCCTAGCCATCTTTCTAGGCTTTGATACCCCTTGTCACACCCTTGAATAATGGCAATGAATTTCTCACCTTTATGGATGCACGGTGCTAAACCGTTTAGCCAACCTTCCATCATTATGTCTCACAAAAGTGTATAAATGAGACTTGTTTTACAGGAATTGCTTCTAAACTTGTATTTCTCAAAAATGTCAAGTGCTCCTCCACTTTCTACATACAATACTTTTCTTATTACAAAGTTGTGCACGCTCTCTAACCTTCCCACATTAGAGACAATTCCCTTTTATAGGTCGAGGTGTCTCTTCCCAACATGTGCCTATTTCCTTTGAATTTGAACTCGAATTATGGCTCCCACTTTGAATTCTGGCTCCCAATTTGAATTCTGACTCACATTTCAAATTCTGGCTCTCATCCCTCTTCATTCAAACTCCCACTCTGTTGGGAACAGTGCATGCCACCATGCACCACCATGGTCTACCTTGTTTCATTAGGTGCCCTCATAGGAGTAAGGCATACCAATGAGGCCTTTCTCTCCGGTCAACGGTCTAGGCATCTGAGGGGGTAACACTCGGACTAAAGCTAGGTCCACCCTTGTTAATGGCTCTAATAGTCAGAGACCAATTTGTAAGAATTCACCATCAAGACTTCTCTAAGGGCCAAGTCAAGGAGAGGTAAGTCTCCAAGCCAAACGTCTCTCTAGAAGAAGATTTCAACCCC
This sequence comes from Tetrastigma voinierianum, assembly GCA_016808115.1. Lineage (NCBI taxonomy): Eukaryota > Viridiplantae > Streptophyta > Magnoliopsida > Vitales > Vitaceae > Tetrastigma > Tetrastigma voinierianum. The sequence continues at coordinate 49,643 of JAEQBH010005540.1, read as the reverse complement.
ATAATAGATCCTTGCACGATTTCCTTTCTTGAGAATTTTATGCGCTGCTACCATGTTATTCCATACATTGGAGGCGACCCTTTTCTTCTTAAATTAGAAAGAGAATAGCTACGGTAAGCTCGAGTGTTTTACATATTGATTTGGATTCTTATCACTTTTTGGAGTGAGGTCTATAAAAAATATGTTAGAATATTCTGATCAAATTGCTAAAAAGCTCAAGCTTATATAAGCTCGAGCTTTTTTCAACCAAACCCAATTGAAAATATGATCCATTTTGCCTTTCATGTGCTTTACATGAATAATTTTGGCCTAAAGTTTGTCTTGATCTATAATTAGTCTCCAACCCAATTTAGTCACAAATGCCTAGTTCATATTCCGCATCCTCTTGATTCCCGACCTCCATTGTTTTTTTGTTGAGTCACTAAATCCCAATCAAGTCAATTTAATATTGATGATTATTAAATTTTTTTTAATCATAAACTAAATAAATAGATGAATCGAGTTACCTTTTCAAAAAATTAAAAAAGAAGAAAGAATAGAGTTACAAACATTTGTTGTCAGCAAAGTAAATCAAATGACTTGTATAAACTTTTAGTGCAAGGATTCATTAAATCAATAGTAGAGTCCGGATTCATTTTGTAGGACAAGATTAAGTAAGATAAATAAATTTTGTAACATTTTAATAAGAGCAAAGTATGATACTTCGGTTTGAATCCCCTTCAATAAAATATGAAAATAAAAAAAGATTTGAGTAGGGTCAAGTGCCCCATTGGCATGAGATGGGTCCGTCGAGAATGTAACTTAATTATTTAATTGATTTAGTAGATTATACAACACGTCCTTTAATTAACTATACTTTGATATTTATATTTATATTTTTAATCTAGTTATTAATATTTCATTTGAGTTGACCTATTAAGTATAACATGTTAATATTAATTTTAATAGGAGCCATATGTGTATTGAATTAACTCTTATTTTTATTTTAAAATTTATTTATTTTTATCTAATCGAGAGATGGTGAGGATAATTAAATAGTCATGTTTGACTTAGACTAATTCTTTATTTTTTCTTAATTAATTTATGGCTTTGACTTTTCTTAGGCGGCTCAATCAAACAAAGAAGGGTGAATTTGTACTCTCTATTTATTTATTTTTTCCCATGAAATTGGAAAGCAAACTCAACATTGGATTCAATCTAAGAAATTCAAAGGAACCCATCAATTCATCTTTTTGATTTAAACATAAATAAACCCACGTTTTACAAATAATATTTATTGAGTATTTGGGAAAATTTTCTAAAGAAAAAACTATTTTTGCCACAAATTTAAAATTAATTCTAAAAAAATGAAAAGTTTCTTGAATCATAGGTGACATTCACATGTCTAACATGGTACGTGACTAAAATAATTGAAAATTATTCACATGGTGTCTCATGTGTTTATAATTGCAAGCATATCCCAAACATCACAGGATAACGCATGCCATCCTATGGGGGGCTACCTCTAGGTTTAAAATTATTGATAAATGTATATTTTAAAATAAAGTTCATCATTAATCTTGTTAATCTGGTTTCTGATACACATGCTCGCATGATTTATGTTTCGATCATACTCTTTTCAAAAAAAATAAATGTTTTGATCATAATTTTTCTTTTTTAAGGATAACGATTCGATCATTCTTTATGTCTAAAAAAGCATACTTACATAGCAGCTGAAATGGTTTTATTCGAAGCCTTAATAAAGACAAATTCTCAGATTCAGATATATAATAATATACGTCATTATCAGACTTAATCCTGATCTCGACCCTTTACGCCTTCGCCGCTTTTTTATCACAGGCACTCTACCACTTGCATAATGGGCTAATTCAATTTCTCTATTTTTTAATTGAAGAAACATAATTTTATATTTATCTGTAATTTTTTATAAAATTAATGATATTTGTACATAAAAAATATTTATTTTTTTAAAATATCATAAAAGCTCATTAAAATGCGATATTATCTATTTTTTCTTGAAAATAAATGTTATTTTAACTAGGATATCAAATAATGATTTAATTTTTATAGAAAAAAAAAATTGAGGATCCATATGTCTAATCAATTGATAAAACGTTCAAAATTTAAAAAAATATAAAATATTTATAAGAGACAAATTAATGGGAACACTTTACTAAAAAATATATAATTAAGTAATTTCCATTCATAAATATATTTTTAATGCCTTTAGGAATTAATTTTATATAAAAATAACTAGTAAAATCAATTCCAAAATTTAATGTAATCCTAATACTTAGGATTTTAGTAGACCAATTGTTTCAAAGAAAAAAAGAAAGGATTTTATTAAACCAATTATTGTTATTATTCTCAAAATCGCATGATACTTATGAACAAAATTAAATCATTAAACTTTTTTTCTAAAAAGAAAAACATATTCCATAAAAAAGTTTTGTATTTCTTTTTATTCTCAAATTTTTCTTTAAAAAAAACAAAATTTTCCAAACAGGGGTTAAGGTTTCCTAATCCAAAAACAGGACATTAACCATACAAGTTAGGACTCTTAACCAGGGTTAAAATCTCCCTTCCCCTTTGAACCCTATAAATAACCTTCATCAAAACCCTTAGCTTTTTTATGCTTTCTGCTGCTTCTCGTTGTTTTTGATTGTGACTTGGGTTTGGGAAGGTTGGGGCATAAAAAATCCTGCGGTATATGGTAAGAACCATCTCTCGTTTGGAAATTCGTAGGTTTTTTTTTTCTCGATCGTGACGTCGGTTTGATTTCAAATGAGGCTGTTTTGTGTTTTCTGCGTTTTTTTTTGGGTAGAGATCGTAGCTTTTTGCAGGTTTGAGCTTGTTTGGATGCAATTATATCTTTTGACGGCGTTTAAGGGTTGATTTAGAATTTTGATGAATTCTGGTGATTTACATTGTTGCTTCCTTGGGTTTTCAGGTGTTGCGTGTAAATTTGCATGCAATTCTTTTTTCCGGGTGTCGGATCTTGATTTTGATTTCGAGAATTTGCGATGATTTTTGTAGTTTCAAATGTGCATTCTAGGGTTTCGAACTTATATATTTTTAATGATTTTTTTGTTAATTTTTGTATTTTTTTTGTTTTGATTTACGAGAATATATGCAGTTTGTATGGTTTTGACCAGTAAATGTGCATGCATTTTCTGTAGCATGGTTTTTGGATTTTGATTTTCATCTCTGATTTCTGTAGGTTTTTTTCCGTTGTCTTTAGGGTTCTGATATGTAGATGCATATGCGCTTTACTGGTTTTTTCTGATTGAATTTTTTGTGGAATTTCCATTGAAGATGCCAACGGTGTGCCCCGATCAATCTGATCGGGATTCAGAGCCGTTTGAGGAGGTAGATCCGACTGGGAGATATGGCCGTTACAGTGATCTGCTCGTGGCAGCGGTGCAGTGAAGAAGGTGTACCGGGCTTTTGATCAGGAGGAGGGCATAGAGGTGGCCTGGAACCAGGTTAAATTAAGAGCTTTTAGTGACGATAAGCCGATGATTGATCGGCTTTTCTCTGAAGTTCGATTGCTCAAAACACTTAAGGACAAGAACATCATTGCTTTGTATCATGTGTGGCGAGACGAGGCTCGCAACCACTTGAATTTTATAACTGAAGTGTGTACATCGGGGAATTTAAGGGAGTATCGGAAGAAGCATAAGCATGTTTCCATGAAGGCACTGAAGAAATGGTCGAAGCAGATTTTGAAGGGTTTGGATTATTTGCATGATCGTAACCCCTGTATTATTCATAGGGATCTCAACTGCAGTAATATCTTCATCAATGGCAATGTGGGTAAGGTAATAAATCTTCTCTATCCTCTGTTTCTTCTCTGAGAAAACTGCATGACCAACTAAAATTTTAGATTTTTATAGTTTACTTAAATTTGCATCTGACTCCCCTAATTTGGTAGCTAAATAAATTTGAGGAAAATGGAGAAGACTTCTAAAATTTCTCAATCTATCAATTTAGAATCATATTTGAGCTTTCTGGTTGTGGAGAAAATTAGTGAAAAGGAACAAAGTTCTGAATTCTATAGTTCATATTGTGTTAGTATCCAACTGCCTTGTTTGGTTGCTGGGTAAGCTTGGGGAAAGATTTTTTTTTTTCTTTTCTAAATGCTAGAATTCCATATTTCAAATATATTAAAGAACTTGAATCTTGGACAGACTCAAACAAAACTTCTCATTTTTCAGAAAATAGGTGAAGATTGGTGACTTTGGATTACAGTACAGGGAAGAGCCATGGCCCATTCAGTGCTTGGAACACCAGAATTCATGGCCCAGGAGCCATAAGGAAGAGGATTACACAGAACTAGTAGACATTTACCATTTGCATGTAAGCCATAGAGCTGGTCACATTAGGAAACTTACAAAGAATGCGACAACATTGCCAAAATATACAAGAAGGTGATATCCGGGGCTAGACCTGAGGCCATGGACAAGGTCCGGGACCCCGAGGTGAAGGAATTCATCGAAAAGTGCCTGGCACAGCCAAGGGCTAGACCCTCAGCTGCAGAGCTCCTCAATGACCCATTTTTCTATGGGATCGATGATGACGAAATTGATAACAGTGGTAGTTAGTTTGTTTGTTTGTTATGCCCAATCTACATCCTTCAAAAGTATTACTAAGCCATCCTTTGGTTTTTCATTTATTTTTCTTTTCTTTTCGGTTTGTTATTGACAATCTGAGGAACATGGGGAGGTGGGCCCATGGCGCTTTCAAATGTTATTGTTTTGTTTGTTTAAGGGGATAAAAAAGGATACACATGGGGAAGTTGTGATTTGCCTTGTGGGGGGGTGTGTTTTTCTTCTTTTGTAAATATAGTTTTCACACTAATATATATAAATTTAGGAAGTTTGAGATTTCCTTCCTGCAAGTAATTGTGGCTTGTTTCATGTAATTGAGAAATATTTTATTCTTTCATTTCAAATCACTACTTTGAGTTCTAATTGCTTACTTGAATTTGTATTCTGCATCTAGGTATAGAATTTGAAAGGTGACTGAAACTCATCGGCCACAATGCATCAAGATGTTCATATAGAATTTAAAAACGCCTGAAACTATCGGGTCACAATGCTGCATCAAGATGGATGTTCATATTACAGTGAAAGCAAAGGCAAATGAAAGGTAAAGTTACAAGATGTTCATATTACAGTGAAAGCAAAGGCAAATGAAGGGTAAAGTTCAAGTCAGTATTTAAAAAACCGAATCGGCTTGTTCGTTCGACTGGTTAGATCATTGACTAGTGACTTTTTCCTTTTTTGGCCCAATTCCAATCTGGTTTGAACCATGAATCGTTAATCACTAATCTAGTTTGATCCATGAGTTACTTTTTCAATTCAGTCTTCGATCCGATTTTTAATGGTTGGACTTATCAACAACAAGGCATCAAGATTCAAGATGTTCATATTACGGCTTTAAAGATGAAAATAGATTTTAAAAGATTGGACTTATTAGCCATAATGCATCAAGATTCAAGATGTTCATATTACGGCTTCAAAGATGAAAATAAATGCATCAAGATGTTCATATTACACCTTTGAAGATGATGTTCATATTACAGCTTTGAAGATGAAAATAAATTCATCAAGATGTTCATATTACACCTTTGAAGATGGTGTTCATAGTACACCTTTGAGGCAAATGAAGGATAAAGTTAAAGTCAATGTTTTAAAATTGAACTCGATCTAACATTTGACTAATGATTTTTTCGGTCCAATTCAAGCTTGTCCGGCCGATGGGACAATTAATTAATGACTTTTCAGTTTCGGTCCACCCAAGTTTGTTCGACGGATGAGACAATTGATTAGTAACTTTTCGGACCGATTGGATTCCGGCTTTGACTGAGCGATTTTATCCTCGAATAACGACCGATAACTTTTCTGATTCAATCAATCGATACGATTTTTAACTTCTTTTTTTTAGTTCAATAACCGATTCGATTTTTTTAAAATATTAGTTAAAGTAAAAGGGAACTTATGTGGTTTGTAGGTTGTGTCAAACTGCGAAAACAAGCAAACATGAAATATTTAAAGGAAACGAAGAGGGAAAAGTGGGTGTGACAGTAGATATTGTCTGTCATACTCAGCTGGCACACTCATAAGGTTGTTGGGAAAGAATTGGCAACATGACTAAGGTTTCCATTTTCACAAGGCAAATGAGAAAAGTCCACTTCTTCTGCCGCTCTTTAATTCCAACTCCCAAATATTTAATAACATATCCCAAATTGGGTCGGTTTGGGACCTTTGTGTCTTGAGTAAGCTCTCTCATCTCTCTTTCTCTTAAATTCGAAAAAAGAAAAGATGAGAATGGTATCAAATGAACAAATATGGGAATAAAATATGTAAAAGAGGTGAACAAGTCATAGCCTAATGGGATTTGATGAAGTGTATTTTGATTTGGATTTGGTGGACAGCATTGGGTGGAGAAGATAGAGGCTGAAACAAAAGAATAGTAAGGGTTTACAATTTATAAACAAACTGGAAGGTGCAAAGAAAAGGTGAAGCTTTTAGCCCTTAAGTATACAACCACCCATTCAAAATTTGTCATTCTGCATTGAGAAAAACAATGAATAGAAATCCTTTGGTGGAAGTTGGTGAGAAGAGGTTAGTTTAGGTTTCAGAGTTGCCACACAAAACTTCCAGTATTTTACCTCAAGCAAAGCTCATGAGTCATGATTCCAAGAGATTGCTAGGAAAAATCAGCAGATTTTTGCAGCAATAAATTGTATGGACAGAATAAAATTGAGAAATTGGTTTAAAATTGACAAATTCAAAATTTATTTGTAAAACTAACTTCTTACAAAATTAAATTCTTCCAAAACTAACCTTGAAAATGTTCCGTTTCGAACAAAAATGTCATTTAAAGTGCAAAGATAAAATCTCTACATGATAATTAAATCTTTGGACATTTTGTCTCATCCCACGTATTATAACTAAAACCCTATGGACATTTTTATCCAAAAGTATGTCTTTTGTACTTGTAATTGGATTTCAAAGAAAGAGAATAGTTTTACTTTTTTTTTTTTTTTTTTTGGATTTGTCTCTTTAAAAAGGTTATCCCAATAAAATTAGGAAAAAGAGTTGATCATGTGGGAGTTTGGGTGAAATTTAACCCTTTTTAATTTCTTAACTTGAGACTTTTTGTTTATTTTTGTGAGAAGAACAAAAGAGGGGAAGATCGCAAGTCATATCTCTATTCAATACCCATCCACAATGTCTATTACAAAAGCGATGAATGATGGAAAGAAGGGAAACCCTACAAAAATAAAGAGAAGGGAATATTAATAAAAGACTATTCTATCCTTAAATGATAAAAGACAAAAGAACCATTTTTTATATAACATCCCCAACAAACTCACGATGTGCCTACTACAAGCATCAAGAGTTTGTCAACCATAAAACAAAAATGGAAAATGGAATACGACTTGGTAAAGAAATCTACAAGCTACAACGAAGAATAAACAAAAGACAAAGTGATGATGCCCTGTTTGAGATGATAACGTGAAAGGTGACAATCAAACTCAAGGTTGCTTTGCTCACGAAAAACTCGAAATAAGGAAGACTAATAACACTGGTTGTCATAATACATAAGAGCGATGAGAAAGAAATACTTTCATATATGCAAACAGCCAACGTAACTAAACAATCTCTTTGATAGTAGGTGTCATAGCACAACATTCCACTTCAATTGAAGATAGAGAAACAATGGATGGGTTCTTACTCTTCCAAGAAATAAGAGAATCGCCCCAAAAAAAAAAAAATACAAAAACCAATAATAGACTTGTGATCAATGGGTCACTGCCATAATCAACATCATAGTATGCATGTAGCTCTAAAAAAGAGGTGAATGAAAGTAGAAGACTTTGAAAGACTGTATCTTAAAGATACCGCAAAATACGAAGAACAATTGCTTAATGAACTATAGTAGGAGAAGCAACAAACTGACTAACAACATGAATAGCACAAGCAATATCAGGACAAGTAATTGTAAGATAGACCAAGCTCTCAACAATAGTACGGTACAATATAGGATCTGACAAAGACATGTTGTAAACAATGTGCTTTTTCTGTCAAAAACAAAAACAAAAAGTCAGGTCCTACAGAACAAAGACAAGGTTTTTTTTTAGTTTATATATTAAACTCATTTATGGGCTTATACATGGATCGGTAGTTTTTATGCCGCACAAGATGTGCGAACGGGCCGGAAGTCTGAGGTCCAGGCAAATCGCTGACTTGCCCTCCTCCCCCACCCACCCCTCGCTGCCAGATAAACCTATTACATCTCTGGCTTTTGCTCGACCAATTTAATTTGTAAAGCCCGAATAAAAACCCAGTTTTGAGCCTTAAAATCAAATCGTTTTGAAGTCATAAAATGGCACAATACCAAAAAGGTTTTCTTTGAATCAAAGTAATAAAGTGTTTAAATATAAAACAATCGCTTTTGGTATTTTTGAATTCAAAGTCGAATCCGCTTTTGTGCATGTTATAATAGAATTATTTTATTAACTCCTATAGAATTGTTTTCTTTGCGTTTGAATTCATAACAGCTTCGTTTGAATTCAAACTCATTATAATACCATTTAATTTTATTAAATGCTACCATTAACTACTATTGCCTATAAAATCAAATGTGTACTAGCTTTGAAATAGGGAGATCTTCTTCATCTTATTTCCTTCCTCTCTACCTCAAGCATTCGCCCGCTGCTCCTCGATCCAGACTCTCTCTGCTCAAGAACCCGATCCCGGGGAATAAATTCCTAAGGACAAAGCTTGTTATACACACCTCGCCCCCTCGATTACGGTTCCTGGGGACACCGTGATCTCCAGCTATCGTTATGTACAATTACTTGTTACACTGCTGCTCCACACCACTCGGTTGCTGCGGCTACTTTTCCACACGTGATTCGCCTTTCTCTTCTCATCGATCACTATGTCAAGGTCGCCATCATCCTCGCTTGCAGCCCGCCATCTACATCATTTTATCTGTCATTGATTACTATTTATTTAACAATTTTAGAATTTATCGCCCACTTTGATCATGGAAACAAATGCTCCAGTAGCTTCCCCGCTTCGCGATACAAGTAGCTTCCGCTTCATCGTGATTACCCCAAAGACGGCCGCAACTCCACTAATCACTACTATACCAATTCGGGGCTCAAGCCTCCCCTTATGGGCTATTTACATCTCCGTAATTGAGGTCTTTTCGCCAAAATTATAAACGCCGGCAGAACTGATGCATTCCACTCGGGACATGATGGAGTGGCGTGGTTACTGACAACTGAAAACGCCCTTCCTGACTCTGAGCCATGGACATATGCGAACAAGTTTGTAGCAGGACTGTTGATAGAGAAACTACCTGACTCATGGAGTGAGTACACACAACAGTTGAAGCACAAACAAAAGCAATTATCTCGGGTGACGAATCACTCACATCATTATGGCGATACAAACCGCAAAGAACAAAAGGTAGCCAAAGCTAAGGTATGTCGACCAAGGCAAACCCGTCCAAACCGACACAAAAGGTACAAACATAAATCTCTGCAACTCAGAGAACAACCAAAATTTCTAACCTCATGCTTTCAGGAAAAGAGAGGCACTGTTTTGTCTGTGGGCAACCAGCCATCATACACCACAAAGGCAGAAAAGAGAGTAAAAACTAGAAACAGTGGAAATCCTCCTAAAGCCAACTTGGTCGAAGGAGATGACATAATAGCTGTTGTTATCTCACAAGCTAATATGGTGACCAATTCCAAGAATTGGGTGGTAGACTCTGGTGCAACAAGGCATATTTCAGGTAAACAAAGATGTTTTTCCCTCCTACACCTATCAGGGATGGCGAAAAGGTTGTCTAATTCCCGCGACTCTCACACCGCTCGTCCGAAAAGGCAAATACAATAAGCTCACGGAAAGACTTTGGCCTTAAATAATGTACGCCGTATGTTCCCAATATAAGAGCAAATTTAGTTTCAAAGGGCTCTATTGGGAAAGGTGAAGAAGTGTCATTTGAATCGCATAAGATTATAATGACAAAAGATAATATCTTTGTAGGAAAAGGGTTTTGTAATTAGGCGCTCATTGTGCTTAGTATCTCTGAAGTTATGAATGAGAATGCTTCTTCTTCTGCTTACTTGGTTGATTCGTATGATATATGGCATGCTAGATTAGGACATGTGAGTAGTGGATATATTAAGAAAATGCAAACAGTCTAATCAATAATATTGATTATTCAGGCTTAAGTAGTGCCAACATGTGTCACTTAAGCTAACTAAAAAGACATGTAGTTCTGACTAGAGAAACAAAGCATGTAACTTCTATTCATTCTCGATCTAGGAGATTTAAAACAAACCATGACTAGGAGGTAAGAAATTTATAACTTTATTGATGATTATTCTAGGTTTGCTAGAATTTACTTACTTAGAAGTAAGGATGAAGCATTTGACATGTTCTTAAGCTATAAAGCTGAAGTAGAAAATCAACTTGATAAAAAAAATCAAAAGAATTAGATCTAAAAGAGGGGGCGAATACATCCCTTTAAATGATTATTGTGAAAAGGAAGGAATAATTCATGAAGTGACTCCTCCTTATTCACCCGGGAATAAAACGGAGTCACTGGAAAGTTAAAAAAATAAGTGACTCTTGTTAAATGATGAATTTTCACTTGTTATGCTTCAAGACCTAACAACTGTGGGGTGAAGCCATACTCTCTCGTATGTCATCTACAAAATAGAATTTCATACAAGAAAACTCGGTAAAACACCCTATGAGTTATTGTGCCGCGAACTCAACCTTAAATATTTAAAAGTGTGGGGTAGTTCCTGCCAGTTATGTTACATGATCCTAAAAGAGGAAAATAGGGTCAAAGACTTCTCGATTGCATTGCTTATTGGGTATAAGAATAGTGCAAATTTTATAAATTTCTAGTTTTGAAAAGTGATGTTCTAGAAAGCAACACTATTATTGAGACAAAAAATGCCGAATTTTTTGAACAAATTTTCCCACTTTCTGAACAAATTTCTCATACACCCACAATTGTGGATGCTGAAAAATCATATGATGAGCATGTGCCCACTAGTGTGGATGATATGGAAAGCTCTCATGATGAGTTGAGAAGGAGTAAGAGACGGCTGAAAAGAGGTTTTTCGAGATGATTTATACCTTTCGTGAGCAAACCCATTGGTTACAAGTGGATTTTCAAAAGAAAATACTTTCCAGATGGTTACATTGAAAAATACAAAGCTAGGTTAGTAGCCAAGGGTTTTTCACAAAAACAAAATATTGATTATTTTGATATATTTGCTCCTGTTACTAGGATCTCTTCCATTTGTATTTTAATTGCTTTGGCTTCAATTCATAAACTTTTTATCCATCAAATGGATGTTAAAACGGCCTTTTTAAATGTGACTGGACGAAGAATTTATACGCATAACCCGCGTCGACACCTGGAAAAGAACATAAAGTTTGCAAATTAAACAAGCCTTATATTGTTTAAAACAAACACCTAAACAAATGAATTTAAATTTCAATAACGCTATTAAAAATGTGTTTTTATCTGTTGAAGTGGATAAATGTGTATATACAAAGTGTACAGGAAAAGAATGTGTAATCATTGCATTGTATGTATATGATATGTTGATCTTTGGCACTAGCCTGAGTATGGTACATAGTACCAAGAGATTTCTAGCTTCACAGTTTGACATGAAAGATACGTGAAGCTAAGGTCATTTCTGGGTGTGAAAATCATAAGCATGAGTGATAAGATAATGCCATCACAAGAACATTATGTTGAGAAATACTCAAGAGGTTCGGTCATTTCGATGCCAAACCTTTGAGTACCTCTTATGATGCAAACACTCATTTAATGAAAAATAGAGGTGATCCTGTGGGTCAAGGTCAGTATGCACAGATTATTGGGAGTCTAATGCATTTAATGAACTTTTCTAGACTCCGATATAGCATATGCAAGCAGGTGGATTAAGTAGACATACACATAATCCCAATAATGATCATCGGGAGTGCATTAGCTAGACTAAAGAAATACTTAAGGGTACCATGAACTATGGTATCCTATATAGTGGATTTCCCGCTGTGTTGGAAGGATACAGCGATGCTAACTGGATCTCTAATTCAGATGAGATAAAATCCACGAGCGGTTATGTCTTTACTTTGGGAGGTGGTGTTGTAGCTTGGAAATCATCTAAACAAACTCTCATTGCTTCTTCTACCATGGAATCTATTTATAGCCTCTCGAATATGCGTAAAGAAGTCGTAGCGGTTAAAGAACTTCCTATCAGGAATTCCTTTGGGAATGCAGCCAACACCTTCGGTGTCTATGCATTGTGATTGCCACAAAGAATATCAATCTGTTAATAAAGTCATGAATGGGAAAAAACACATATTCGCCTAAGACATGAGGTAGTGAAACAATCATTAAAGACTGAATTCTTTTCCATTGATTATGTAAAGTCTATGAATTCGCCGATCCGACTAAGCTCGGGAAGAAAATTAATTTTGGAAACATCGAGCTGAATGGGACTTAAGTCAATATGAGATTAATAAAGGATGGAAACCCAACCTTTTGTGATCGAGATCCCATGAAGAAGGTTCATACGGTAATAACAAAACACTTGTTAATCCTGCTAAAGATCAACAAAATGGTCCTTTCTATGGTGTGTGATTATGGTGCTAGAATGCATAATTTGAGAGGTTGATTAATATTCTTAATGATTTCTATATCCCCTTATGTGGGTGGTACATATAAATGCAAGATGTATTTGATGAAATCACCTATATAAGGTGGGAGTGGGCCACCCTATAAAGTGGTATGGCAAGATTTCTAGAGCGCTTATGAATTAATCAGGCACACGCATGGCCTAATCGCGCACAACGGCGTTGAACAGCAAGAATCGTGATGTGTGGTGTTGATGATAAGGTCTCTAATTTACGATTAAGAGTACTCGTTCATAGGAAGCCATAAGCTTTCACCTCAGCCTGTAAGTTAAACCTCATTCATCTATGTTTGGTCTATAGTTCATTGAACACCAAACTTGGAGGTGCATTAACACCTTCTTCCATATTCCAAACAATATGTTTTAAATACAAAAGTTTTTCTTTCTTTGAAAATGTGGGAGATTGTTGTAAACAATAGAAGTTTTTCAATAAAAAACAAAAAACAAAAGTTGTGTCCCACATGGAACAAAGACAAGGTTTTTTTTCGAGTTTATATATTAAAACTCATTTACGGGCTTATACATGATTGAGAAAAGTAGAGCCTCACATGACAAGGAATGGTCAAAGCCCGAGTCCATTGCAAATCGATGGATTTACTAACCCCTCACGTGTATAAACCGGGGACACATTAGGTTTTGCTTCGAATTAATTTAATTTGTAAAGCCTAAATAAAAAAACCTGAGTTTTGAGCCTTTAAAATCAAATCGGTTTTGAAGTCATAAAATGACAATAAATACCAAAAGGTTTTCTTTGAATCAAAGTAATAGTGCTTAAATATAAAATAATCGTTTTTATTTTGAATTCAAAGTCAGAATCCGTTTTTCTGCATGTTATAATAGAATTATTTTATTAACTCCTATAGAATCTGTTTTGTGTTTGAATTCATAACAGTTTCTGTTTGAATTCAAACCTGCTATAATACCATTTAATTTTATTAAATGCTACGGTCAACTACTGTTGCCTATAAAATCAAATGTAGACTAGCTTTGAAAATAGGGATCTTCTTCATCCTATTTTCCTCTCTACCAAAGCATCAGCTTCTCTCCTGTCGTTCCTAATCTGCACTTCGCTCAAGGATTGTTGATCCTCGGGGAAATAAATTCCTATGACAATGCTTATACACACCTCGCCTTCGACATAGCCTAGATCACCGTGATCTCCGCTATTGTTTACGTACGCTACTTGCGCCACACTCGTTGTCGCCTTCCACACCACTTGCCAGCCGCCCACACGGCGGTCGCTTCCACACGCATACAATCTCTCCCATCGATCATCTTGTCGCCGCTGCCCATCATCTCACGTAGCCGCTTATCTACCATTTTATCTCGTTGGCCATGACGATATTTATTTAACAAGACACTCTATCAGAAGAAGAGTACTTTGCATTAACCTCAATGGGAATATCAACAGTTTTATCATCAATAACTCTAGCTCACTCAAGAATATCTACAACATATTTGGACTGAGAAAGAAGATAACCTTTAGGAGAATAGACCACCTCAATACCCAAGAAATATCATAGAGAACCCAAATCCTACATTTCAAATTGTTTAGCTAATTTTGCCTTCAAAACTGAAATGCCATCAACATCATCACTAATAATAATCATATGGTCAACATATAAAGAAAAAATGATACGACATGCATCAGTACACTTAACAAAGAGAGTAGAATCATAACTACTAGCAACAAATCCAAGATAGGAGATCACAAAAGTGAATTTATCAAACCAAGCACGAGGCGCTTGTTTGAGACCATATGATGTCTTCTTGAGCTTGCAAACATACCTAGAATCATGAAAAAACACCATGAGGGGGCTTTATATAAAATTTTTCTTCCCATTTAAGAAGACATTTTTTAACATCAAGATGAGAGATGCACCATTGTCGAATTGAAGCTACTATAAAAAGAGTATGACCAATAGTCATATTTGCAACAGGAGCAAAAGTCTCCTCATAATCCATACAATACTGTTGTGAACATCCTTTTTCAACCAACCTAGCTTTGAATCGCTCAATATATCCATAAGAATAAGTCTTGATCTTATACATCGAACAACAACGAATAACACTCTTACAAGGAGGTAAAAGAACCAAACCCCAAGTATATAAGTCTTATGTAAGCTTCCAAAGTTCCTCATCCATAGCTTGCTTGCTTAATGCTTAACGTGATTAAGAATTGTCTCTTTTTACAAAAGAAGGCTCATGTAGACAATGAATATAAGCCAAAAAGAAGTAAAGGACGGTTGAATAACAAGAATAAGCAAAACTGTGACTTTCAGGACTTATAATCGCCTATGGATCGACGTAAAGGTGGATCTACAACTCATGAGCTCGAGACTATAGGAGAAAATGGAGTATTGTTAGAGTTTTTTATGGTGGCAATGACTACCAAAGCAACGAAAACAAAAAAAAAATCTTCAAAAACCCTCAAAGGATCCCTTGAAGCATCAAAGTCGGTTCAAGCCAAAGAGGGTGTGAGATTTTACCATGTGTCGGTTTTAGAACCGATCCAATGGTCGTGATAGTAAAGATCGAAGTGAATAAAGTCCTAAATTCTCCTCTAACAGTATCTACACAAAGAGTGGAGCCGATAACCTCCAAGGTAACGCTCTTGGATGAAGTCCCGGTGCTAACCAAGTTTAGATCCGAAGAGGGAAGCCAAAAACCCTAGGATTTGTCTCTCAAATCACACCAAGAGTGAGTTGTTTTTCAAGAACACTCTCTCTAACTCAAGAACACTCTTCTTGAGAAAAGTGGGAAAGAAGGCATAAGGTTAGGCCTTCATAAAGGTCATTTCATAGGAAAACTCTTGCCCTTGAAATGTCCAGTGCCCATCTCTCTTTAAGAGATAATAGGCTGGCAATACATCATTATGCATTATAGCGTGTTCCCTCATGGGCATTAAGCACATGAACAAACCCAAGTCTGCTTTATCTCTCAGTGAGGGCTTTTGATCCTAGGATTCCACTAACCCCATGACATTCCATTCTAGAGATTGATCTCCCTCATATTTGAATCATATTCAAATTTGTTTTATATCAGCCCCACACTCTTCTAAGTATGTGACCCATTAGATTCTCGTTATATTGGTCACTCGATTCACCCATTGATTCGAGCAAGTCATGAGCAAAGGCTCCAAGAAGACATCACGAATTTCAATTACCGTAAGAGTTAGTGTCTAACTACTAACCCTTCCATGTATACAATTACTAAACAATTCATCCTTTCACTAATATATACCCTACTCTGGCTCAAAGCATGTGGACAAAGTAACGCCCACTCGCATCGCTACGCCCACATCTAGCCCAATGATTTAGATTTCATTCCGAACTCACACTTCACTACGACTTGAAGAAACTCTTCATGGCATTTCCACTTTAGCTAAAGATTCCCGAGTAACGATCTCGACAAGAGGTCATAAGTAAACTCTCCTTTATCGAGTGGTAACCTTGTCAAGTTACCAATTATCTTCAAATACCTCAAACTATACCATCATCACCCAAAGAGCAACCTTAAAGAGGCAACATGGATAGAAAGTACAGGATCAGCATTCAAGATATCCTTGAGCACCTCAAGTCTAAGGATATTTGCATCTATTTATGATGAGACAATCATCTATATATAATAGATAATCCATATGATTGCCTCATAGCAGGTTTCCAATATACTTAGCTACTCTTAGCAAGCATCCACATGTCAACTCTAATCAACTCATGATTACAGTTTATAATATTCACTGCTTGATCCAATCAAGAAGTATGACATATGCTAGTCTATCTGGATCAACAATGTCTAGTCTCGTTGATCCTATGACTAAGGATAATTTAGATACTAACATAATTGCACGTGATAGGAATCTTATTATCTTGATCTCATCAAGATTTTCCTTCACACTATGTTACGTATCATGGACTTCATTAATCCGATCGAAGATCTAAATCAATTAAACGTATGAATATCAAATTAATGAAGATGTCTTTAATAGCAACCTAAGATGTACAATAAATGCTAAGGGCGATTGCCTTTAGAGCACTTCTCTAACAAGCATTAGGCATAAAGTATCTATACATGTAGAACTACTAGCACGAACACGTCGAGGATAATGTAAAGGAAAAAGAAGAAGAAGATGAGAAGGGGAATCTGAAGTATTGGGAACAACTATTGAATCCTTGAGAAAGGGACATGCAATAAGGCTTGAACATCAAGTCGTGAGTAGTAAGGAAGGAAAAGAAAGGTATAAGAAATGTCATGATCTAGACACAAAAGTTTTTAGTAAATGGATCAAAACACTAATAATTCTTCAAACCTTCACCATAACCAAGAAAGACACAAATAACATATCGAGAGGACAACTTGCTACGTTCTACATGAGGATGAAGAATGAAGCAAGTTTAACCAAAATCTCTAAATAAAGAATAATTTGGAACATACCCATATAATGTTTTGAAAGGAGAAATATTTTAAATATGAGAGGAAGAAATCGAATTAATCAAAGTTACAATAGTAAGAACAGCTTCACCTCAGAACACTCTAGGAACAAAGGCAGATAATAAGAGAGATTGAGAAGTTTCAACAATATGCCTATGTTTTCTTTCAACAACACCATTTTGTTCAAGAGTATCCATACACGAAGTTTGCTAAATTATTCCATCTAAGGTAAGCAACCTGGCAAATATTTTAGAAGCATATCCCCACCCAGATTTTACCTAAAACATTTGATAACAATAGAATGTTGAGTTTTTACAAGAATATGAAACACTTTGTATACCTCAAAAATTCATAATAATGTTTCATCATATAAACCCAATAATAGTGAGTATGATCATCAATAAAAGAAACATAATATCGAGACCCTCCTTTTGTGGGAACAGGAGAAGGCCCCCCATACATTATAATGAATTAGATCAAAGGGAGAAGAAGAAACGAAAACACTTTGATTAAAAGGTAAAACTTAAAATTTTGCCAGTTTACATCCACTACAATCATAAATATCTTAAGTTTGTAACTTTCATAAATCTCCCATGCACGCAAAAAAATTCAAATGAGAAGATGAAACATGACCAAGACAAGAATGTCATAAATAAAAACTATAAGAAAAATGACTCAGCCGAAAAGATGACAAATCAACACTAGTTGCACAGTAGCCTGCCTCTTTTAAATCATCAGAACATATAATCCCTCTTTCCTATGCCTTGCCCTAATCAACTTCTGAGACTATAGATCTAGCACATAACAAGAAGAAGAAAATGTGACTAAATTAGCAGAATTACATAATTGACCAACATAAGCAAGATTCAATGCGAGTTTTGGAATATGATAAACATGAGAGAGAGACACTTATAACAAAGAGGTTACAACACTCCGCAGCATAGGGGTGCCACTGTGAGTCATAACAAGAATAGAAGACGAAAAGAGACATAGAAACAAAACAAGAAGAATCGAGACATATGATGAGAAGCACTAGAATCCAAGATCCACATAAGACGACATATCTAAAGAATTGTGAGTC
Organism: Tetrastigma voinierianum; assembly: GCA_016808115.1. NCBI lineage: Eukaryota > Viridiplantae > Streptophyta > Magnoliopsida > Vitales > Vitaceae > Tetrastigma > Tetrastigma voinierianum. The sequence goes on along the minus strand of JAEQBH010005540.1, from coordinate 31,380 downwards.
AATTGACCTACGTAAGAAGAGGCACATAACTGTAGTCAGTGAGGGAGAACTTCAGTTCTGCTCAACCAAGGTACTAGGACGGAAAAGGACTTTGATGTGGCTAACACGTTACGAGATTACATCAGTGGTGGTTTATAGCCTTGAGGTGGTTTATTAATATAAGATCGTGTTTTGGTTACTAGGGCTTCAAGTTTGAAAGTATGGTTGCGATTTTTCTGGTTTCTTAGCTAAGGACACTCAGCCTTCCAATGACATTTTTGCTTACAAAAACTACACTCGTCAAAGACAACACCATACTATTAGGGGGCAACTTAGAAGGAACAACCAATACAAAAGGATTTGGAGCATAAATACCCTTGTTAGAATGAGATTTAAGATGTATCATTTCACCCACACCAATCACAACTGAGTCGCATGGAAGTGAGAACGACGCAAAATCAACCTTGGGTTCCTTCCAAAGTCACTAGGAAGAGCCACTCAAGAACTCCGCACTAATTGTTGCCCTCTCACGTTAACATAGGCACCAAGGCGCTTCACCATCCGACTCTGTAAGTGCTAATTGATCCTAAACACTGTCATAGCAGAATAAAACTCATGAACACTCATATTCCTTTGTTAATCCAAGTAATAGTTTTTGCATTGTTTGCTTCCTAAGTATCTATATCAACAACATAATCTTTATATGTACTTTTAGGTTTCACACAAAATAACATATTCCCACAATTTTTTTACCCTTAAGAAAATTTCTCATCACATAACTCCAATATGAATAATTTTTTCCATCCAACCTCACACTCACATATTGAAGCGAAACATCTCTTTTAGTAGTCATAATCAAGAAATAAAATAAATAAGGGCAAACGAAATACCATATTGCAAAGAGATGAAGAACTGTGGAAGAGAACAAATTCAAAACCAAAAATGCATTAACGAATCCAAGGTCGAAATTGTTGAAACCCTAATTATATGAATCCACAAAAACTTTGATACCATGTGAGAAGAATAAAAGGAGGGGAAGAATGCAAGTCATATCTCTTATTCAATACCTATTCACAATGTCTATTACAAAAGCAATGAATGATTGAAAGAAGGAAACCCTAAAACATAAAAAGAAGAGAATATAACACAAAAGACTATTCTAATTCCTTAAAAATGATAAAAAGACAAAATAACACATTTTTTATTTAAATACCCTTTCTTAATAATAGTGGGTGTTGAAGTTAAGAGTTGGCAGCTTGAAGTTAGAAGTCGAATAAATTTCCACTAACTTCAAGAGGACTCAAACGGGGAGATTATTGGGAAGCAAACCTAAGATTGGATTAATTGAGCTACCCCTCAATTAATATATTAAATCGATAAAATTCATTTTAAAAGACTCAATAAAAATTAATGTTATTGTCGTTAATGACAAAATTAACTCAAAAATTGTTTTAAATTATTAAATTAAAATATTAATTCTCGTATAATCAAAGATGATTATTATTATCATTAAAAATTATTTTGAGTCATAAAGGTAGAGTCGGTGGGGTCCGTAGATAAAGGAAACAAAATGAAATTAACAATAAATAAATTATTTTTGATTTAATAAATTTACAATCACTCTTATTTTTAGTTATAATGTTAAGTTGATTTTGATTTACCTAATATACTTAAAATTTAAATTAAGTTTCAAAAATAAAAGTTGAGATGTACATGTGAAATTGATTTTCCGTATGTGAGTTTGCTGCATAGAACTACAGAATGCGTTCCAGGATCAATATTTTATATATCGTATTATAAACTTAAATTATGATCTATTTTTATATTATAAATAGGCAATAAATTGGATATTGCAAGGCACCCAAAATGGATTACTCCAAGAGAAAAAAACTATTTTTCTAAATTTATCTTTTTATTTTAATTTTATTTTAATTTGGGTTAATTACATAAATACTGTCTTAGCTTTTCCATTTTTTCTATTTTAATGTCCCAATCATATTTTTGTTCAATCAAGTATCTAAACTTTATGAATTTTTCTATTTTAATGTCTCGACTTTATTTTGTTCATTAAATATTTAAACTTTTATATAATTTTTGTTGAATCAAGTATTTTGTGACCATGTTATAAAAAAAGAGTATTTCTTGATAAATCAAAGCTTATTAAGATATTTGAATTAGTACCATATTCAAATAATATTCCATGTCATGTAAAATGATGGAATTACTCAAATAACCTTAAAAAGAACAATATTATTCTTCCCACAAAAGAAATTGATTAAATTGGCTGATATATATAAAAATAAATATTTTAATTACTTTAAAATAATTTTAATATCTAATGTTTATTTTTTAATTATTCAATATGATTTTTTCACATAATACTTAGAAAACAAGTAAAAATAATAATATTAAAAGTTTAAATACTTGATGGAATAAAAATAAAGTTGAAACACCAAAATAGAAATAAATCGAAAAGTTTAGACACTTAATTGAGTAAAAATAAAATTGATACACCAAAATAGAAAAAATAAAAAGGTTTAAACACTTAATTGAGCAAAAATAAAGTTGATAAACCAAAATAAAAAAATAAAAAAGTTTAGATACTTAATTCAACAAAAATAAAGCTGAGATACCAAAATAAATAAAAATAGAAAAGTTGAGAGAGACCATTTATATAATTAACCCTTTTTTAATTTTATCTCATGATCTTATTTAAAAAAAATTGCAATAGTTTCTCTTTAATATTTTTACATTTATTATTTTAATTTTAAATATTTTATTGTAAATTAATAAATGTCTCTTCTAATAAAATATAAAATAAATAAGTATTATATATTAAAGTACTAATGATAATTTTTCTAAAATTGATAAATGTCATCTTCAAAGTGATCTATGTCAATTATATTTATAAACACTCTAATGAGTAAAATTCTAAAAAAATTTAACTCATTGAAATTGTTTATAAATATAATTGACTTTGATTAACGACAAATTCTTCGCTGGCTGACACTAAATGAAGTTTCAGATCCGACCGAATCATTTAATCAAATCGTTTACCGCATGCACGAATCTTGGCGATTCTATAATTTTATTATCAAACGATAAGTTTCTGGTTCTCTGCTACTTTTACTAAGAACTTGGAATGATGCATCATTCTAAAGTTTTCTGGGCTATTTTGATTACGCTATTTCACAATTATACGCTAACCTAAATCAATAAATTTATCTTTTTCAAAAGAAAGAAGATTAAATTATACTTTTTCGATGTTATCAATATTTTCACCATTAACCTCAAAAAACAGTTCAGGTACAAGGATACCAATTGTGTTGGGATCTCCAAATTTGATGAAATTATGTAAAACCATAAAGAAAATCTGAGTTCAGATGTTCCAAACAACATGCTTTGATCACTCCAAATACCGTATCATCCATCTCCTTGTTTATGATGTGTGTTAGTTGACAAATTTCCTTAATCCAAAGTTACATACAGCTATCACTCTGATACTTAAAAATAAAACCCCATTAGTCAAACCGAATATTTCGAATGAACTATGCTCTATTCTTACATATCCCTAACGGCTATATATCCTTTATACTGTTATCACTTATCAGCAGCCATTAAAGAATTGGGAAGATTGTGTAAGTTTCACAGCTGGATGGTCACTCTTTCATGTCTCATTGGTTATGTTTTTGAAAGATTTGAGAGAGATTATCAAGCACGGAGAGTAACAGACAAATAAATGAAAACATGGAAGCATTGGTTATGTCAATAAGATTGATCCAGAAAGCTTTGGAAATTCAGGAGGAGAAACTCTAGAAAATAAGATTATTAATTGTTTATGGAAAGTCTTTACTTTAAGGTTTATCTTTTGAATGGTTTGTAAGACTCTAGGAGGTTAGGTTGACATCTCCTACAATCATCTTATGTGAGAAATCCCCGATCCCGAGCAGGATTGTCATCGTTTTTCCCAGAAACCAAGTGTATGAAACCAGAATCTTGGCAAACATGAACCTAGCAAACTTGACGAGCTATGTACTAGTGGTTTTTTGCATTGGAGTTCTCTTCTTGTTAGCATTTTTTGTGAACAAGAAGGCAGTGAAATCAGCTAAGGAAAAGGAAATTCTGAAATCCAATGGAGGTGGAGGATCTCCTCTGATAAGTCCCAGAACCAAGGATTTAGATGAAGGGAAGAAAGAAGAAGCATGTTCAGAGCTTGTGTTCTTTGTTGGGGAGCATGAAAGGTTTAGGCTTCAAGATCTGCTGGAGTCCGCAGCAGATTTACAGAGCCAGAGCCTTTGCAGCAGCTTGTATAAGGTAACTCTTAAGAATGATGCAGTTTATGCTGTGAAGAGGTTGAGGATGTTGCAGGGATCCTTTGAGGAGTTTCTGGGCCAAACCATGAGAAGGATTGGGAAACCGAGGCATCCAAACATTCTGCCCCTTGTCTCTTACAGTTCTAGCAAAGAAGAAAAGCTTGATATATGTTCAAAGGAATGGAAGCCTCCTCGCCCTTCATGGTAACTCATCACATTCTAATTCCTCCTTTATTTATTTCCGTAACGCTTTTTCTTTCCATATCTTATTCTTGTTAAAAAACATGAAATCACAAGAAACTATTTCGATAAAGATTACTCAACAAATCTAGATACGACTCCATGAGCAAGACATATCTAACACATACGACAAGTTATTACAAGATTTATTAAAGCCAAACCTAAGCAAGCCATTGACCTTTTATCAAATATTTTAAAATCAAAGGATTTAGCCTTAATTTATTATCTTTTGGTCTCAATTTCTCAAATAAGTTGAAATGAGACCCCACAACTTAGTTTTTCAAAAAAAGAAAAAGGAAAATAGGCAATAAGAAAGGTACACATAAATTTAGGGGCAAACCTGCCAACGAACCCTAAATAGAGAAGAACCACGAGTAGAGGAGAGGAGGAGAAATCATAGATACATGATGGGGAGCATTGGAGTATTACAGCCAGCTAATAGGGGAATAACCACAAAAGCATTGGAGTATACTTTTCACTTTTAAGTCCCTCAAAACCCAAAAAAGTACATACCCCATTAATATTAGCAATGGATCATGTGCCTTCACTAAGATTCGGTTATTGGGTTCTTACTAAAATTCCTGAAACTTTTCTGGATAAGTGGAACAAACTCTAACGGAAGTTCTTGTTGGTTGTTTGCAGATTATATTGAAGGAAAGAGGGAGTTCCCATGGAGACACAGGCTGTCCATAGCCATAGGGATTGCCCGGGGTTTGGACTTCATATACTGCAAGACTGATCAGTGAGAGCATCCTGGCCATGGGAATCAAGCTTTCAAACATTCTATTGAACGAAAATGAAGAACCCTTAATAAGCGAATATGGGTATTCAAAATTCCTAGACCCCAAAACAGCTTCCCTCTACTACTCCAATGGCTACACAGCCCCAGAAAGAGGTTTATCAGAAGAGGCAGATGTCTATAGCTTTGGGGTGATTCTCCTAGAACTCCTTACCGGAAAAACTGTGGAAAAAAATGCAATAGATCTTCCCAAATGGGTGAAATCTATGGTGAGGGAGGAATGGACCGGAGAAGTGTTTGATAAGGAAGTTAACAGGGCAGCAAAGCAGTGGGCATTTCTATGCTGAACATTTCTCTGAAATGTGGCACATTTTGCTGAAACAGGCCATCTGTGGGAGAAGTTGTGGGAGAAGATTGAGGAGGCTAGAACGCCCAAGAAGACATTGATGGGTCACCTTATTCTTCCTTCGAATCCAACAACCAAGATGGGTGTTTGATTCATACAGTCATACCAGAAACTTGGGACACACCAGGCACCAAGAGCTGAAATATTTTATGTTCTTTTTCCCACTCCCCCTCTGTTTGAGACTAACTTAAGTTTATTCTCCATTGTATAATTCTGTGTTTTAATAAACAATCTTTCTCTGAGCTCATATTGTGGGTATGAAAAAGAATGAGAAGAAAATGTTTATATGCATATATTCTTGGAGGTGGGTGGTTGGCCCCAACCCATCCCATTATATGAAATGATTAATAGGGGCAGGTTTAGAAAATTTTTAGAAAAATGTCCGAAGACTACCATTGGAACAAGTGACTAGTGAGATAAGCATCAAGCCTGTTTGGTTTTGGTTCAGTTTTTGAAAGTTGTTTTAAGAATAGTTTTTGAAAACATAAAAAGACATAATTTTGATATCCTTTTAATTTACTTATTGTTCTTCCAATTTAATGTTTTTTATGTTTTTAAAAAATAAAAATAAAAAACAGTTCTAAAAAACTATAAACAAACAAGCTCATTCTCTCCTGTTCCTTCTTAGTCCGAGAAAAAACAAATTTTGAACTAAGAAGTCCTTTCTTTTGAATCAAACTTTTGTTTTCTTCATGAAAACATGAAGGTAAAAGGCATTTGTGCAAAACGGTTCCTGTTATTGTGTTTTCATTCATGACTTGTTTTCCACCTCAAAATTTTGTTTTCTCAGTGAAAACACGAAGGTAAAGATATTTATATTATGGAAACAGAATGATTCCCCCATCACCATCATTGTGTTTTCGTTCATGACTTCATGGGGAAATTTTGCTAGTGAAACAACGTAGCAATGGATATTGAGCATTAAACTCTAGAAGGTCAATCCTAAGAGATTCAATTTTTTCCTTTATATATAATATTTATCATCAGGCTGGACCTGTAAGCTGCTACTTTGGGCTGTGTCAACACATTTTGTGATCAGGGTAATTAGGCCCATTGATTTGATTAATCCTACAATTTACTCAGGATGTTTCTGGACCACAAATATCCTAGGATGATAACCAGTGCCATTCTCCCCAATTTGAGGTTCCACCAGAACCTTTCTTTTATCAAATATACACAAAACATTTACAGATCCTATGATGAAAAAATTCACAAAAGATGTGACTAGGACCAACAAATATTCTTTCTTTTTTTCTTTTGAATTGAACCCACAAGGGCTAGTTCCATTGAACACATAGAGCATGAGCTATGTATATTGAAGTTTGGAAGGTGGGGTCAAAATGCAGGGCAGTCTCTTCATCATCCACCCACCAAAAAGATGCCTGAAAAATGGGGATGGAAGGTCAAAAATACCCATAAAGGGGGAAGGCAGAAGCAGCAGGGGCTTATTAGAGAGTTGTAAATTGTAATCAATGGTGGGGGACCTGTCTTCACTCTTGAGGGGTGGGGTGTGGGAATGTTCACCAAACCTGTGGCCAAGTTTGATGTCTGTCCACGTCTAACACTCATATCAGATGGTGATGTATTATACCCAATACTTGTTTAACACACTGGATCATTTTTGAGATTGCCCCCTCTCTTCCATCTCTACCCAATCTCACCATGTGTGCCTCCTCCCTTCTTGATAGCCATTTTTGTCTTTTCATCTCATTTTTCACACCCACATTCAAATTTTGGGTGATTTAAAACTAAATTTTAGTTTTGAGATTGCCACTTCCATCCCTACCCAATCTCACCATGTGTGCCTTGTCTCTTTTTGATGGTCATTTTTGTCTTTTCATCTCATTTTTCACACCCACATTTAAATTTTGGGTGATTTAAAACTAAATTTTAGAAATCTAACAAGAAACGTTTGGTTTAAAGACATCAAATAACTATAAATTTGTGAATATAATATTTCTACGCTTTTCGAAAGATAATCTACGTTGTACACAACCCTCTTCTCTATTTCATGTATTTATATTATCTCTCAAAAATAAGTGGTTATTTTGGTGTTAAAACAAATCATATTTTGTCAAAATCGGGGATAAAAAGCCTGATGGAGGTCAAATTTCCAAATTCGATTTTCAAGCGTCTTTAATCAAATCACTCATCTAACTAATAATTCATCAAATTTTCATATCATTTGAACAAAATATCATGTTATTCCTTTATAAAAATAAAGATACATGTAAATATATAAAATAATAAATAATATTTTTGTCAAGAAAAAAACTTTTTAAAAATAAATCATGAAATGGGTTAGATTTACAAAATATCGAGTCATTTAAGATTATTTAACTAAACATTTCTCAAAAATTTCTGAAATTTCTTAGAATTTAGCTTATAAGAAATGTCCACTATGCTTAGTTAATTGGTTGCTACCAAAGAGTAAAGGTCCTGCTCAAGCCGCAAATCTGCATGTACTTTATTAACTTTAAACTAGCATATTAAAAAAAAAGTAAAGAAAATTTTGAACTCAAATCATTACTTTCAGAAAAAACACATTCTAATAAGCATAACAAACATTTTTCAGGTTCTTTCTCAAATATGTATATGGTGTATTGCTAAAAACAATTGAAATAGTAATAATTATGGGTGGAGATGACCTTAAAGAAATCATAAACCAAATGGAAAGGAAGGAAGCAAAGAAGGGTAGGTCAAAGGAATGGAATGATGAAGAAATGGTAAGATTAGGGAAAGGCAAGAAGAATGGCCTCTTAGTAGGATCCAAGAATTGCTAAAGAAATTAAAGAATGAAAAATGATAATTTGTCCACCAATGGAGGGATATAAGTGAGTTGTGATTTGGAATTTTCCCCTTCTTACATTGACTTGGGGGTCTTTTAATGACCTAATTAAAGTCCCCATCTCCAGGCCTCATCTTTTGTTTCATCATAAAGTCATTTGAATTTTTGTACTCACCCATTTCTCTTTTAACCTTTTCTTTATACCATAGTGAAATTACACTCTAACAAAAGTTGAAAATATAAAAACCAATATTTGTGACATGTGCCAAAATATTCCAAAAGTAACCTTCCATGAAAATTATAAATACATTCTTAAATCGATCACACAACTCTATAACCATCATTCAGCCACTTCTGTTCACGTGCTATAAGAGGCTGAAGACGCGCCTCGAGATCCATGCTAACAATGATACTGACTGACTGCGCTTAATTTCCATGTTAATAAAATATTATAATATCAGAATGCAGTTAGAAATTTAATAAAAAATGAACGATTCGACAAGAACTTTTGAAAACCCAATTTCAATTTAATTTTATCAATGTTCGTATGATTTTAACTAAAATACGCTTCTTGTTTTCTTTGTAAAAGTATCAATTTCTTTTAAGACATAATGTAAATACAAGAAATGTAAAGTGGCATTTTTGTTCAAAAATTGTTATTTTGCATTATTTGATAAAAACCCACACTTGAAAAAAAAAAAAAGTGTTTTGTGATGCAAAATGTTAAAAAATTGAATGAAGGATAATTTTGTCTTACAATCCAAGATAGGGTCACATTTCATTTTCTTAATCAAATATCTTTGACAAAAATACAAATAATAAAGAAAGAAATATTTAGTTAAAATAACCTCAAATAGTTCTAAATTGTAAATCTAACATTCCTCCTGTTTTTCTCAAACAACAAATTTGGACAAAAAAATATCCTATATTGTTTTTTTATGTATTTACATTATTTTTTTTAAATGGCTATTTTATGTTAAAATAATGTAAAAGATATTTTTATCAAAACTGATAAAAATTGATGAAAGGTTATTGCCCAAATCTAGTTTTGAAATATCTTTAATAAAAATAAAAATCCCTGGAAGAAAATCAATTTTATGCATGTCTGACCATTAGTAAACAATACAATGAAACATCATAATATGAAACATTCTAATACAACATTCGAAATCCACTCCTTTTCCATCCAATATTTTATTTGAACTTGCTTATTGTTGTATGTAAATAGGAGGAATAAATAACTATATATATATATATATATTTTAAAGGTGTAAATGGGGATTGAATTTAATTAAGGTGGATTAGAGTGGACTTGAAAAAAGAAGAGTCAATAAACTTTAATATACAAGTAGTATGTTTGGGAATGAAGACAAGAGAATCCTAAAATGGTGGACATTCCTCAACTAATTCCACAAGTGAAGGAGTTATGACTCAAAGTGAAATGAAATCAAAGATGCCAATCAAAATGAAAAGAGTAATGTTTACAAAAAGTTTATTGACTTTAAAGCCAATAGGGATTGGTAAAAGGAAAACAAATTATCAAACCCTGCAATTTGGAAAGATGAATGGCCAATAATAAAACAAACTATGAAAGTTGATCCACCAATCTAGAATGAATTCAAGAAGATTTCATTAAAAAGGAGGCTTTAATTAGTCAAATGCCTATGTTAGGAAAAAGAGAACCCATTAATAATTTGTCCTAACTTGGAGTAAATTTGGAACAAATAAATCATCTTGTTTTAAACTTGTGTAATCCAACTAAATATTTTACCTTATTCTTCATATTTTTTTAGTTTATTTATTAAAAGACCTTTTTCAAAGCTACTTAAAAAATCTAACATTTGTTTAATTTTTTATCTCATTTTGGCTTTTTAAAGATATAATAACAGGCTAAATGGTTAAAGCATTTTGTCATTCTTCCAAAAAAAAACATGTAGAGGGTAGATTATTTTATTCTTTTTTTTTTTGAAAATATTGTTAAAATAAAAACATAAATAAATAAAATGAAAATTCAAGAAACCTAATTATTGCAATTATAAAATGCTTTAGGGGAGATGAAAGAGTATCAAATAGAAATTTTTATCTTTGGAGTTGTTAAATAAAAATATTGGGCAATTTATTTATTCATTGAATGTGACAATAATTACTAAATAAATGGTTTGGGAAGTTATACTGCAATACTGTGAGAGAAAAAAAAATGATTAAAAATGTGAAAATTATTTTTGATTTGGAAAATTGAAAAGAAAATAAAAATGGTGTAGATGGAATGGACGTATGGGTATGAGTGTAATGCTTCGATATTTCCCTCTTTTCTTACAAATATCAAACACAAAAAAGAAAAAAAGAAAAAAAAAAAAAAAAAATATATATATATATATATATATATATATATATATATATATATATAAGAAAATTTATTTTAAAAAAAGAAATTGAAAATCATAGTCTCCTGTCATCTCCCTTGGTCCAAATATTCTTAGACCAGATAGAGGGATTGCCAATCTCTCTCTTTATATATATATTTCACCCATCACAGCAAATAAATTTTTTTTCATTTCTTTTGATTTAATTAAGGGCAGTGGAATAACCAAGGAAGAGAGAGAAAAGGTAGAGAGAGAGAGAGGGAGGCTTTAGGAGCACCTCCTCTGTTTTCATTATTGTGATGCCTCTTCTAGATCTTAGTTTCTCTCATTTTCTCATCTGGGTTCCTCCCAAATGGTGAGTTTTTTGGCTTGTTAGTTTCAGATTGCCTGCGTCTTTGTTGATCTCCAACATATGGTTATCATTTCTGCATCAATCCCTGATCTGGGTGAATTTTTTGCTTGATGCGTTGGCAGCGGTTCTGGATTGGGTTTTGATCTGCGTATGAGGGATCCGATATTCCTGAATTGGATTTGAGGAGCTCCACGTACCTATCTGATAGAGAAGAAGCTACTGGGTTCTGACTAATTTTCTAGATAAGGTATAGTTTTTTCTTGTTTCATTGTTGTTATCCGCATTTGGATCTGTTGATTACTGTTTATTTGGCAAAAGGTTGCACTTTTCTTTTCTTTCCGAAATCCCACCTTGTATGATCGAAATTGGTTAGGATTTGTTGAGCTTGTATGGATTGAATTGATTTATAGAATTGAGGTGAATTCTGTGGTTGTTTGTGGAGGTGGTGGGTTGTTTTTGTTTGAATTTGAATTGGCCGTCTTTTTTTGCTTTAAAGTTGTTTGTTTGTGAGGTTGATATGATTGATTGATGAAGTAATTTACTGGTGGATTGCAGGAAAGATGGAATCAGATCTCGGGAAGCTCTTCGTCGGTGGGATATCATGGGACACAGATGAAGATCGTCTTAAGGAATATTTTAGAACATATGGAGAAGTGGTGGAGGCTGCGGATAATGAGGGATCGTACTACTGGTCGTGCTCGTGGCTTCGGGTTTGTCGTCTTTGCGGATCCCAAGGTTGAAAGGGTGGTTATGGATAAACATATGATTGATGGTCGAACTGTGAGTAGCTTTATTGTGATGAATTTAATTTAATTGAAATTCATTCGGTTTTGCCATCTGATTTCAGTTTGATGAGAGCTAGCTTCTCTGGAGATATTTTTGTTTCTGGATATAATTCTGAATTGGCATTCTTCATATCAGGCAAATATTTAAATGATTTGTTTTTTTGTGTTGTTTGGAGAAAAGTGACAATTTAAAATTTTTCACCTTGGTTATGGAAATCAGGTCATATGAAACCATTTAATTTTCATTGTTGGTTCTTCATTTCCAGGTTGAAGCGAAGAAGGCTGTTCCTAGGGATGATCAGCACCTTCTAAATCGAAACACCAGTAACATTCATGGATCTCCAGGTCCAGGACGCCAAGATTTTTGTTGGAGGTTTAGCATCCACGGTTACGGAGAGTGATTTTAAGAAGTACTTTGATCAGTTTGGTATAATTAATGATGTTGTGGTGATGTATGATCATAACACCCAAAGGCCAAGGGGATTTGGATTCATTACTTATGATTCTGAGGAAGCAGTGGAGCGAGTTTTACACAAAACCTTCCATGAACTCAATGGTAAAATGGTTGAGGTCAAGCGAGCAGTTCCAAAAGAACACTCACCAGGACCCAGTCGGAGCCCTTTGGTTGGATATAACTATGGTTTGGGTAGGACCAACAACTTCCTTAACAATTTTGCTCAGGGATATAACATGAGCTCTGTTGGAGGCTATGGAATCAGGATGGATGGTAGATTTAGTCCAGTTTCTAGTGGTCGAAGTGGGTTTCCTCCATTTGGTACTCCTGGTTATGGAATGGGTATGAATTTGGAACAGGGTTGAGCCTGCCACGCTTGGGAATTCTAGTTTGTAAATAATCCTGGATATGGAAGGATGTTGAATTATAGTGGTAATTCAAAATGGCACAGTACTCCCATTGGGTATAATGCAGGTAATGGAAGAAGTGATTCTGTTTTAAACTCCACACCTCGGAATGTTTGGGGAAATGGGAGCCTTAACAATGCCACAAACCCTCCTAGTCCTGGTGCTTACTTGGGCACCGGAAGTGGGAATTTTGGAGTCTCAATTGGCAATGGTGGAGCAAATTGGGGCTCGTCTCCTATTCCTGCTCAAGGTGGAGGGAGTGCTTTGGGCTTCACCAGTGGAAGTCTCAGTTATGGGGGTGGAGATAACAGCTATGGGTTGGGGAGGGGAGGTTATGGAAGAAACAGTAGCACAAGTGTAGCCACAGCATCATCATTCATCCCTTCAACTGGGGGTTAGTGAAGGCCTTATGAGGACTTTGTACCGCAGCGGTTCAGTTTATGATTCTACTTGGCGAACTCCCACATCTGAGCTAGAGGGTCCTGGTTCATTTAATTATGGGCTGGGCAATGCAGCTTCAGATGTTACTGCTAATAGTGCTGAGGATTACATTGGAAGTTATAGTGTTGCAAATAGACAATCAAATAGAGGTAACACCTTTTATTTATTTTCATAAGATGTTCTTTTGATTCAATCTTTGATTTAGCTTTTTGTTAGAAGCCGATAAAACAGAGATATGCATTGAACTTCATAATTTTTTTATTGTTCTTGTTAACTAGAGAAGCAAAATTTCTTTCCTGAAGCTTCAAGAATTTGATCCCACTCTTCTGTATTGAGAAATCTTTGGTCAATCCGTAGTCTGACTTATTCACTGAAGATTATTGGAGCTTAGGATTCAAAAAACAGGGTCATGTTGTCATTTTTCCCTAGATCATGATACTAGTACTTCAGATTCTGAACTTACAGATGCTACACTTAGTTATAAGTTTAAAACAGAGGCTGCAGAATATGTTATTCCCTTTAGCTGATAAACATAGTTTTTGAATGATGAGCTTATGCTAAGTCACATATCTCTTAATGCTGGTGCCTAAAGTTATGAAACACTCTTGAGACCTACTTCATACCTTGAGGCTCAGGAAAGCAAATACCTATACCTCATAGAGTAACAAACATCAAGGTGACCAATAAGAGAAACTTAAGGGATCTGCTTTACAAAATTTACATCTAGAGATTTTTATGGTCATTGTAAGGGTGTGACAATGCTGCTCATAAACCTGGAGGTTTTGCCTGCTAAATGATGGTAGTTAATGCCATAAAGAGCTTGGCCTGGCCTCAATTAGTACAAATTGGTTATCAAATGAGATGACTGAAGCCTTAAATTGATAGTTGTGTAGAGCCAACGATTATGGGTTCAAGCCAAGGGGAGCCTCTTCTAAGGAGGGGATTATTGGCATGCAACAATGGGGGTTGCCTAAAGTTGGTGTCGACAGTTATAAATGGCTTTGCCTTCCATTCACTAGATAATGGATTGGGTTTTCTAGATGAGACCCTTGAAGTCTTATCAAAGAGTGTTATTTTAAAATTTTTAATTAACACTTCATCTGATATAAGTAACAGATACAGAGTTTAAAACATCCCTTGGGACTTGTATTTTCTTAAGAAATTCATTTCCTCTAGCTTATGTTGTAATTTTTCTTAAATTATGTCTAACTACTTGTTTTATCCAGCCTGCATTGTATACTGATGCAGGCTAAGCTTTCTTTTGACATTTTTATTTTCCAGTAGAATCATAGAAACAGATACCTAAGAGATAATTTTGGCTAGAAGCTTTTCTTCTGCTATTCATCCATCATAAATTGAGACAACTTTTCACAAAATCTTTCCTCACATAAAAAATAAAAAAAATCTGAGATGCCTGATAATGTATGCTTAAGCATAAAGAACAGACAACAACAACAACAACTATTGATAAATTAAACAAAACCTTAAATCCAACTGTTTGATTGATAGTTAATCCATCATTCATCTCCATCGAAGACCACATGTTTCATTAAATAACAAGACTATCTAGGACCATTTCCTCTGTTAAATTAAAGGTCGTCATGTCCTTGCCACATATTTGTTCTCATACTTCAGGAGACGGAGCCAAGGCCTACCATCACTTCAAAAGTGGATGGCCCGTTTCACATCCTTTAAAAACTTTTCTTCTGATAGCCATGATTTTGGGTTACCAGATCCACTTGCCACACTTGTTTGTTGATTTAAATTGCTAAACAGATGGGTTCATTCTGCTTTTGTTGCAAACAATAAATTGGATAATTATTTGGATTTGGATACACGAGATATATTTTCTGGATGGTTTCTTGTGTCTTGGTATTTACTTTTTGTGGCCACCTTTGTTTCAGGAATTACGTTTGTGGGAGATTCGGTGAATTGGATATCTAAAAGGTAATTGTAGGTGAAGAAAAATCTGGTGAAACAGGTGAAGAGGACTGTGAATTTCATACATTTCCTCATTAATATATCATCTTATAAAGGACATTGATCATATAGAACCAATCTAGGGTTCTGACGAAGTATACAAATTCAGAGAGAGAGCAGTTTACAAGGGATTTTGTGTAAGGTTTGAGATTTGAATTTTCCTTCTTAACTTAGGTTCGTTTCTTGGCACGGTTGAGGTGTAAAATCAGATTGGTGGATATACTTGGAAAGATTGTTTCCAACCATTGTATCGTGCATCTCTGGTGAGGCGTGCCACCGTACTACATTAAATAGAGTTCATAATTTTGGAATTTTTTTTCCCATGTTGATTGTCCAGCAAACTTGCTGGTTCTGTCCTTATATTTCTTTCCTTTTCCTTTCTGGGATTTGATTTTTCTCTCAAGATTGTAAGCGAGGTTCTGTTTGATTTACTAGTGTGAAACATCAGAGTGGATACCCTTTTGAGGTTCCTACTAAATAAGTTACTAAATTTTCTGATTCATTTTCAGTTGGAAACTGTCTGTTCAACATGTTTAACCTTCATTTATATATATATATATATATATGAAATGGGTTTTTCTGCTTCATTCTTGATATGCTTTTTTCTGATCCCAACTTTGCTATTTCTTCCTTACAATTTGGCTTTAGAACAACTTTCACATTATTTCAGCTATAGGTAGCTACAGCTGCTATATGTTCCTTTTCTACTTGCATACGTATTGTTTTGGTTGAATCTTGTGGCTTGTATTGCTGGTATTAAAATTTCCACTTTCATCTTTTCATTGTGATTCTGTGTGGCCATGTTGACTCTTTATCCAAACTTTCCACACAACATCTAGGTTTTACTTGGTTTTTCAAGTGTCACTTTCCATAGGTTTTTTATTCTATTTTTATTTTTAATAGTTTTGAGTAGCTCAATACAAATATATATTATGAAATACGTGGCTCCTCAAAAAGGAATGTACACCATGTGGCCCCCGTTGTTACCTATACCTCACACTGATTGTGAATTGGCTTATGATATTTATGGTAATTCTATACTCACATCAGGCCCTACTGCTTCTTCTTCCTTTTGGGTACCCCCAGATTTTGGCCAAGCAGCTCCAAGAAAAGCCTGGACCTCACTTGCTCAAAATTAAAATAAAATAAATAACTGCTTGCTTTGGGCTTTGGGGCCTACTTGGGGTGGGTGTTTGAAGGGCTGTACTTGGCCCATGTACTTGGTTAATTCTTTTTATTTTTTATATTCTTTTAGGGATTTTATTTTATTTTTTTAACATCTATTCACTTTATTATATAATATAGTAATTTGTTTCTCACAAATTCGTCATCACTGAGACTCGAATCCTGGATCCCTCTCATCCCCATTTCGGCTTTTAACCACTTGAGTTAAGTCTTATTTTACATACTCTTTTGGAGATTTTGACTTCTATTCACTTCTATTTTATTCATATCAAGATTATATAATCAGAAGATTCGCCCTGGATTTGAAATTGATTATCCCATAAATCCTTTGTTCTTTGATTCGAATTTGGGATCTCTCGGAAACCCAATTCACAATCTTTTGTCATTTGAGCTAGGTCTTAAGGGCTTTAGGGATTTTATTTTAAAATTTTGTTTTATTTGTCATGCTATAGATGTTAAGTGATCTAGTTATGTTTAAGAGGCAACTTGGTCGTAATTGGAAATTGTCTTCTTCAAATTACTTTTTATCTTGACTGATAGAAAGCGTTTTCAACCCATTTCAATATCATTTCCAAATCAAATTTAAATCTTGTATGTTTTCTCTCCTTTTACAGGTTATGTAAGAATTTGGAACTTCTTTTTTCACTAGGTTTCTGCTTTTGGAAAATAGGAAGGGAAAATAACATAAAGACTATGATTTTTGTATTTGATTAATTGAAAATAAAACAAAAATAACTTACAGATTTTAAATTAATACTTTTATTTTCCTTTGATATTTTTTTTCTTCAAATTTAGCAAGCATTTGGATACTTTCTGAACTGAATATCAATAAAAGGAAAGGGAAATTGTTGAAGCAATCATGAATCGGATTCAGGCCATAAAACAATCAATGTTTTCCTAAATGTGAAGCAGAGAATCACTGCACTTATTCTTCATTGGATATTCCTCCCACCACCTCCCCAACTTTCAACGCTCCAAACAAGTTGTCCCATGGATGAGCTGTTGCCAGACCCTACACAACACATCCTTCTTGACGACCATGGCTGTTCGACCTGCTTGAGCGCACCCTCAATCCGCTCAACTAATTTTTATGGACGTCAAATTAACAAATGGAAACCTTCTGTAATCCTAAAGTTAATGACCGAGTAAAACCTCCTAATTGATAAAACTTCTCAATGACCACCCTGAAGTTAATGCCGTGATAAACATAAACCTTGGGGTGGCCCTGAAAATGAAGTAATGCTGGTGCCATCTCTTGATTTTGTTTACTTTCACCCCTTGAATGACGGGAATGATGGTGGGATATTCCAATTTTCACTGATGATGAAACGTGGCCTTACTTTTAAGTCAACATGAACACGGCTGTACTCATTATTAGCATCCCTTAAAGAAGGGTTAATCTGTCCAACACTCGTCTCTCCCTTTTTTCCTCCCTCTGCTTTATTGGATTCTCCATTCTTTTCTCATGTGAAAAGAAAGACAAAGCTAACAAAAATGACTCAATTTTCTAATCCCCAAAAAGTTGAACAACGACAAACATCACCCCCCCTCATCTGGATTTTTCACTTCATCAATAATCCCTGTAAAACAGTGACACCTCAAAAGCACATATATTTTAATTTTCTGCAGAAAATATTATATAAATGTTTCCATAACTTTGAAGCAAGATAATCCAAGAGAATGCCTTTAGTAAGAAGTTGAGAATATAACATGGAAAAGGAATCAATATGAATGAAGTTTTAGTTGGTCATGAACAGATTTCTATGTTCATGAACTTTTCAAAAAAATATGGTGTTTGATGGTTTTTGTGTAGCATACTAGTTTGTTTAGCCTGGTGGGAGTTGCCTCTCTATATACACAACAAAAATGGCTGCAAGCCAGAATTTGGTAGATCTCAATGGTTCTGCAAGTGATCAACTCAGGAAACATCAGCCTCCATAGCATTTCTTTCTTCCTTTCTCAGCCCACTTCAGGCTGCCACCAAGAAACAGAGAACTCCATGAATGTAAACATTTCTAAAGACAGCATTTTGTGCTTTTCACAGATCCTGACAGCTTTAGCAACTGCAAAGGATTCCCAAGAATCACTGAGAAACTTGGAGTTTCATTTTGTTGAATGGGAAGTGCAGCAACTGCGTAATCTTGGAATGTTGCTTGAGAATAACTTGAACATCAAGCAGCTTGTGTTTGGGAGGAACAGGCTAAATGCAGAGTAAGGTTTATGGGAGTTATCTGAAATTCTGGAAGAGAAATGAGCCATCAAGGAAATCATGTTTTCGGAATCGGCTATTGGGGCTGCTGGAGCTGGGCTACTTGCTCGCACTCAAGGTGAATGATAGCTTGGAAGAGTTGCAGATATGGGAAGACTCGATTGGCTCAAAGGGGGCAGAGGAGCTCTCAAAGATGATTGAAGTAAACTCCACTCTGAAGCTATTGACAATCTTTGACTCCAACTCAATCACAGCAACTCCCCTTATTTCTGCAGTTTTAGCAAGGAATAGAACCATGGAAGTTCATATTTGGAGTGGAGTAAATGGAGAAAAGAGTTCCAAGGTGGTTGAGTTTGTACCTGAGAACAGCACCCTCAGAATTTATAGGCTTGACATTTCAGGTGCTTGCAGAGTTGCATGTGCTCTAGGTTGGAATTCAACAGTGAAATCACTTGATCTGACCGAGTCCGGGTTGGAAATCTATAAGGAGTTCCGGTTTGTTTTGGAACAAAACCACAGCCTCAAAGAAGTTACCTTATCAAAAACTTGCCTGAAGGACAAGGGAGTAGTATATGTTGCAGCTGGGCTTTTCAAGAACCAGAGCTTGGAAACCTTGTACCTTGATGGAAACAGGTTTACTGGGATAGGAGTAGAGCATTTGCTCTGCCCTTTGAGCCGGTTTTCGGCTCTGCAATATCAAGCAAATGTGACTCTGAAATCGGTAACTTTTGGAGGTGGAAGAACAAAGATAGGAAGAGATGGGCTTGCAGCCATCTTACAGATGCTAACGACCAACCAAACCGTGATGCGGTTGGGGATACAGGATGATGAGAGTTTGAGACAGGAAGATTTCGTCAAAATCTTCAGGAGCTTGGAGAGGAATGCCACTTTGAGACACTTGTCCTTGCAGGGATGCAAAGGCTGGAGGAGAGCCAGTTGCAACAATAATGGAAACCTTGCAGGTAAAATCTGGATTGGAGTGACATTGATCTCTCAAGAACCCCACTTCAGAATTCTGGTAAAACAGATGGTATTTCACCAAAATTAGGGTCAGAATGGGAGGACAGAACCCAAATTGGACCTGTTTCAAGGATGGCGCCACTTACAGTGCCCAAAAGCTGTAGAGTCTTCTTTTGTGGACAAGAATATGCAGGTAAGTTTGTGAGCTTCTTAAGTTGCTTCAACTATTTTCAGCCTCTGGGACTAACTAATTTTTTGAAACTGCAAGTGCAGGTAAAACTACACTTTGTAATTCCATTTCGCAGAATTTCTCGTATTCAAAGCTTCCCTACATGGATCAAGTGAGAACTCTAGTGAACCCTGTTGAGCAAGCTGTTAGAACAGCAGGAATGAAGGTAAAAACCTTCAAAGATGAAGACACAAAGATTTCTATATGGAACCTTGCTGGCCAGCATGAGTTCTATTCCCTTCATGACCTTATGTTCCCGGGGCATGGTAGTCCGTCATTCTTCCTGATTGTGTCCAGTTTATTCAGGAAACCAACCAACAGAGAATCAAAAACCTCAGCAGAGATAGAGGAGGACCTTCAGTATTGGCTCAGGTTCATAGCCTCCAACTCAAGAAGAGCAGCACAACAATGTATGCTGCCAAATGTAACTGTGGTCCTCACACATTATGACAAAATCAATCAACCATCACAGGAATTCCAAGCTGCCGTGAATTCAATTCAGAGATTGAGAGATAAGTTTCAAGGTTTTGTTGACTTCTATCCAACTGTGTTCACAGTTGATGCTAGATCATCTGCCTCAGTGAGTAAACTCACTCATCATCTTCGAAAGACGAGCAAGACCATACTCCAAAGAGTCCTTAGGTTTTTGAGCTTTGCAATGATCTGATACAAATTCTTCCTGTGACTGAGATCAGAGAACTATAATAAACCAGCCATGAAGTGGAAAGAGTTTGACGACCTATGCCAGGTTAAGGTACCATCCGCGAACTGAACAAGGCATGACAATAAAGATAAGGTAGCGACGAGGACGGGCCATTGCTAATTGTCTGCATCACATAGGTGAGGTGGATTTACTCTTAATGAGCTGGGGTTTCTGATCTTAGATTGTGAGTGGTTCTCTCTCTGTGGTGAAGTACTTGGCCAACTGATAAGACTAGATGCAAGAAAGCAAAGCACAACAGAGAATGGATTCATCAGCAGGAAAGAACTGGAGAAGATTCTTAGAGGAAGTCTACAAAGTCAGATTCCTGGAATGGGATCAAAAGTTTTTGAGAACTTGGATGCTAGTGACCTTGTAAGAATGATGCTGAAACTGGAACTTTGTTATGAACAAGATCCATCCGACCCCAATTCACTTCTACTGATCCCCTCAATCCTTGAAGAAGGAAGGAAGGGACACAAAGACAGTTGATTGCACCAATAAGGCTTACGCAGGAGACATCTTCATTGTGATGATTCAAGCCACATGTTTCTCTTACACTACAGGCTTCTTTCCCCGCTTACAGGCAAGATTTTCTTCCTTTTCTTCTCCCACAGTTACTAATGATTTTCCCTTGAATGTCTCATAGAGAGTTGATGTCACTTACTATTCATGAATTTGACAGCATAAATGTTTTATCTTTGCATTGATTTTCTTTTCTTGGCTTAGATTCTTGATATTGTTACTATTATCAGTTGGAATTTCTGACTGCAATTCAATTGTTCACAAGCTCAGGTGCATCTCCACAACAGAATCATGGGGTTGAAGATCCATGGAGCAACCTACAGTCTTGAGAAGTACCTCATCTTGATAAATATCAATGGTATCCATGTCAGAATAGAACTTGGAGGACAGTTGGGTCACTATATTGATATCCTTGCATGTTCCACCAAGAGCCTCACAGAGACTTTAAGACTCTTCCAACAGCTCATAATCCCAGCAATCCAGGGCCTCTGCCATGGCGTTACGCTGCACGAAAGTATCATCAGGCCGGAATCTGTCAGAAATCTAATTCCCCCAAGATACCGAAAAGCCCAATTTGTTCCAGTACAAGTATTGAAACAAGCACTACTTTCAGTTCCTGCAGAGGGTATGTATGATTATCAGCATACTTGGTGTTCAGTTTCAGACTCTGGCAGGCCTATTCTGCAAGCCGGGTTTGATTTTGCTCGAGACCTCCTATCCGATGATGATTTCCGGGAAGTGCTTCACCGGAGGTATCATGACTTATACAACCTTGCAATGGAGCTGCAAGTTTCACCAGAGGCAAATCCAGATGGACTAGATAATCCTGCAACTGCCATGGAAGAACAAGACAAAGTTGAAGCAACTTTTGGTGGTATTGCAAAGGGGGTGGAAGCAGTTCTGCAGAGACTGAAGATCATTGAACAAGAAATCAGAGACTTAAAGCAAGAAATCCAAGGGCTGAGGTACTATGAACATAGACTCCTGCTCGAGCTTCATCGCAAAGTGAACTACCTAGTGAACTACAATGTCCAAGTTGAGGAAAGGAAAGTGCCAAACATGTTCTACTTTGTTACAACAGAAAACTACTCAAGAAGACTGGTTACCAACATAATTCCTGGAATGGCTGCACTTAGGCTGCACATGTTATGCGAATTCAGGCGGGAAATGCATGTTGTTGAAGATCAGGTAGGGTGTGAAATGATGCACATTGACAACATGACTGTGAAGAGCCTAGCTCCATACATGAAGAAGTTCATGAAACTTGTTACATTTGCTCTACAAATAGGAGCTCATTTAGCAGCTGGGATGGGGCAGATGATCCCGGATTTGAGCCGAGCAATTGCTCATCTTGTTGAGCCTTCACTCCTGTATGGGGCAGCAGGGGCTGTTGCAGTTGGGGCTGTAGGAGCTGCAGCTGTTTCACAGGTAGCTGGTAGCAGCAGCAGAAACAAGGGCAGGACGTTGGGAGGAGAGAGTTCAAGGGATTTTCAGCAACATCAAAGAGCAGCACAGCAATGGAAAAGGACGGAGGAGTGCTCACTGGCAGAAAATGAAGAAGTTGGACAATGGAGAGTGAGATACAGAGACAGCGGACAAATTGCATGGATCTACAAAGCCCTTCTAAACCTAGATCTGAATATTAAGTTCCCGCGATACATTTCTTATCTGCTCTCTAACTCGCGTTAGATCTTGACTTGATGAAAGAGTCCCAGGTGGTGAGGAGGGAAGAAGAAAAAATTCCTTTTGTGTTTGTGTCATGATCATCATTTCTTAATACATTGAAATCTCTCATGGATAGTTGGTGGTTATCTGCCAATCAATCTTTTATCACCCACCTATTCTGGATCTACCTTTGTTTGAGTTCTGTTAGTATCATCTATGGTGATTAGTGATTATCAGTACTCTTTGGAGTTACAACATAATAGTTAGTTAATCTCACTAATATAGATTACAAATTTATAATGCTCTTATATATTTAGTACATTTCCCAATTATCGATTTATGATTATATTCTCATATCCAGTTGATTGATTTACATAAATGCATTAATATCATCATAGGAAAAGTAATAATCTCCACTTAGCATATATATCGTATTATAATTTTATGTGATAAACCATAATAATTTTATTAAATTGGCATATCTTATTAAAGTTAATCTTTCATGAAACTACTAACATGAAATTATTAGAATAATTAGTTTAAATCAATGATCCAATATTCTTCTAAGTACATGCCTAGAACCTTCATTAACATGAAACATGATTAAGTTAAAGTTAATAAAATAACATACTTTGAAACTAAGTGTTTTAAAAAAAAAAGGCCTGTGTTATTCATTCATTATGTAATGGTTCATCAACTTTTAAATATCAATTATGGCACAAAGCAATGTATAAGTAATATAATAATAATCATCAATATCAAGAACTTTATTGCCTGCAGCGCGATAAGTTATAACCATTCATCTGATGTGATCGCATTCAAAAAAAAAACACTTACCAAAAACCATTTATGCAACACAATTTCATAAAAAACGGGCGATCACTGTTAATGGTTAATATGCGATGTATTATATAAATTCAGCGGGAATAACCCTATTTGAAGTAATATCGTGTGTTTTGATTATTATGATATTCTCATGAGGGATTAATTTTCAACATTATTATTAAGAGTACAGATATGATTAGTTCTTGAAGTATAAATAAAAATAATAATAATCAATTTTTGTTTGTTATTTATATATTCAAACTTTAACCATTAATACTCGTTTAACAAATCTTTAGTTGCCGTTTGTCTTATATATTGGTTTTAGTTATATAATTAAAAATAATTGCAATTTCTTGCCAATCATATATTATTAAATCATAGTATTGCTATATTAATAAAAATAGCAAAACTAATGAATACAATAGAGTCATTTGTCACGCGGCATATGATTATATTCACACATTTACCACTTCTTTGAAATAATATGATACAGTAGATGAATCATTCAATCATATTTTTATTAACCACGTGTTTTAACAATTACATTAGAAAAACTAATCAAACAAATCATAACTATATAACTGGTTTTGAGAAAATATTAAAGCTTTGGTTTGAAGAAAAATCAAAAATAGTGGGAAAGTCACAATTAACTGGCAGAAAGCCATACCCTTCTAATTTCTGTATTTTGGTTGGTCAACTTGAAAACCCCGATTTATGTTTACCATTGAAACCGGATTATAAAAACAAAAACCAAAATCATTTGTTTGGTTAAACAACTATTCCTGGTGGTTTGTTTTAAGTTTTTTAAATGATTCGGTTTCTTAGTTTTACCACCGCCTAATTCATATCTTTAAAAACGTCAGTGTATTATTAAATCATGACATATAGCTTCAGATGATTCTGTGCCGCTTTATGGTAGTTGACTTTGGTTGATTGGTTTGCTCGATGCTCCCCAGGTCTAGTTAGTACTGAACACTAAGTTACTTACAGCTACTGAAATTTGTTGGACTAATGCAATCAACAAAAATATTCAACCATTGCATGACCATAGTGTTCACCAACATGCTACTCTTTACCACCTCATTATAGGAAAGCGCACTTAAATCATGGGATGAGAAAATTGTTGTTTTTGTATTTTAGATTGATTATACACACACACAACATATAGGGGATTACAAGAGAAGAAAAAAAGCAAGAGACATAAAAGTAACTTAGCTAAAGCAGAAAAATGAATCTAACTGAATCTAATTTAAGGACTCAATAATTCTCTTGTTCTATTGATCAGCGATTCACTACAGCTAAGCGCTCACTGTTTGAGAATGATGTCTTCTTCTCGACGGGCCACAAGATCGTATTAATTATTCAACCTTTTAATTGATCTTAATAAATGATATTAGTGTTGGCTGCAAAAACCGCCACACGACCTCCTTCCTCGATTTTTCTTTGAGTGAAATGTATGACCTCAATAGTATATGGTTTGCATCTTTCATTGTATATGAGGTGATAGAGGCGCCAGGAGTGACCTCATGAGCTGGGCATGATGATAAGGGCATGGAGTAGGCCGCCATATAGACCCACAAACAAGATAGAAACTGAGTCAATGAATTTTATTATTATTATTATTATTTGGTTTCTTTCTTTGGATTTATCCGTTAGTGCACTGGATTATCTATAAGTTTTTAGTTTATCCGTTATGATTTAGTTATCCATTCAGATTTTGTTTGTTACTTATAAACCTTTATATCTTGTTTGGTGAACTAGTTGATATTGAAAACGAGAATTTATTTTGGTTTATTTCATGTTTTCTTTTTATTTCTTCTGTATTATGCAGAGCTATCAGTTTTAATATGAGCTCACTTGATCAAATCATTCATTTCTCTTTCTGTTTACAGGTCTTGATAGGAATTGAAGCTTGGATCTTATTATTCATTTGTATAAAGTTTCGCTTTCTGCTGACAATGGCGTAGCAAACCATTACTTTATATTCCCACTATTAACTCTGGTTCAAGATTCCCAGTGAACCCAAAATCCGTTTACTTGTTCCTAGTCTCTGCTTTAGAGAGACCATCAATTAATCTCTTAGTAAGAGGTCAAAAACCATTTGCCTTTCGAGGCCAATAGAGTTCATCAAATTAAATATATTAAAATCATGCTCCAGAGTTGGCTTTTGATTTTCAAAACCTATGTAGCAGAATCTGGAATTTAATTCAGAGCAGAAGAAGAGAAGAGGAAGGGAATATATTATAGTGGAGGAAGTAATGATGAAACGTTCTTTTTGGCTCGAATTCAACTTATCTCTGCGCTCAATCAATCTGCTGTTACGCCTTCATTATTCTTCCCTTGACTTTTGATTCACCCATTTCATCAGAATTGGTCCAAAGTTCTTCAATAGTTATCTTTTGCTGTACAAAAAACAGTTCCAATATTATTTATTATTTTAAATATAAAGCACATTTGGGTGTTTAGGTTCAGTTCTTTATTGACATAAAAGTATTACAAAAAAATGTTTTTTATTAATCTTCGTGACTTTGATATAATCGCGTTCATTTTAGTTGTGTTTGTTATTAGCATATAGTTTATGTAATATAGCCGCAACTTTACTCATGAATTCTTAGATTCTATCTCAACATGTCACCACCAAAAGTGATATTGTTGTACTTTACTTCACCTAACCCAAATGATCCAACCGAGAGAGTTCAATACTGACTTAAGACCATGTTTCCTTTATCTCAAGATCTAAATTATAGTCTAGTTTGTATACTCACATTATGATGCCAATAAAGCACAATTTGATTCCACACCGCATCGTTAGCAATTTAAATTAATGTGTGGTCAATTGACTCAACGCCAATCCGCCTTCTCGAACAACAAACTCATGCAATAAATAAAAATGGACTTGCTTTTAAACAACTGCAAATACGATAGGTAATATGTTGATGAAACTGCTAGGAAACACATCAGTCACCACACACCGGGGGTTTAAGCTCCTTCCCGAGGTTCACATCAATCATGAATTCGCAAATGGTTTGCATGACACTTGGGTAAAATGAACTTAGGTAGTAATTAATTGGCCAACCACAAGGTTACCTACAATGAGACCCCGCCTTAACCTAGGTGATCGATTTCAATATGTTAATGTCAATCTCCCATTAGTACCAACCACTCAAGGCAAAATTACCCACCAAATTAGGTGAGAGAAGATGTCACTTCCGCCGATACACTTAGGTTACTAGTATTCGGGGAGAGATCAGATAGGCAAGTTAGACAACCTTAGCGACATCAAAAAGTTAAGGTTATGCTCTCAATTTGGCGGGTAGAATGGATCCTAATGTTTTCTCTCGATCGTTAGTTGTTATCGAGAATATTTTGATTGGTATGAAATGACTGGTAGTGAACTAGTTCGCTTACTAAAATGAAATTAACCAATTCATCAAGATGTATCGAAAATGTGTTGCAAGACATGCTTGCCTAGGTGAACCACCCATCACCCAACGGGCCATATGAAAGCAAAGTCGCAAGAAAGTACATCTCTCCATCATATAAGAGTTTCAATTGTTTTCCACCATGATTAATCTAAAACAAATGACTCATGTAGCCGAATATTCGCTAAATTTGAGGGAAGTTAGACTTAGGTGTAGTGGAGTTCCATGTTTGAGGACCAATTTGTCAGTTCGCACTCGCTTGTTAATGGTCTTAGTTCACATTCAAAGAATGGTTAGATTGCATGCTCCACACACTGTAGAGGATGCATACCAAAAAGCCTTAGAAGTCGAGAAGTTTAATAAACCCTCCTCTTTCGCACACATAGGTCAGTCCAAGTCACAATCCATGTCATCAGACGGTAAAACTATGCCTAATAACATTAGGAGCAAAGAGTCTAGTTTGCGTAACACTCTTCCCGTTGCTTCTCCTATCGAGCCCAAGGCCAGTAATCCACTCCATTGTCTATCATAAGTGTCATCATATGGGTCATATCGCGCCTGTCCCCAACGCGTACTGACATTAGATGTTGAACAGTATTGAGAATGAGGAAGACCAAATTATTGATCCCTTTAGATTATTCCGTGATGAAGATGATCTTCACGAAGATTGTGATAAAGATGCAGTCATGTCTGTTGTGTGCTATCCACAACTCGTAGCTAATGATCATTGGAAGCCGCACTAGCATTTTTCACACAACACACAAAGGAGATGAAGCAAGTTAGTGATTGATGGGGTAGTTCAATGAATGTGGTTTCTAAGGATGATGTTAAATTGTTAAACCTGAAAGTAGAACCACATCCAAATCCATTTAGAGTAACTTGGGTGAATGACCATACTTTGCCTGTCACTCAAAGGTGTCTCGTCTCTATTCAAATGAGGGATTATAAGGATGAAATCTATTGTGAAGTGTACCCATGGATGTTACCCATGTTCTTAGCCGCCTCGCTTTACGATCTTAATGTTACCAATTTTGGTAAAGATAACATTTATTCCTTTAGTGATATGGCAAGAACATTATTTCAGACTGCTACCTAAAGATTGCAATGGTAAACTGAGATCTCTAAACTTTCTGAAAGGAATTTGTATATTTTAAAATGTAAGTAGTTTGAGAGAGAGAGATTCAGACCGGGTCTCAGGCTAGCATTACAAGTGTTAGTTCTCCGATTCTTCGATTGTCGACATGTTCCTTCGAAGTGAAGAATTTTACAGATGATTTTGTTTGTTATTTAAAATTCATGAGTTGCCTAGTGAACTACCACCTTTAAGAGACATCCAACATGCTATAGATTTAGTTCCGTGCCTCAACCGCCTAACCTTTCCACATTATAGGATTTAATCCTAAAGAAAGAGATGAGCTTCGAATATGCAAGTAGAAGGACTTTTAGAAAGAGAGACTGTTAGTGATAGCCTTATCCTTATGCAAGGCTGCCTTGTTGACAATCAAGAAAGATGAATCTGAGAATGTGTGTGGATAGTGCCATCATAAGATACCAAATATAAATTTCCATCCTCGCCTTGAGGATATGCTCGACCTATTAGCCTGCTATAGTTAGTTCTCTAAGATAGATTACAGAAAGGGTTATCATCAAATTTGTTAGGTCGAGATGAGGAAAACTGCATTTAAAACACAAGATGGTTTGCTGATGGTTATCAGCGTCTTGGTTTATCTAATGCTCCTAGTACTTTCATGAGAGTTATGACCCATGTCCGCAAAATTCTTATTGGTAAATTTCGTGGCCTACTGATGACATATCGATCTATAGTCAATCCAGCAGCATTTAGTACACCTAAGATGTGTTTTTTCTCACTTTCGCGAGGCCCAGCTTTATGTTAACCTCCAAGAAGTGTTCTTTATGCAACCACATGTGCTTTTCTTAGCTTTGACAGGTCTCGAACATACATTTCAAATGATCCCGAAAAGGTTAGAGCTATTAGAGGGCTCGAATCCACAATCTATCGGACTTAGTTTTCATGGTTTAGCTTCTCTTTTTTATAGGAGATTTACAAGGGATTTAGCACTCATTATGGCTCCTAATACTGAATGTTTAAAATAAGGAGTTTCAATGGTCTAATGTCAAGAATGACATTTAGAGAAATCAAGGTCATAATGATCGAGGTAACTGGGCTGAGATATCCCATTTTACTTAAAGTTTTCGAGGTTGCTCAGGATGCATCAAAGGGGTAGGTATTGGTAGTGTCTTGAGTCAAGAAGTCACCCTATGGCTTTCTTTAGTGAAAACTCAATATTAAAAGACGATATTCTACATATGATAAAGAGTTGACAGAAAAGTACAGTCTTCGTTGGAGGTTTTATTTTGTCACTTCATCGACTTGTGTTGTTTTCTTACCACCAAGCTTTAAGATATTTAAACTCACAAAAGAAATTGAATGCCTCGATACGCTATGGCCTAATTTTTGAATGAATATTCTTGTGATTAATCATCGCTCGGGCATTGAAAACAAAGGTGCCGACGCACTTAATCGATTAACCTGCTACACTTCATCGCATGAGTGCTCATGTCATCGGGCCTGATAGATTGAAAAATGAGTATTCTCGTATGTCCTGGGATTTCGTATTACTTATAATGAGGTTAGTAATGGTAACCGCCAAGAGTATCCGACTTCCCTTGTTGAAAATGGTTATTTGTTTAAAGTGACTAACAGCACTTTACATCATTTAGTATTTATTAATTTGGAGATGCATGCGTGTGGTTTAGCCGACATCTTTGGGAGGGACAAACTATTGCATCGGGTTGAAGATAGGTTTTATCGGGCCTCCAAAAGGATGTTGCTGATAGTTGGAACAATGCAATATGTCCGAGAAGCTATACAAACAAAACACTGCTAATATACTCTCTTTACCCGTCTCATGAACCTTGGACAAAGATGTTGGTATGGACTTTGTTTCTTTGATCGTTTCAGACGACTAGAGGACATGATTCTATTTTGCTATCGTTGACGCATTTTCTAAGATGGCATGATTCATTCATGTAACAAAACCAATGATGCTTCACATGTTGCTAAATTGTTTTTTAGAGAAGTTGTTAAATTGCACTGTTTGCCTTCCACCATTGTATCTGATAGGGATGTGAAATTTGTTAGCTATTTTTTGAAAACCCTTTGGAAATTGTTTGGCACTACTCTAAAATTTTCATTCCGTTTTTCATCCTCGCATCGAGATGGGCAACCGAGTAAGCAGTTAATCGTAGTCTAGGTAATATGCTTGTGTGTTTGGCTGGGGTAAACAAGGTGTTTGGGATTTAATTTTGTCAACAAACAGTTTGCTTATAACAATTATGTTAACCGCTCAACTCGGTAAAGTCCTTTCAAATGGTTAATGGCTACTCACCCCCGCATAATTATTGATCTTTGCCTTACCACCTCACATGTGTGTATCTCGAACCCCGCAAAACTTTGCAAAACACATCCATGACTTACATGTCGAGATTAGGCGAAAATTTCTAAGTAATGAGGAGTATAAACTAGCCGATGTGCATCAGAGATCTAGCAGAATTTACTGTTGGTGACTATGTTATGGTTTGCATTCGTCCCGAAGAATCTCAAAACATTTTTAAAAACTTTATTCAAGAGCCATGTGGCCCTTTATTCTATCATTCGTAAAGTGGATCTAATTGCATCTTCTTGATTTGCCTAATGACATGGATATTAGCCCTGTTTTCAATGTAGAGGACTTGCTACCTTACCAAGGCACTTTTGAGTCTTCTACTTTACCTTCTAGTGTGTCTGCAGGTGAAGCTAGCAAAGGTGCACCCACTATCCCTTCGTTACAATTTTCTAAGGAGACGGTGGATACTATCCTTGATGATGAGTTCGTGACTTCTAGAGATGGTGGGTTTCAGCTGCTTCTTGTCAAATGGCATGGTCGTCTCCGATTCTCGATGCTACTTGGATACAAGAGATGATCTCTCATTTGGATTCTTCATCATTGATTGCTACCTTTCCTTTCACTTCTGAGTCGAAGTTCTTTTCAACCCTGAGAAATAGATGGGGCATGGAGTAGGCCTATATACAGTCCTAAACGAGATAGGAAACCCAAGTCCAATGATGAATTTATTATTATTTATTATTTATTTAATTTATTTTTTGATTTATCTCATAAGATTTTTGGATTTATCTATTAGATTTTTGGATTTATCTATTAGATTTTGGATTTATTTATTAGATTGGATTTATCCGTTATGATTTTTGGGATTATCCATTAGATTTCTTTGCTTTTGTGCTTATAACAAGACCTTATGTTATTGTTTTCGTAGACTCATTGATATCAAAACTCGAGAATTTCATTCGTTTATTTTATTCGCTTTCATTTTTAATTTTATTATTATTCGTAG
>JAEQBH010005539.1:0-145219 GCA_016808115.1 Tetrastigma voinierianum | reverse complement strand
TGCTTTTGTGAAAATTTCCAATTGCCTCTAGTCCTTCACAGAATTTGAGAAATAACCCCAACCAGATTCTTCCTCACAAAAAACACTGATACTCATCTAAATATGTCAGTCTCGCCATGAAATACTGGTCATCGTTCTAAAGTTTATTAGTACTAAGTCACGCCCACTCACTGGGGCGCCAACCACTGTATCCACGATCTCAAACATACTGGTCATGCCTGAATACTCCCACTGGGTACTAGACCAGGAGATAACATTCTGCTTCTTGCTCTTCCATGAGATTAGATTTTCTTCAACAAAGACAATATCCTGAGGTATCTTCTCTGTCGCCCAAGACCCCTCTAATTCATGCCTAAAAAGCCCCATTATGGTATATCCATGATTCTTATATAAGATTCATCTAAGAGCCTCAAGCAGTACAAGATATGTTCTTAACTTCCATCGATTTAATGGGAGATGACATGCAAATTAACTCACAAATACTTACCTAATAAGAAAGATTTTAAGAGTTATCAAAGATAATTCAATTTCCCAACCAATCTTTCATTCTCTGCCTCTGGTTTTTCCTTCCCTTGTGAGGAACCTGCACATTAGGAGTCAGAGTAATACAATGGTTTGACACCCAATTATTCTCTAATGCAACTAAACACATATTTTTAAGGATAGAATCTTTGCTATTTATCATGATCAACACTCAGAAGATTACTTAATATTCTAACTGTGTGAATTACTTCAAGAAAAGATTTAAGATGAGATACCTTGTAGTCACCCATTGATGACAAATATCATCCACATGCACCATCAAATAAAAAAGGATACATTAGAATTAAATCTTATAAAAGAGAGGCATGATCAATTTTTCCAGATGCAATCAACTACTTATGAATCTATAAAACCAGATAACGAGTGACTCAATTCAACACATACAAAGATTTCCAAAGACGGATAAACCTTTCCTATCTCCCCTTGAATTAACAAACCCTAGATATTTCACCATATAACTTTTCTTCCAAGATCTCCATAAACACCTCATGCCGTTGATGTAAGTCCCAATCTTTTTGGCAAGCATCATGAAGATAAAACACCAAAATACATTCAGCTACAAAGAGAAAAAGTAAGAATGAATCATTCCAAGTTTCCAGATAACCTTGAAGAACAGACGTGACCGCCAACTGAAAATAAACCACCAGATTGTAACTATTTGTAAACACCCAACAACAACCACAGCTTTCTTTTAATAGGTAAACACCAAGTCCCCACTGCATCATTGTCATCTAAAGTCTATTTAATCCGCACTAGTATCACACAACTGTAAGGGATATAAAGCTTCAGCGGCAAAAGTGTTAGGAAGAGTGGTGAATCCATATCCTCTCTCACAAGAACTATATCCTCGCTACTATCCTCAACAACTATGTCGCGGTCAATATGCTAAACATCATCGCTGCATTTGAGTCATAGAGCTCTGGAATTAAAACGGTAAAACTAGTGTCTTTTCTTGTTAGTTCATTTAGATGTTGTTCATTGCCCTCGTTATATTCCCTACTTTCAGTTTAAACATTCCGTTACCTTTGTTGATGATTTCCTTAGTGTTATTTAGCTTTATCTAATGAAATTATTTTGTTTTCTTTTCATCTTAGTGCCTAAGTGTTGAAACTCAAAACACAATTTCACGTCTTTATTCAAACATCGGTAGCTTATTAACGCCAAGGAATATTTGTTGTGAAACCTTTACTCCTTCATTTTACAACATGATTTTCTTAATAACTTCTAATATTACATCCTCTCATAATGGGTAGAAGTAAGAGGAAAATAGACATTTTCTTGAGATTGCACTAACAATTTTTCCAATCAATGTCTCAAACATTTTTTGTCGACGCAGTCTCCACAACTTGTTTTTTATTAACAGGATGCCCTCATCGGTTCTGTAGCTGAGCTGCTCCTAATACCGCTGGTTTCCAAATAATATGTTATTCATTGAGCTCAAGGTATTTGGATGCAAATGCTTTGTTTGGGATGTCTATCCTCAAGTCTCTAAACTTGATCTGAAGTCCTTGAAGAGCATTTTTCTGGGTTACTCTCGTGTTCAGAAAGGGTACCGATGTTATAGTTCCACTCTTCGATGATACTTTGTATCTATTGATGTTACTTTTTTTTAAACTACCCTATTTTCCCTTTATTCTGTTTCCTCACTTGTTCCTACCCCAACTCCCGCTCTTGTTAAACCTCCCATTACACAAAATCACTTGCAAACCCCGCCTCAAATCTAACACCTGGCCAAGCCACATCGATGTACCGGCGGCGATGAACTCAATTGCTCTTCGGGAAGGTAAACGCCAAGTGTACTCACCTGTTCTTATTTGTTACCTATAACCATTTATCTTTCTCTCTCTTTCCTCTTGTTCCTTTATTGCATCCCTTGATTCCACTAATCTTCCTAACATCAGCCACAGTTTATCTTCACTTTGTATTGCACACCTGCAGGATACAAAATGTGCTTTGACAATAATGTTATGGGACATAAAGGTTTTACCTAATGGAAATATGCTATTGGTTGTCGTTAGTGTTTGCAAAGTAGTTTAACTTCTACTGGGTCTATTGATAGATTGGGCGCACGCCTTGCTAAGGGCTATACTGCATTTTATGAAGACATTCTACACTTTTTCTCTTATGGCTAAGATGACATCTGTTTGATTATTTATCTTTCTGGCAACTTGCCACGATTGGGACTTGCATCAGCTTGCCACAATTGGCAAATTTTGCCAAAAAAAATTGCCTTTTTCAAGGCAAATTCAAGCCCTATGCTCTAATACCATGTAATCAAAGATGAATGGAGGAAAAATTCGTATTTTTTTATTGATCCCAAGACTACATATCTATACAAAAGAGTCCTAAATCTAATATGAAAACGATACAAAGCTTCCTTTACTATTTTCTAACTCCACGGCTACTATAACAGGAGCAAAAATTAACATTATTTATCTTCAAGAATCCTCAAAGTCTGATCTGATTTAAGTAGCAAATCTCATCTCCCTACACACCACTAATGGATTCTTAGGCCTAAAATTCTGAATCCTTCAAACAGACCGAGGAGAACCCATGAGGATTACAAAGATATCTTCTCCAAACTAAACATGCCAGCAACACATCAGGAAAACACATTCATTCAATACCCACTTTAGCCCTCATCCTTTTCTCTCAAATTGCACCAGCCCAGTCTGGGGAGTAGGAGAAGCAAAGACCGATTTTATCAGGAAACATCAAAGTGGGACCAGTACACCCACTAAATAATCTCTAAGCAGTATGTACTAGACATTCACTCAGCCCAGAGCTGCAAAGTGCTTCAGCAATCATCCATCTCCTAACACTTCCTTCATTTGATAAAATCTTTGTTTCACTAAGAGCCATAATAAATATTTTTCTTGGACATAACTTCACTTTTATAACATTCTCAGCTCCACCCATCTGATTCTGCAACACAACAGGTCAACCCATATTAACAGAAAGCCTATAAGGTGATTTTGAGGAAAAATATCAGAATGTTTATATGTTTTATCAATTTTATTTGCATGTGACTTCATAATGGAGTTACAAATGGCTTTGCATTTAAATACAAAAGTTTTCCTAAGAGCTGACAGATGGCTGGAGTTAGATGCAGAGAGCGTGAAGTACAGGGAAATGCACTAAAGATAATTCAAAGGAGGGCTAAAACTCATATTGCTCGCAAACAGTATGTTACTTTGCGGGTGGCTACTATTCAGGCGCAATCTCTATGGAGAGGTGAATCCACTAGAAAATGTTTGAAGCATGAAACTCATTCCTTATTGTACTTTAGATGGTCGGTGGTTTTACTGGGCAGTTTTTCCAAATTTTTTCAGCTGATGACGGGTAAATGTCAATAAAATGAGGAGATTTAATGAAGCCCCAACATCAAAGCTACCTGTGAAAAGTTACACTTCCATTTTTTACATACTTAATAAATATTATGGCAGAGAAAATAGAGGAATTCCAATCTTATTATTTCTAATAATCAATCTAATCTCTACATTACTATTGGACTTATATATATAGGACTCAATACAAGAAAATAATAAAGGAAAAGACTGCATTAATATCTAACACTCCCCTTCGTTTCGGAGCATATATGTCATATGCACCAAACTTGTTACAAATGTATTTAATTCAGACCTCTGAGATTTATAAAAAATGTCTCAAGAAGGATCATTTGAATTGACGTAACTAGTAGCTATACATCCCGACAAGTATCTTTCTCTAATGAAGTGGCACAACTAATGTGTTTTGGAATCCTTTCATGGAAAGACTGATCGATGCACATGCAAAGCAGCTCTCGGTTATCACGATGAGCTTCGATCTCGTTCATCCTTTCCACCCACCCGAGAAGGTGTCTCACCATATGAGTTCACAGCATACACATGCCATACCGACACTTGGCCAAATACAGATCTGAGTTTACCATGTCATTTCTTACTCTTCCGTGATATTAGACACAATCAAATGAAAACACAAAGATCTGGCGGAACGTTTATTCAGTGGTGAGCCAAATTCTGACCTCGCATCCGTGTAACCAATAACCCGGGTGTGACTCTATTCTTATTAAATACACTCGACCGTACTTTTAATATATCGAAGAACGCTGGATTACAAAGATCCCAATGACTAACACATGGTGATCAGAGGAACACTGAACAACACTGCAACGGAAAAGGAAAATGTCCGTTTAGTAATGGTGAGATAATTCAATGATTTCAACAATGCCGATATCTCCTGTGATCTCCAAAGACTCCCCCGCCCCGTACAAGTTTGACATTAGGATCCATGTGGTGTCAAACCTGGGCGATACCAATACACCCGCTTTCCAGACGCCTAAAGATACTCCGCTGAGAGGATCACACCGTAACCTGGATCGAGCTATCTCTAATTCCCGAAGTACTTATTTCCCAAGTCTTTAGTTTGCGCGGGTGAAAAGATGTTGCTTTAGTTTCTCAACACACCATCCCGACACGCCCAGAATGACGATGTCATCCACATAAACAACCAAATACACCGCCTTAAGAGTTATGATGATAAACTAATGTCATTGTGATCGGCATGCCAAATTTCGAACAAATGTAACTAAACGCTAAACCACGCTGGCGAGACGCTTCAAGCCATAGAGAGCATGTGAACCCGCACACTAAACCACTTCGGTTAAACAAAACCGTGGTCAAGCCTCCATAAACTTCCTCACAGATCACCATGAAGGAAGGCATTTTAATATCCAACTAAAGCGGCCAGAACACATAGCAGCCCATGGAGAAGCAGATCGATGGGCACCGCAACGGTAGAAGGTGCCGCCTCATAATCACCAGCAACCCGGTATATCCTTTAGCAAACTAAGCTGGCCTTAAGACGATCAACCCGACCATCGGGATTCAACCTTAACTGTACTAACGACAACTAACCTGAACTTACCAACTCGGCAAAACAACAAGATCCTGCGCGTGGAATGCGTAGTGTACCATTTCATCTACCATCGCTCGCCGCCACCGACAAAAGTGCTCTGTGTTCTAGGAAGAGAAACTGGAAAGAAGAAACAAATGCAAGAGTAGGTGAAGATAACTGAAGGTGAACTCAAAAAAATTGCAAATAGGATGAGGCTACTAGGTGAGCGATTACCTTCAAGAGCAATGGGCAGCCATCAGAATGCAGAGTTTGGTAGGAGAAGCCAATAGAGCGAAACTAACAAATTCTTCAAGAGAAGGAAAGGAACAAACGGCACGGACTAATTTTATGATAAACCTGAAGGGGACGAGAAGATAGATCATCAAATCGAGGCGAAGAGATGATAGGAAGGGGTAAGACATCAGTAACGGGAAGAGACTCGGAAGAGGAGAAGAAGAAGGGTGAGTCCTCGAAGAAGGTGACATCAGCGGAGAGAAAGTAGCGATGAGTCTGAGGAATAATAACGACAACCTTCAAGCTCCGGAGTAGCCTAGAAGATGACTGTGGCCTTTGGCCGAAAGCTTGTCTTGTCCCTGGGAGCGAGAATATGAACAAAGCAAGTACAACCAAAACACGAGGGAGGGAAGGAAATAAAGAGGTCGGTCAGTGGAAAAGAAGCGGAATGAGGAACTGACATGTAGTACAATGATGAGGGCATGCGATTAATCAAATAACAAGTCAGAAGGACAGCGTCCCCCAAAAACGAAAAGGAACATGATAAGGAGGAGGAGAGTACGAAATGTCTCATAAGACGACGATTCTTACGCTCGCCTACCCCGAGTTTTGTCGAGGAGGCGAAAGACAAGAAGACTGGGATAAAGGACCCCATGTCGACATAAATGAAATAAAGGGTGCAGAAAAATATTCCCGGACATTATCACTACGTAACACACGAATAGAAATATTGAACTCCAAGAATTTCAAAGATAAAATTTCCGAAAATAGAAATAACTCACCAGTTTTCATTAAAATAACCAAGTACACTGAGAATAGTCATCAATGAAAGTGACAAAACACCGAAAGCCTAAAGTGTATCGCATCCGACAAGGACCCCAAACATCAGTGTGGACAAGGTCAAAAGGAGATGTTGCCCGATTATTCAAACGCTGCGGGAACGAGATGCGAGTATGTTTCCCAAGCTGATAGGACTCACACGCAAGTGACGACAAAGTGGAAAAACGAGGGACCATCTTCTGGAACTTAGAAAGACTAGGGTGGCCCAAACGACTGTGGATGAGGAGTGGAGATCGCGGGAAACGCAAACCGCGTGAGATGATTGCGAGGTGAGGTGATGTAGGCCCCGCTCACCGCCCGATAATCGGCCTTCCCCCTGTATCCCGGCCCCGCAAGGTCACAAATTTATCGAAAAATAATGGAATAGCTTAAGAGTACGAAAGATTTTACCGATAGAAATAAGATTGAGCGACACTCAGAGTATAAAGACAAGTGAGAGGTAGGGAAGGGAGAGGATGAGCCATAAACCAATACCTTTAGCTTACGCTGAGAACCATTAGCTAACGAATAAAGAGGGTAAAGTAGGTAGTAGTAAGAGAGAGTAGCATCTTTATTACCGTAAATGTGACTAAGCACCAAAGTCTAGGAATCCGTGGTCCAAGAGAAGATATGAGTAAGGCAGCAGAGGCGATAATGGGCCTCAAGCAACAGAGGCAATGTGGCCGATCAAGCCATTGACAGCGAAGATAGGGCATCATACTCACTCCGCTGGGAACACCCCGAGATGTGCAGGAGCTAAGAGTCCGCGACCGAGAAGTGAATCGTAAGATCACACGTGTGCAAGGCAAGGAGGACGTCCATGCAACTCGGGATGAACAACGATCACGTGTGGCCAAGCTTATTGCAATAGGAGCAATGAGGACGCTGCTGTCCTCGACCGTACCACCGTCCTCTCGAAGGTTAGGCATGAGAAACCAACACGTAAGAATCTAAAGGGCTATCGATGGCAAAAGTCCGAGTGAGATAATGAGGAGGCGAGCAAACACATCAATGACGGATCGATGGACTCGCCAAGAATCGATCTCTGAGGGTCTCAAGATCTCACGAGGCCAATGAGAGTAAGGACCATAAAGAACTTGTCAACCTGCGTTTGTTGAGCCCCAACGTCACTAGTAAGAGGCATCAATGCCGAACTCCTCCTAAGCATAAGTAATCCGCTAATATAATTAGATAGGATCCATGTCTTGTCATGGATATTAATAATAGCGTAAGCCACCTTATAAAGACGCCGGATATCATTCGTATAGAGCTTTCTACCGATTCCAAAACTAGAATGATGTCTTCAGAAGCCCGAAGATGAAGCAAAATTTTTGGATCAACCGACTGCCATAATA
This sequence comes from Tetrastigma voinierianum, assembly GCA_016808115.1. NCBI lineage: Eukaryota > Viridiplantae > Streptophyta > Magnoliopsida > Vitales > Vitaceae > Tetrastigma > Tetrastigma voinierianum. The sequence continues at coordinate 137,372 of JAEQBH010005539.1, read as the reverse complement.
CGCCACATAGTTGCGGCATCTATTTTCTTCCAAAGGCACCTTGTCAACACCGTATATCATCCCTCCTATGTAATAAGATGATCCTCATAACCCCGTCCCATGAACCGTATTCCAATGTGGCTTCACTGTGAGAGATAATTCTCACTACCAATCAATTTTCTGATGTGATAGTAGGAGATCCAGAGATAAATGTATAAAAACAGGAATTTTTAGTCATTGCATCCACTTAATCTGAGATCAACTACGTTTGACTAAGAGAGCCCTAATAAGAAGGCAAATCACTATAAGAGGATGTCGCAAAAATATTGCTCATCAGATAAAAAATATTGCTCATCAGAAAATATTACTCACGCAAGGAGGAGTTTCTTAATACATAGGTCACGCTTCACCGCTGAGACCTAAGAGGAACTAAGACCACTACGGGAGGCAAAGATGGGCCAAAAGGTGGATGGCGGGAGGGCTCGGGCCGACCGTCGAGGGATAGAAGACTGGCGACGGCGCCGACGACCCTTCGTGTGTGAAGTCCCGTCACGGAGAAGAAGGCATCGCGCCACACGCGCACTCACTCGGGCGCTGCGGACGGTAAGTCGCCGGAGAAAGTCGGGCGTGGACGGCGCTGCGAGAACTGGGTTGCCGCTAAGGCACCGCGGATCGGGCCGCGCGCCTCGAACTGCGGGTTTCCTACCGAGAAGAGCTTCTCAAAAGTCGCCTACGGGCAATGCCGACGGGCGGCGGCCGGGCCGCTGTAGAAGGAGATCCGGCTACGTGAGAAGGAGATCGGAATGAAACACGATCACCCAAATTAGGTTTTCGCCTGATACCATGTGGAAGAGAGAAATAGAGAATTCCTCTAATCTATTATCATTAATAATCAATCTAATCTCTACATTACATATTGGACTTATATATATAAGACTCACAATACAGTAAGACAATAAAGGAAAAGACTGTACAATATCTAACAATTGGAAATTTTTTAGAAAATAGGGATGTTAAAGGGTTTTTGGCTTGTAGAAACCATTTTTTTAACAATATCAGGGAGACATTAATGACATCCTTCACTGGATGCCTTGATTTCTAACAACTAACTTAGGGGCTAGATTGCAATGAAATGTGCTTTTTGTTTTCTAATGCTCATCATTTCAATCTCTATATTCTTCCTTCAAATCACTAAACATAGGAAATTTCCTATGTATGTTTCAACACTTTCACTCATTTTTAAAGATTCTAATCTTTAAAGTTCTTTGATTTCATTGTTGATAATAATTATTATTTAATAAATAACTGAATAATTTGATGTGGTTACTTGATATAATTGCTTTTCATGAATTAAATTGAGGCTTGGCTCAAGGGGTAAGGGAATTATGTGGTATACTAAGTAAGAAAAAGCACGTAGAAAGTAACATCAATATGAAATGAAGTATTGTTAGGTATATTTTAATTTCAATACATGAATTTAAATTATATATTTTGATATAGTAGGCTTAATTTAATTAGTTTTTAAAGATTTTTTAGGTACTGTATATTTTTGCTGGTATTATAGTTCATCAGCATATGCTTCAAAAATAAAGTCAGCATATGCTTTTTTAACCATGTGTATCATTTGGGGGTGATTCTTTACTGTTTAAATTGACACTTCTGAAAGTTTTTTTGAGCATTTCTATGTTTCAATACTATTTATGTTTTTTTCAAACTAACTGTAAGTCAGGAAATTGTCTATTTCAGTTGGTATCTCCCTTTCTGTATTCTCTATATTGAGATTAGACCTTGCTTATTTTATATTGTTAGCTCATGTATGTAATTCTGTAATCCTAGCACTTTAAGCTGCAATCATCATCTTATAGTTTACTTGTTAGTAATAATATACAATTTTGTGTTTTGTTGTTTATGACTTCTGAAAGTTGTTTGCAAGTTTTATGCACACATGAGGCAGGAGGGGGCTGCAATTAAAATTAGAAGAATCTGCGTAGGCACTTGACAGAAAGGCCTACACCAAACTCATGTCCTGTGCACTTGTCTTGTGACAGGTTTACGGTCAATGGTTGCTCTATTAGAATTTGTGATAGAAAGGAAATCAAGGCATTGATTATCATTCGGGTTGTTATCACTATTTTTATATTGCTTGGAAGATTTTGGCCTTAGTCTATTATGTATTCTGTAGAATAAGCTTATTTGAAAATAATTTTGCAGGCCCATTGGCTCAGTCTTCATAGGATTTTTCATACTATAAGAAATGCAAAAGGGCAGCAATCATATTACAATGTGGATGGAGGGGGAGAATGGCCAGGAAAGAGTTGAGGAAACTAAGCATGGTGGGTGTCAATAGTCTTTTGCTATCAAATTTTAGTAACTTGCTAATCTGATATTACCTTTTGAAGAATCAGTTCAGCAAATCACTACCTTATTCAACTCACCACTTTCCTCAAGTTTAATTTGAATTTGTCTATTCATATCACTTGCTCAAATTCTTGGTTAATATTAGATTGAGGAAATTCTAGAGAGTGCTTAACTAAGATAAAAGATTTTATCATTTAATCACAAAGTTGAAGGCGTTGAGGATTGAAAACAACTCTAGCATAATAATGACTGGAACTGCCATGATTGTACATGTTATATTGTGTGGAAAACTTCTAACTTGAACTTGCCATGTATTTTGAAGAGGACTAAACTTCTACATGAATCTGTTCCTGGCCCATTTATTAAGTGTCTCGCTAAGAAACTAGAAATAAACTTCAATCAGAATTAAAAATATTAAACATGACAGAATTTTGCTGGTGATTATTTTATTTTTTTGAAATTTTAATTGCTGTGGTTCTAATTTGATCAGGTCAGAGGTCCAGTCTTTATTGTTCACCGGTTAATTGCCATAAGTCCATGAATCCCTCTCTCTTTCTTTCTCTTTCAAGGTGATAGGTGCTGATCTACTTTTCTATCTCTGCCACATATAGGTGAAAGGAGTTCTTATAAAACATCAAATCATTGCCACTCTTATTGATTTTGATTGAATTACCTTTTCTTTCACACGTTAACAATCTCTCTCTCTCTCTCTAGATATTGGTGTTAATTTTATTACACAAGAAAAGTTGTTATAAAACATCAAAATCCTTAACTATCATTTCCGTTGACACCACTAGATTGAGTTACCTTCTCTTTCACACATTTATCTTCATTGTAAAGAATATCTTCTGTATTTGGGAGCTATGTTTGGTGAAAACATTTGAACCAACTACAAAATACTTTGCTTTAATGATATAGATGTGTTAAACGAAAAACTCTCCTAAAAGCTCAAACTTGTAGGATTTGGGTTGAATATGAATATCATGCTTCACACCCTCACGTGTGGCCCCCCGCACATGGAGAGTCAAACAAACTAAATGGAGTCCATCATGGACTTTCAAATACACAAATGGGGATCAAATATTCAAATTGTAGAGAGAGTCCTCGAACCCATGACCGATGCGAACACGCTGCTTGTTGCTTCGAGATCTACCAATTGTTTCAAATTACTCCAAGGATCTTCAAACACAATCTAGAATAATGGGCCCGTCCCCTTGACTATATTGAATCAAGAACCGTAAGTAAAGATGTTGTGCCTCTATCCCTTTGGTTATAGAATCAAAAGTCGTAAGAATAAAGGAAAGTAACCCCGTCCCCTTGATTATAAAAGAACCAAGACCCGTAAGTTTGAACACTATAAGGAATTAACCTTGATAGGCTCGAAAGTTCTCACAAGAACCATGGGTGTTATTGTCCCACTCTTCGACATTATTTTGTGTCTATTGATGTTCCGCTTCTTCAGACTAGTTTCCATTTTCCCCGCCGTCTACTGCCATGAAACCGGGGAGGATGATGATTTATTGATTTATTATGTTTCCTTATGGTTCCTACTCCAAACTTATTCTATTAAACTCCCATTACTCGCATACTCTGCCAAATCCCTGGGCCTCGAGTCTAACATCGCTTGCTTCAACATTAGATCCAATTCAGCTGATGATCTTCCTATTGCTCTTCGAAAGGTAAACAGCGTGTTCAATTGTGCCTCATTTTGTTCTTCTTATACTCCATTTGTCATCACATTCTGAGCCTTTATTGCATCCTTCGACTTCATCTCGTTGCCTAACACGTTCCCAAGCCCATCTCACCGTGGTCGCATGTGAAAGCAGCGACAGAGAGATGATGCTTGAATGACAATGGGTGTTTAGACTTGGTACGCTTAATTGGGAAGAAGCCTACTGGATGTCGTTAGGGTTTTGCAATGAAGGTTGAATCCTAGCGGCTCATTTGCTAGGTTGAAAGCACGCCTCATTAGCTAAAAAGGTATGCCTAGACCTATGGGGTGGACTGTTCTGATACCTTCTCCCTGGTTGCCAAGATGACTTCTATTCAGCTATTTATATCTCTAGCAGCCACTCATGGCTGAGACCTCCACTAGCTTGATATTAAGAATGGTTTTCTTCGTGGGGATCTTCCGAAGGAAGTTTATATGGAGCAACCTCTAGGGTTTATTGCTTAAGGAGATCGCGTGAGAGTTTGTCGCTCAGAATCCTTATATGGCTTGGAAACAGAAATCCATGCGCATGGCTTTGGTAAATTCACTAAGTAATTAAAAAGTCTCATGCGTAAGAGCAAAGTTGATCATCTTTATAGAAATTCAAGTAGATATCATCTCTGTTAGTTGTGTATGTAGATGATATTGTCATTACTTGAGTGATATGGCAAGATATCATCGCTAAGTCCTTTTCTTCATGGCCAATTCACACAAAAGACTTAGGAATGCTAAAGTATTTTTAGGCATTGAAGTTAGTGGAGAAGCAAACATAATTTTTCTTATCTCAAATAAATATAGCTGGACTATTGTTTGAAACCGGAAAATTGGGGGCAAAGCCATGTAGCTTTCCTATGGCACAAAGCCTACATCTTACTAGAGAAGGCAAATTGTTTGGGGACCCTGATAGATATAGAAGACTGGTTGGGAAGCTGAACTACCTTATAATAACACGTCCTAATATTGCACACTCGCTTGAAGAAGCCAATACATGTTCTTCAATAAGATTATTGGGTAGCCAGTGGAAATGTATTAGTGTTACTTGAAAGGAGTCCCGGGATGCGGTATATTATATAGTAATCATGGGCATAATAGAAATGAGTGTTTCCGTGGATGCCGATCGAAAGGCATTTATGAGAATGTGAGATCCACGCTGGGGTTACTATGCCTTTGCCAGGACGAAGTTTTATGGAAGAGTAAGAAACAGAGTGTGTGGTTTCTCGCCTGAAAGTGGTCAGAATACAGAGTAATGATATTGACCAGGTGTGAAATCATGTGGATTTCACAACTCTTGATGGAAGTAGGTATTAAGACTTCCATTCCAGCATAGCTCTAGTGTGACAACCAAACTACTCTCCACATTGCTTCTAATCCTATATTTCATGAGCAGACTAAACACATTGAGATAGATTGTCATTTCGTTCGTGAGAAAATACAACTTAGATTGATTTCTATAGGATATGTAAAGACGGGAGAATAGTCAAGATATTTTCACAAACTTTAAATGGGGATCAGTTAGTTATGTAATAAAGTAAGTTTGCATGATTAACATCTATGCTCCAACTGAGAGAGTGCGTAGAGTGTAATATATACTTGTAGGTTGTAAACCACTGGAATGTTAGATTGACTACCAATTGTATATATCTAACTTTATTATACATGTTTAGATCAATGGAAAAACACAAGGAATTCATTCCTCCAATTCTTCTTTCTTGTTTCTACAGCCTTATGAACCTTGTAGTTTGTTATATTCTTAACTCCATTTTCTAATTACATGTTCTTAATCTGCATTTGCAATTTCCCTTCAGGGCTGCTAAAGAACAGGTGCACTCCAGTAGTTTTGGGCTAAGCTGAAAAACAAGTGGAGGAGCTTGCCTGAAGTTTGCAGTTGGAAAGACGTTTGAGGGTAATATATCATAATTATATCTAAAATGCGAGGAATATTGTCGTAGTTCATCCTGCCATTAAAGGAAATATTCACTTTATTGCCACTTTTACATTCTGTTTTGCCATTATAAGTTACCATTTTATTTGTTTTCAGCTTATAACCTTATCATTTCATTTTTAATGGTACACTTCTTTTTGTGAGTAGTTTGATCTAGTTTAGTCATTTCCCTATCCCCACCCGAAGTCCAAACTCAGAAAGTAAAATGTGGGTATAAAATGTGAAAAGAAATGAATCCAAATTTTAATGCAGAAGAAAAACAGGACTGATATCATGTGCATGATGTCATAGACTATTTATTATATTAGTTCTCTCAAGTAAGGTCTTCTAAGCCATTGCATTTTACCACATTAGAATGCCTAAAAGAGAAGCATTGAACCAAAAATACGTATGAAAATCATCTCTGACTATAATACCATTAGGTTCAATTTTTAAGCCAGAAATTAAAAACAAAAAAGAACACAATCAGTTTCTTGGCTTATTGATCCAAACAAAATTAAAAATTTGACAGGTTGATTATAATAGGTCAAATTGTCAATGATTTGTTTCATGATGTTCCTATCATCTTACCGCGCCCGCCATTTGCTTCTAAGAAGTAACTGAAACTAATAAAATGGTAAATATATTAAGCTCGTTTACGAGGACTAAACGACTAACAAAGAAAATAGAATTAGGCTTGTAGAGTTAAACCCCAACCAACTAACTAACTCACTTATAATCAAAACTTAAAATGAGGACAAAAAATTTAAATTTTTATTTCATTGGATGAAATCCAAACTTGTTGTTTCTAAATTTATTTCAAGGAGTATTGAGATAAATTTTTGTTCCTACTATGTTTAAAATAGGAAACATAATTTCTTCTTAATTATGTTTTTACTTTTATAATTATTGAACATGTTTTGTAACTCTAATTTCTGTATTTTTAAATGTTTGCAATTATCTAACAAGGAGAAAAATGTTTTAGATGAGAGTGATACATGTGTATATGTGTATATGCACCAAGGACTAGTAAAATGAACAAAATGTCGTGTAGTTATTGAATACATTATATTTACAATATCTTGATGGTGATACTGGTACTGTTGTTGAGTTTGAAGAAGATGTCAATCAACCCTTTGTCGCTTGATATGTTGTAGCTACTGAGAAGCATGATATTCATATTAAAACTCAAAACTTACAAGCTTTGAGTTTTAGGAGAAATGGTTTCTTTAACATGGTATAACAATCCTGATTTTTGGCAAGAGAGGTCTTAGGTTCAATCCACTCCTTTGCAATTTGAATCCCTATTTGTTTGTTTGAAAGTCCATGAATAATTATTGGTTTGCTTGACTCTCCACATGTGGGTATGGGGTCGCACGTGAGGGAGAGGGCCCCAGAACATGATATTCATATTAAACTAAAACTTAGCAAGTTTGAGCTTTTAGGCAGATGGTCAAGTAGCGTTTAAAATAAGTTTTAAATCATGTGTACAGCCGAATCGAAGAAGCAAATGAACAGAAATAACTAAGCTGTCATCCCTACGAAATATATGGAATGAAGATAGAAACAAATGCATTGCTTGTTAAGGAGTAAAAGGAGGCTGCTGAGAGTCATTTGAAGAATGGAATGAAGTTGAGAATCAAAATGTATCGTTTGTTATGAGGAGGCAAATCGAGAGGCCACTGAATACACCTCCTAGTATGGAGGCAAACCTTCTCTATGGAAGATAATTTACAAGATTAATAATCTAATTTTGGGAGGTGGAAAATTTGAAGGTAATGATGGGTTACCTTTGTTTACATTTTCATGTCTATTTGCTCTCTCAAAGTTGTTAGATAACTTGTAAGCTACATCTTTATGAGCAGGAACCCAGTCCACCACTGTGCTATATAGCTATTCCAATGTATGGTATTTACTTAGCGATCTTCCCATATTTTCTCACAAATTAACATTTTAAGAATCCATCTGACATAATGTTGCGACCACTTAGAGGAAAAGCAAAAGGTTAAGGTTAAGGAAGAAAAGAAAGAATAACAACAACTCCTATTGCATAAAAGGATGTGAAGTTTGAAGATATGATATTGTCTTTTCAAACAATGAATCGAACAAATTTATAGGTATCTACACAGAAAAAGAAAAAAAAAACTTTCTAAATATCTAATCTTTAAATCAAGAATCAGAATTAAATCAAGAAATCAAAATTACATGGAAAATTGTGTGGAAACAAAGTAATTTCCTAAATTTGACAACATGTTTAATGGCTAAAACTTTTAATTTCCCTATTAATCTTCAATTGAAACTTCTGTTTTATTTGGCAAGTAATGAAAGCATTATCAAACAACAAAATCAGCCATACAAAGAGGGATTCTTAATCGATTAGTTGACATTCCCTTCAAGCTAGTAATATCATCCATTCCCATCTCAATTGGTGAGGCGGAATGTTTGACTTAATCCATTAAACACAAGCATTTTGTCAAGATGTTTGTTGAATCACCCTTCCATTAAAACATAGGGACTGCAAATCAGCCAATATCTAACTCACTTGCAAAGTATATGTCAACTTTTTACTATGTCTTGTATGATCATGCCTTTACGCACGTATGCGTGACAATAGCTTCTTGTTACAATACAAACTTCATTGTGCTCTTCCATTTAACTTAAACTCATTAAGATTTTAGTCTTCAACCAAAGAAGTTTCACTTATTCTTTGATAACCTTAATTTGATTCCAACTACTTAATCTTAGTTTGATTCTAACTACTAATCTTAATTTAACTCAAACCACAAACTAATTTACCAATTATAATGATTATAAATCCTTTTCGATGTATATTTTAGAAATTTTCCTCATCAATTTCTCCCGACTCGAAAAAACTCTTTACCAAGTTTTAGTGATTTTCCACGATCAATTGAAATCGTAAACAATTTCTCTCATCCTTTCCTTCTGGTCGCCTCTTTACCATGCGATAAGATGGAGACATCAAGACGCTTAATCTTGTTCAATTTATGAAAAGACTGTTACTTTTAAACTTTGAAAACTTCCTAATGTTGTAAAAACAAGTTGATAATGCCTAAAATTATTATGTGTCTTCAACTAGTTTCAGAGCTCTCTCATATACTTTGTAAATTGTCTTGTGGAAGAATAAGATTCTGCACTCTTGAGTTCAAAATAAATTTCAGCACATTTTTCAAGTTTGCCATCACTGTGATAATGTTAAGTGTCAATTTTCCTGCTTGTACAACTTCTTTAAGCTCTTCTACCTGCTTGATCTAGGATTGGTTCCATTTCTTGTTGCATTCTAAATTAATACGACAATTTCTTCCTTACTAGTAACTCGTGACGGTTTTTAATATGAGTATTTTATGGCTCTCTAGTTTTGAGGCGCCAATTTTCTTGGTTGTTTTAAAATGGTGGAATTTCTTTTAATCTGGATAAAGGATTATCTTAAGCCTATCATGGCTAAGTGTATAGTTTCTCTATCCATCATGTCGACCCTTTTCATCAAAAAGTCATTGTAGTACATCACTAACTCTCTTCATTTAGCCTTGTCAGGTTTCATTAATGGTTGCATATAAAAGGTTGCGGCTTTCATCATGGTTTGCATGCACACCCCATTCCTTAATTTGCACATGTTCATGTCAAGAACTTTGCTCGATACCAAAATCAGATGTAAAACATCTCAGAAAAGCTGCTCACACTCAAAGTAGGCTACGGGTTTTTATTTTTCCTGGTTTAGGGAGGAAACAAAGACAAAATTGAAAATATAGATAAAGATACATGAGAAAACTAAATAAATAAAAAATGGATAGAATGTACAGAAGGATGGATAGAAACCTTAGAATCTCACTAAGGCCTCTTTTAGAGTCTCACTCTAGAAGAAAGTCAATGGAGTCTCACTATCAAGATTGCAAATATTGCAAAAAACGAAATATAATTACTCAATCAAAATCTCCTTAATTGACATCAATCGCCTTATATGGGCTTTTCTAAGAAATAAAAGACGTGCAAAAATTTTAATAACCCATTATGACTCTAATCTTAACTTGATTCCAACTCCTTCTAATACTAGCTTTGATTTGACAACTAATCTGAATTTGTCTCAAACTACTAGATCTAATTTGACTCTAATTATAATAAACATAAATCCTTTTTCCTTATGTTTATTTTAGAAATTCTTCCTCATCGTCCCACACATCACAATGGATTAAATAAAAAAAAAGGTATGAATGAATATGTTCTTATTTTCCACGAAGTGCAATAATTTTTTGATAAAAACACAAGCTGCATAGTGCAACAATGTACAATCAACTCCTTAAAAGAATCATCGAAATAAACGCTTTTAAATAGGAAAACAGATGTCCTAATCTAAGATGCAAAGCATTATTCTAATGCTAGAAGAGGTATAAGTAACATTACAATTGAAATTTTGATTTGTTTACTTTGAAGGTTCTTTCATCAAGATTGATTGAGACCATCTTGCATCCTGCATTGCCAATTTAATCAGCTCTCGAAATTCAGACTGAGAGAGATAAAATGTAATATAACAATGGAATCTTAAGACATTTTACAACAAATTGCTAGTAACTTTAGGAAACCAATTGAAGTTTAATATTTTCAGAGGTAGAAACTACCCCTTCCCCGTGAATGGGCGAGAGGCTAACATTTGCAATTCAGATCTTCTTATTGCCGTGACAAGGGACATAGATTTGAACCATCTTAGAGATGGCTGGTCATTTAATCAAATGAGCCTGAATCAATTATCTGTGGTGCATATGAAAAGGACGTACTGGAAAGCACCATGGGATTAAAGAATGAACCAAGTAGTTGGTGGATCTGAATTCAACAAAGCTTGAAGAAGTTGCTCTCACTTTGTTCCTCGCAAGAGAAGGCATCTCTGCACTTGGCAGCAATAATATTCCCGTTGGACCGACCTCTGCAGTTTATTGGTTTTTTCTCAACTGGTCCCAATCCAATGTCTTTCCATGGATCTTCCAAACACACTGGAGCAGTTTTGGTGGATTGTTGTTGTTGAAAATCATAGATATCTTTAGTAATTATCCTCTCGATTTATTCCCAAGATACCCTAGAATATCCTCTAGTTTTATTCCCAGGATATTCTTAGAATATTCTCTGGTTTATTCCATTATTTTGTATATATATAGATGTCTCTATACTCATGTAAAAACTAAACTTTACTCATTTATAAATAAGGTAAAAAACATCATTTTCTTATATTTCTTTGCATGGTATCAGAGTTATGGTTGGTTCCTCGGAGTGGTTTGCCTCCTAAATGGATCTTCGCCGGATCTCTTCCGTGATCTTCTCTGATGGATCTTCTCAAATGATCTCCTCCGCGACTTCACGTATCTCCTCCAACGGATCTTCTCAATTGGATCTCCTCCGGCGGATCTTCTCAGGCCGATCTCCTCCGGCAGATCTTCTCCGGCGGATCTCCTCCGGAGGATCTTCTTCTCAGTCGGATCTTCTCCTATGGATCTTCTCTTACAGTCCTCAATCCAATCACATCAACTCCATCGTGGAACACCTCAGGTGTCATTGCTCTATTACATCTGATAGGATTATACACCTTTATAACAAGCTTGGTGCATATAACCTATATGCTCTACCTTGAGGGGAGTGTTGAGAATCATAGGATATTCTTAGAATATCCTCTGATTTATTCACTAAGATATTCTTAGAATATCCTCTGGTTTATTCCTTAGGATATTCTTAAAATATTCTCTGGTTTGTTCTATTCTTTGTGATATAGGTGTCTCTTTACTATGTAAAACTAACTCACCTATTCATTTCTAATAAGAAAAAGATCATTTTCTTTTATATTTCTTCAATAAACAAAATCACACAAAACAGAATCTTTCCTTCTATTTTCCTCCAGATGTTAGGTTTCTGACTTGCGGCAGGAGTGGGTAAAGGCAAAGTTTCGAATTGGAGCAGCCATAATTTTCTTCCAACATCACACTTATCTTGCCTTCACCCCTCATAACTCAAAGAACAATTTCTTCTATAGAGGGTAGAGGCTGTTTCCAATGATTCTTCCTTAACCACCAAATTTCTATGTTAAGACCAGCTGAAATTAGGTTCCTGTACGCCCCACCTTCCTGAGGATTTTTCTGGGCAGTTCCACCCGTAGTCATTAAACAAGTCAAGGTCCTGCCATACCACTTTGAGGGTATTAAAATACTTAGTGATAGAATTATCTCCTAGTCAAATTTATCCCAGCTTCATCTCCAATAGATAAACCTAGGACTGGTCGAAATCATTGTCCCAAAGTTCGCTAATAGTTGAATAGCACATATACTACCATTTCCTCCATAGCACAACTCAGCCGCATACAATACAAGGAATTCTCCACATTGCAGGTCATGTACGCTGCACCAATCTTCACTGGTCTTTGCATCTCTTAGTCAGGTAACCGATCTATCCTCTCCTGCGACATGACTTCTTGGAGACCACCAAAGATTGTTCCACTTCTATCCATGAAAATAGGAAATGGAAACAGAATTGGTGATATTTTGATCAGGCACAGTACAAACAAGAGAAGTTGTTTCATATGTATAATCGTAATTATGGATAAAATAAGGATCAAAAAACAGTGGAATGGAGACCAAAAAATGCTTATTCTAGGAACTTTTCTACTAAGATACCATGAAGAAACCCAAGGGATAATTGAGCATTATTCTTAAGAGAGCATAAGACATGTACAAGAATATATTATATAGGGGCAGATTAGAAAATAATAGATAAAGTAAATTCTCTGTAGCTATAAGGAAATAACCACTAGAAGATTTCTAGTATTATATTTACTGCCAACACCTGCAGCTGGTATATAGGATATATTTATAGTTACTTAGAATCTCAGTTAGCAATAACCTTCCGTTTCAACATACTCTTAGCTTTTGAGCAGGTAGAGCTCTTCCTGTTCTTAGCATTTCCAATCATCTTCCTCGTAACTCAGTCTTGAAATAGAAAATGTTACGTTGTAATTTGATGGACTCAAAAGATTAACAAAATGTTTTGGCACATGTAACACTGACTTTAGGTCATGACCAACATCTGTGAAGAAGAACTATAAGCTATTTGAATCTTTATTTTTGGGACATGGACTATATATATAGAGAAATGATGTCATGAATTTGTCATATGGCCAGTAATGTTGAGTCAATAACCTAGGAACTTAAGAAACACACTTTCGAGCTAATAGCATGGGAATCAGCCTGCCAAAGTGCATGAAGCACTTAAGTTTTGTAGTATGAGGAGAGACTTCTAAGTTGCTCAATTTCCTCTATAATTGAATCCTTCAATTAACTATATTATGGATTCTCTTAGCAAGCTTCTTCAATGTAAGCAACATATGCTTGTTTTCTCCACTGTCCAGTTCTTGCCCTCAGTTGTCATTGTTTTATCTAGATGATTGAGGTTTGCCCACTTAAGCTTCCAGCAGTTCTTAGTGTACCTTGAATAGAGGAAGGTACCACAAAGCATCTTTATAAATAGTTGACTAAAAGCCTTGGCTTCCCAGATTCTCCAGCAAGTCCATAATTGGTTGTTACCTTGCAACCCCTATTCATATACCCAGCACCCATTGTTTGGTTTGTCTGTAGAAAGGGTAGAACCTTTGTGAAATAACACTACATTACTATTGAGGTACTTCCTCTGTCACTATTGAGAAAACCCACTCAAGGATGTCATGACACTTTTCCCAAGATCTGAACACATAGACTTGGTCATCTTCCTTTTGAGTGCTGAGAACTCAAAGATTCTCTTTATATATATTTCTTGTAACATAGTAGCATTCATTAAAATCTTTTAGTGGTCTAACTCTAGCCATTGTCTCCTCATTGTATTAAAATACTCTATGATGAGCATGATACCTTGTCTAGTAGTCATGATTTCCTAAATTTGGGCAGCATTCTAGACCTTGGAGCACATTTTTTGAACAAATTCCCAGATTTCATTTATGGTTAGGAACATATGAGTTCCACTTGTCTGTTGTATAGAATTCATAGAGCTGTACATAACCATTGAACTTTCATCCCAAATGTTAAATTTTGGGTTCACATGGAGGCCATGGTCTAATAAGATGACTCTGTCTTTTACCTTTAAGAATGTAATCCAATGAGAAAATTCTTCCGGTATCTTGTTTGGTGAGGGAGGCTTGAAGATTTGGGTACTTGCCTATATGACTTGAGATTCACAAAACCTGGCTGCTACCCAAAGATCTCAGAGGGGTTGTGTGTTGAGTAAAAGGCAAATCTGTAACCCTCATATGGTATGGAAAAACACATGAGAACAGATTTTCTGACAGAAATGAAGGTCTTCTGTTATAGAACCTTTGAAACAGAGATATGTAGATAATGAAAGAGCTTAAAGCTGAACTAAGAAAATTTTGTTCCTTGAATAATGAAGTTGTACAGCTATGGGAGATTTATACATACGGAAAATAAAGCCCTAACTTTCAAAATATTTAGTCCTAAATGAAGCAAATCAAAACAAATAAAAGAAACAGAATTACATTGAAAAATAGGAAAAGAACAAATAATTTCTTTAATTTGAAAATCTGCAATGTTGACCTCCTGAAACCATGGGGATTCTTAACTGATCATTCAACAGAATGTCTTCAACATGACACCAAACTTAGTCCTGCCATCACTTTGTGGACATCTGAAATGCACTTTGGTGATGTGATGTGCTTCCTTTGTGAAAGATAGAAACATAAGTAGATTTTTTATTTAGAATTAATAGTCTTATGTAAACTTAATTTTTCTTTTTTCTTTTTTTCTTTCAATTTCAAACATTTCTAGATATTTTATCTGTTGCTAGTTGTGGTGGCATTGATGCATGGACTTTTATAGCATGCAGAAATATACAGATGTAGTGATTTATAAGGAGATAAAACCTCTGGCTTTCCTAGGTTACCAGAAAATGCTGAATTATTCTGCCTTGAAGTCCAGGACATGTTTGCACTTCCATTGCTAAAACCCTCTACTTCTCATCATATTCCTTTCCACTGACTAGAGTGACCCTTACTCATGTTAATATTAATTAATTTTAAATGGAGAGCAAAATGTTAATTATATAAAGATATGCAACAATCATGGAAAGATATCTTACCTTATTAAAGGATTACAAATTTGTACTTATTTGAAGAGGTATTGAGACAAAATAATAAAAGTGTTCATCTCCTGTAATGGGATCTTGGTTTGCTTGGGAAATATGTGGATGAAATCCTGAAATATATTTTCTCCACCACACCCAGACAATTGAAAAATGAGAGGGAAGACCACTAGCCCCCTTTGTCTTGAAGTCTAGAGCTTTCCGACCAAAGAATTCCAGCCACCATACACCCTTGCCGGCATCTCCACTCTAGGTGGCTTAGTGGTTCTAATTTGTATAAAGGAGGTTGTGCTCTCTGCCAAGTAGCACATCATTTCCCACCTCCATTTTAAGGTTTCTCAAATCTCATCTTATTAACACAGAAAGTACTCAATCAGATCAGGTCGTTATGATAGCCCTAATGAGTCCCGTTTATCGACATTTGAAGAAAGCCAAATTTGGGACAGCAGTTTGGGTCTTTAATATGCAACACGATTAAGAATCCAAGGATTACACATATTTATACAAAGAATAGAAGAGGAGGAGAGGCAGCGCTAGAAACAAAATTAGAATAGAATTAGGAAATTGAAGAGAGATAGAAAAGGAAACAAAGGTAAGTCCTATTAGGAAACTAATCTCAACACTCCTCCTGCATGGGAAAGATATAGTCATATGCACTAAAAAACTTCACACAAACATACTTAATCCTAGCAGTCACAGAGCCCAACAACCAGAGAAATCACATTTGGTAGTGCTATTGGGTTGAAGAGAACCCCAAAAAGGCTTTCATATTAAGGCGGGAGAGGGATGAAGATGAGAACTGATATTGTAGTGATCCAAATAGAGATGAAAGATGTCGGAAGGAGAGAGGCACACTCCTAAGGCACACTCTAGATCAAGAGATAGTTGCTGGAAAGTGCCGAAAAATCCAAGAGAACCTGTGGCCAGACACAAAAAGGGGAAAACGTCTCCCTTTTAGGCATCGGAGAGGCAAGACAAGAGGCTAGGAGGACATATTAGCAAGAGGACAACTCTCGACAGCATGGCCAGTGCGCCCACACGCCCTCGCTAAGTCGGGCGCCGCGGAGATTCAACGCGGAGAAGAGCGCGCGCGTGTCTCTGGCCGGGTTTGAATGATGGCCACCACGGAAGAGCAAACTTTCGACGCTTTCCTGTGGAGGTTTTTTTGTCGGTGCGGCGCCGGTGCCATCAGCGCGAGGTGTCCCAAGATGGTGGCTGCTTTCAAAGGGTTTTGGAGTGCAATTGATGTGACCAGAATGAGACACGACCACTAGATGGATCGTCAAAGTTGACTACACAACAAAACCCTAACGACGAGTTTGATGAGACCGGAATGAGACATAGTTAGATGGGTTGTCATAATTGACTACACAGCTAAACCCTAACCCTAGTTTCCCAAATCTCTTTATGGATTTGATACCATGTTAAGAGAAAGAATTTTGGAGTATCATGGATTAGGAATACAAGGGATTACACATATTTATACACATAGAAGAGGATGAGAAAAGGAAACAATAAAAATAGAAACAAAATTAGAATAGAATTAGAAACCGGTAAGGATAGAAAAGGAAAAGACCTAAGTCTTATTAGGAAACTAATCCTCAACAATGTACTCTAATGTCCTCCCTCACATGCAACCCCTCCATACTTGTAGATGGAGAGACACAGAGACCCATACACAGATGAACGTAATCAACATGTGTTGGGCTTACTAAATAAATTGTGATGTATAACTATATGAAAGTTGGTTTAAACGCGAATATAACTTCCACCAAACGAGGTTCTAATACCACGTTGCACGACTAATTTTTCCTAAAAGATTAAGCTTATAGGATTTGAGTTTACAATATATATCATACATTCTAACATCTACTTTTTCTTATGGCCATTCTTCCAAGATTTTAAGTGTTTCCTCTATCTCTGCATCTTGGTCCTCTTAATGGTTAAGACCCCCCAAAAATTAGCTCCAGCTTTTATCTACAGAAATATTAGGTGGCTTGAATTGGTGGATGGGTTTCAAGTTGTGATGATAATCATATAAAGGATAATGATAGCTACACCCTCATGTTGAATTTAATCCGTTCATCAAAACAAACCCACTTACACGACTCAACCCTGAGCTAACTGTATGACTTACTAAATTTCCCTTTATGTCTCTCTGCTTTTTAACTTTCTTGAATTGCAAAAAATTAGACTTATATTTCAATTAAAAGGATTTTATGATTCATTGGTGTTCATTTGATACAATCAAAATTCTATTTCGATTGTTTGATCATGATCAATTGCTAATGGATTGTGAACCAGGATTGTCATCCATTATTATGTAAAAATGGCTATTGGTTTAGCATATCATGTGTGGTTTTTGGTGATTAATATTAAGCTCTTGTTCTTGTTACTTGAGTTTGTATGAATTAATTATGTAAATATTCTTTTATTTGTTAATTGATTTCTTGTTTGCTACTGCTTGATTTAGTTCAGAAACATATATTCTTTTTTCTTTTTAACAAGAAATCTTTTATATCACAGGCTTTGCCAAAATCAGAAAACAAAGAGCTGATGACTTAGAAACAAATTGATAGAAGCTGAGGAATCCAGTGAAGAAAAGACGTAAGAAGCTAGAAGAAACCGGAGAGAAGAGTTCAGCAACTCCAGGAATCTTTGAACAGGTAGCATTAATGTACAACCCTTTAAGAATAAAATTATCTCCTTTCATGTGTGAGTTGGATTTCGTACATGCTCTCTATGCTAGGTAAATCTGAACTTCTAATGAAATGGGAATTGACTAAACACACTTTGAGCATGCCCAAGTATAGATATAAGAAATACATACTCTGATTCCTACAGTGAGGTTTAGAATTCATCTTTAGTTGATTCTCTTTTTATATCCAAACAAAAGGTCCATTCAAAGGTGCCTAACAAAAAGTGCACTCCATGGACATAGGGTTTACAAGTGGCAACAAAGAACAAAGAAAACACACACATCACCAACAACCCATGATAGGATATTTATACAACAATTTAGATCAAACCAGGAGTATAATATAAACCGATCCTAGTGGAACCCGATGCTAATCCAAAGGGACTTCTCCAGCTTTTGATGAAAGCTCATCTTCATTGGAAATTTATTTTTGTACTCTCTCTAAAAGTTCCTTAACACAATAATGAACCCAACCCCCCTTTTATTTTTGGACTTCTCCAGATTTTGGATGAAAGCTCATCACATTGGAAATTTATTTTGTACTCTCTCTAAAGTTCCTTAACATGATAATGAACCAACCCCCTTTTGTTGGTGGAAAAAGAGTGTGCTGAGAGTTGCTCCTTCGTATTTTCTGAATTATTTAGCGAGAAAAAGGAGTCTTTAAGAATTGTGAAAATACTGATCAAACTCTTAAAAATACCTTTTTGTATCTACTTTGGGATTGAGTTAGATTGTACATAGGGGACAGCTCCTTGTCGTTGTTAGATTTTATGGATTGGTTTGGTTCCCCTTATGATGTGTCTACTATTTTTTGTATTACTCATCCTCGAGTCTTTGGTTTCTTTATATGCATTGTGTATACTTTTTACTTTTTTAATGCATATGCTTTACTTATCATTAGAACCAACGCCATAACATAACTTGTTAAACGACCAACTCTCCTAAGCTTTCCAACCAGACTTGATCACTATATTTCTCCCATACCTGATGTCCGGTGGAGATCAAATAACCAAATGGTTTCCTTCACTTTCAAAGCAAAAATGGGGAATAAATTGGGTGAGGTGGCTCGAACGCATGACCTCCTTATCATCAAACCTATACTCATTTACCATGTTAAATGACCAACTCTCTTAAAAGCTCAAGCTTGTACGATTTGGATTTAATATGAATATCATGCCTTTAACATAACTCATTAACAAATAGGTTTGGTTAGGTCTGTTGTTCAAATTGAAAGCATAGCCAACTTAATATGTCAACTTGATATGATTAATATACTCTATATTGTCTCAACTGAAAAGCATAACCTATTAAATTATGTGTTAATGATATGATATGGTGTTTCATATTATCTCTATCCTTTGATCAGAAATCACTCCAAGAACTCCATTTTCAAATATATATGTGAAAAGATAAATCATGGCCTCTATTTTAGGAAAATATGTGGTGATTCTTTTCCATATTGTATATTGTTGTAATCTACTAAATTTAGGAGTTATTTACTATTTAGGAGTTATTATCTCTTAATCTTAATATTTTAAGGAGATTTTTAGAAGTTTTTTTTTTTTTCTCCTCTTCAATTGCTTACAATATCAATCTCAAAATTCTTAAAAAGAAAACAGATCAATGTTGCAGCTTTGTGGAGACATGATTAACAACAAAGCAACCATCTTCTAGAATCTGGGTTAGTTTTCTTAGAGAAAATACCAAGGACAGACATCAGTTTTGCCATGGGAGAGCCTTGACAGCAGCCCCACTCCTCAGTCTTTGTTGAAATGCACCTGATAAAACCAAAAGAAAAAGAAAAGATAAGAAAGACACTTTACAGTCTCTGTCGATAGATGTCGACAAAATTCAAGAAAAAAAGAAAGAAATAATCACTGACTGAGGAAAATAACATGAATAAGGGGGACTATCCTATTATAGTCGTGTGTTAATTTCTAAGAATACAATCTACTCATTATGTTATTAGCAGTAGCACACTGATTCCTAAGAATACAATCTACTATTTGCAGTAGCGTGCTGATTCCTAGTAATAAACTTTGGTCAATGATTTATCATTGACCAGATTGAGATAGTCAATTCAGATATGAATGACTCTCATCCTAGCGTATTCATCGAGATAGAAAAATCATATCTATGAAGTCATTGAATACACCACAGAAGCTTCGCGTCTACAGTTTCGATAGAGTTTCAGCTCTGATAAATGAGAAAGGGTATGTAGGCCACAAAGAACACCATTTTCTAGACCTTGTTGATTTTCTTGGAGAAAATATTTAAGTCTTGTTGATTTTATTAGAGAAAACTGGGAATCAGGCATCTAAAGCCCTTGTTTAGTTGGAGCAGAATGCCAAGAACAATAGGAACAAAGAACTTGTTTTCCTTGATAAAAATTTGAAAAGAAATTCTAATTTTATTTATAAATAATAGTGACCATCTTCCAATCTTCACCATATTAAGTACTCATTAACTCTTGTTGTGGAGATAATAATAGGAAAAGGATTGCTATCCTACTTGTTTCAGCTTATGATGAACTGTAAAATTTATATGAAAACCTATGATAAAATGTCCAAACATAGGAAGCCTAGAATATAAGAAATCTAAAAGAAATTGAAATTGCTCCAAAGCAAAACGCCATTCTACTCCCAGGACTCTACCATTGGGAGACACAGAAGGTAAGCAACAAACGCAGTTAGTATAATCAACGTTGCAATATCTACAAACAAAAATCTGTGAAAAGAAAATAACAAATGATAAGGAAGTATTTGGGGCAGTAAAAAAGATGCTGACTTGCATTGGAAGAAGTTTCTAAGAAGTACAAAAAACAAAACTGTAATACAGTTTATTTTGGAGGAAGAAGAAACCTTGATGGAATTCATGTGTATTTCTATTTGTACATCAGGTAACAAAGTTGAAAGGAGCTTCTTTAAGGATGATTAAAGGGGCTGGATTTAACCTAGACATTAGTTTCCTGAACATTTGGTTTGTTTTCTTAATTTTTCTCTCTAATAAGCACTCATTCCAGCATGACCAATTCTTTGATCTCTGGATGACGGTTCAGCTGTGGTACAACAAGCAAAAATAATGCAGCTGAACTGCTTTATCAAAAAATAATAATACACAATAGTAATGCAGCTAATCAAGGTTGTTGATGCAAGACAAAAAAGAACACTTGATAATCAGAAAAAAGAGCATGTCTGGAGAATCCTACTTAAGAATGGCTGAAAAACCTGAACCAGAAAGTTACTAGAGAACTGGTTCACCAGATCATTATTTCGGGGCACTGTAATTGTGAGACCACAATAAATTGCATTTAAATGTTACCTTACACAATCAGAGGTCTATGAGCTTGGTGATGATTTTTAAATGTCTCAGTTGGTGAGATTGATTTATTTAGCTGGTATACTAACTAATTCAGGGATTCTCTCCTCCTGAACATATTTACAAATAATTAAGAGATTTGATTTACAAGTATATAAACAACTTCAACTTATAACAGTTAGTGATTAATAAAGTATTATAAAAAACTTGCATGTCACTTCATTGATACTAGATATGATTTAGGTGTGTCTCAGGGATGTTATACAGCATGTCAGAAAGCAGGTCTGCGCTGAAATGTCTGCATACATCATCAAACTCAAGTTCAACATCTGGGTCCATTGCCAGATATGACCGGGGTGATGCTGTTTCTTCTGCCTCTGATGCTACATCCACCAATTGATTTTCTTTTCCAACTCCTGTTCCAAGTTCAGTTGCTTACTCTTCTTTCTCAATCCGATGCTCCAGATGATTGTTCAGGATCTTTTCAGCAACTGAAATTTCAGGTCAGTTTAGTTTCCCTTGTCAAAATGCGCACTATTATTTTTCTTTCACAAGAGTTATTATTATCAACATACTAAACCACCTGACATCAAATTCTTTTTTTTTTTTTTTTTTTTTTTGTCTTGATGATTTTCTTCTGCAGCATCTGAACACTGGGAAAGCGATAGGGAGGGGGCATTCGATGACTTCTTTTAGTATTTTTCTGTTTCTTATGGTGAATCGACATATTATTACCACTAGCCAGAAGGTAGTCTAATAAATCATGGACCTTCTGGCATTGGCCACCCTGAAGCAAACGGTATGAATTCCATGCTGTGCACCAGATGGTCTCACACGTGGCGTTAGGAACAGCAAACAAATATCTCAACGGATTTGCAGAACAATTGAAATGAAACGAAATTGCAGGGGAGAGGGGGGAGGGGGGCGGGTGGCAATCCATCCAAGAGGGGGGGAGACAAAAGATATCAGCAGATGAACTGGCAGATTTGTGGAACTCCTCCCCCCACCTGAACTTTCCTCAGCTGCAATCTCCTTCATCCTCCTTCATCCTCTGTAATGGCCCTGCATCCTACTGAATCAAACTCATTGAAACATGTGATCTACATGACCTTGTTGTTGGGGAGGCCCCAGAGAGCTCAGTTTTGATGGACAAACAAGCCATAACTTTTATGTGAAAAAATGTAGGTACTTAGGTTCAAATTCTTTTTAAACATAGAAATCAGGGACTAGGCATTGATGTGGCATATTCTTTTATGTACGACTATAAATTATGTTACAAATAATGAAAGCTGGCCAGGAATCTTAGAAATTGCTAAGTGACCATGAGAAGAGCATTGGCTTCTTTGACGTCTATAATTTTATTATTTACCCTCTAAACAGCATAGATTTTACTTTAGACTATATTCACTGAAAATTTTATAAACAATTCAAATATGTATTGGAAAAATAGACAATTTATAAGGAGCAATTTAAGGGGGAGTAAGATTTGTTTAATAGCTATTTTCTAAAACAGCTTCTTAG
The DNA here is from genome assembly GCA_016808115.1 of Tetrastigma voinierianum. Classification (NCBI taxonomy): domain Eukaryota; kingdom Viridiplantae; phylum Streptophyta; class Magnoliopsida; order Vitales; family Vitaceae; genus Tetrastigma; species Tetrastigma voinierianum. The sequence continues at coordinate 114,731 of JAEQBH010005539.1, read as the reverse complement.
ATCAATTTTGAAAATTGTTCATGTTTTAAAACAAAAAAATGTTTGGAAACCTAAATGTTTTTAATATTTTAAAATAATTTTTATATTTAGTATTTATTTTTAACCATTCTATGTTTGTGATTATATTTAAAAGCAAGGGTGATTTGATTAAAAGACCTTTGAAAATCTAATCTTCATCAAATTTTGACAAAAATATCTTTATTATTCTCTTGTAAAAATTCAAAGACAAATGTAAATATATAAAATGACAAAGGATATTTTTGTCCAAAAGAAGTTATTATTCAAGAAAAAACATGGAGAGGGTTTTTTTTTAAATATAATTATTTTTATTGATTTAAACTAGCAATATATCGATAGAAACGATACCAAATCACTGAAAACAATAAAAATTAACAACATCTAAGCTTAATAAATGGGGACTGTTTTATAAATTTGATAATACTGTAATGACTATAATAAATATGACTTCGGATTCAACAACATATTGACAAACCATAATCCACCTCACTGCCTAATTGAATATGCTCATTTGAATCGACATATCAAATAAAATGTCGTGAATCGAAAACAAATCTTCGTAGAATAAGATGATCATGAACCAAACGCCACAACAAGACGACGAAATCATGAAAAAACAAAATAAAACCCAAATTTATGTGCAATAACCACTTTATTAAAGAAAAAAAATTGATATAGAAAGAGGTGTAGATGAGTTATTTCATAAACAGAATGATAAAAATCACCTCTTTTGCTTAAATATGAGTGGCTAGAAGATATAGTCAGAGAAAATGATACTAGGGTTTTGGAAAGGGTTAGATTTACAAATGTTGGATTTATTTTTAAGGGATATTTATCCAATATGTGGGTCTATCATTGATTGTGCATTAAAGACTATCTAAAAAACATGCAACCTTCTATGAAGTGATCTTATGAGGTTTCATTAATAGAGTTAATCACAATTTGGTATGACTATTCACGTGTAGATATTTAAAAGTCTTATTTTTATTTTGTGATGGGCTAAATTAAAATAAGAATTGAGAAGTTATGAATCTTCATGAAGATAACTATCACCATAACCCTTGAAGGAAATGTATCATGAACTTTGAAAGAATGTATCATGAATCTAGAGATGTGTCATTAATTAAATGATGTATCATAACTCTTCTATGTATCATGACTCTATCAGATAAACACAGATCCTAAGTCATATACATAGTTTTTCTTTCTTTCATCTTATTAGAAGAGAGAAGAGACTCTTAAGAAATTGGAAGATTTGTGCATACAAGACTTGGAAGATCATAGTCGAACACTTAAGTTTTGGTTATAAGCTTTGAATGTCAAGATCAATATCTTCACCATCATATTCATTATGGATCAAGGTACGCCAGTCAGACGTATGTTTTGATGATTTGACATGAAAGAGTCTTTGATGATAATTTTCATCTTTAAAGCAACTTCCCTATAGTTTCCTTTTTCTAATAAGTGGCATCAAATCCACTTTCATGTTAAATAATTGAATGAGTTTTAATTATTATGACACTGAAAATATGATTTGAATTATTACCAAAACATTATTTTATGAGATAATAAGCTTTGGAAAATATTTTATATATGGGGAAGAGATAACCTTCAAAGGGTGATTTTTAATCATCATATCGTCTCTATTAAGTATTAAATGAAATTCAAGTACTTGGCTATGTTAGTTTGAAGCATTTGATTTGAGTAAATTGAAGCATGTAGTCGCTAAAGTGACCCTATTTCCAATGTTTGATTGAAATACAACAAGAGTACCATTAATATTAAGATTGTCCAAAGACTTGATATATTAATGTACACTAGGTATCTTGAGATTGGATGAGCGCCATTTTGAACTGTTAATGATTGAATTTCGGTTTATTATGTGATAATATTTATATGGTTTCCTTCGTATTCTATTCATCTAACTTTTGCTACAGTATCCGCTAATTTAAAATTTGTACCAATCCTCAATGGCACAACTTTAAGGACTAGAAGGAGAATGTTGTAATCGTTCTTGGCTACATGGATCTAGACCTTGCATTAAAGATAGAGCAACCCCCTTCTCCTACAGACTCTAGTTCTTTTTAAGAGAAGAAATTTTATGAGAAGTGGGAGCGCTCGAATCGCATGAGTCCTATGATCATAAAGCGCGACATTCCATAAACCTTTAGGGGCGTGGTATCCAAAAAGATTACCAATGCCAAAAAATTCCTTGCGAAGATTGAAAAACGCTTTGCCAAAAGCGATAAGGCGGAAATAAGCATCCTTTTGCATAGCTTAACTTTCTGAGGCAGACAGTTTAAGAAGGAAACATAAAGGGAGACACATTTAAATGTCTTACATTGTTTTAAACCTTACATAAATGGGTCACAAGGGCAAAAAGAGAAAAAATAAAACAAGAATGAAGTTGCCAAGGGTCCATCACAAAAGAAGCACAATAAAGATGAAAATAATTGCTTCTTTTATAAAAAGTCTAGACATGTGAAGAAGGAATGTACTAAGTATCATGCTTGGAGGGCAAAGAAAGGTATGTTCCTTACTTTGGTTGAGAATAATCTAGCTTCAATACCTAGAAAAACTTGGTAGTTAGACTTCTGGTGCAATTCTAAACACGTGTTTCAATGCAGTATTATGTCTCGAGCTACCGAAAGCCAATTAATGCCAAAGATACATCTATGGAGATGCAGTCGTGGAAGTGGGAAGTTATAAGGCATTTTAGGTTGTTATTATGTAATCGGTTTCGCCTGATTTGAAATACACATTTGTCAGATCATTATTTAGATTTAAATTTGATTTCCAATTTCATATTTGGACAAATCGATATTCTTGTTTTTTTTCAAATAAACAAGTTTATTTATTTCACCAAAGAATGGAACCGTTCATTTGTGGTTTATGATAGCTTTGCTATGCTTGATGATTGTAGCTTCCATACTATGAACATTTGAATATTGAATCTCGAGGCACAATTAAGCGTGTTTGATAATGTACATTCAAGAGCACAGAAAGTAAGGTCAGATCACATCTCTAGAAATAGGGTTGAACAACTTATGTTAGATGGGACCCATGATTCCTTGACTTTATAGACTTTAATGGGTCTCGCGGTTGAGTGCATTAAAGGCAAACATACAAACAAAAGAAAACTTAGTGTACAGCTGGCATGTCTAAGAATTGATACTTACGACATCAGGCCATTTCCTACACCTACTGAAATGGTCAACAATATTTTGTGTCACGACACTCTAGATATATACTGCTTTTATCCATGAAAAGTCCCAAGTCTTGGGCGTGTTCAAACCATTTAAGGTCAAAGTTGAGAATCAACTCAACAAACAAATTAAAAATGTCAAATCTAATCGTGGAGGTGAATACTATGGTAGACATGACAGTTCAAGTGAACAACGTCCAGAACCATTTGCCAAATACCTAGAGGAATGTGACTGCCTCATAGTACAACATGTTTCTAAGATCACATAAAGATGAAATCGATGTAGCTGAAAGATGAAACTAAACACTTAAGGACATGGTAAGGAGTATGATTTCTCATTCTACCTTACCTAAGTCACTCTAAGGAGAGGCACTAAAAACTGCAACTTATATTTTAAATAGAGTGCCAACGAAAGCAGCTACTAAAACACCTTATGCGCTTTGGACAGGAAGAAAGCCTAGTCTTAAGCACCTTCGTGAATAGGAATGTCCAATCCAGCGGCTTCCATAGCCAATGAAAAGAAACTGAACCCCAAACACAATAGCCTACTTTATCAAGACTGAGCAATCTAGGGCTGTAGTGTTTTATGATCCTAAATCAAAAGACAATTCTTTGAATATAGAACCCAACATTCTCGAGGATACTGAGTTTAGGGAGAAACAAGGCAAAAACTGTTTTGAAGAAGAATCGATTTATACCTCGAATCGATTCATAGATGTCTTACTCCCATTCATGATGACAATCTGTTCATGAACAAACTCAACATCTTTTAGAACCTGAGCAGCAAGAACATGCATCTTTGCAATGATCCGCTAGAGTAAGGAGAAATGCTATTCCAGATGATTACATAGTGTTTCTCCAAAAGCATGTAGAGAATGATGTGATGAAGATGATCCTATCAACTTCCATCAAGCCATGCAAAGTTCTAATTCATAAAATTAGATTGAAGCAATGAATGAAGAGTATAAGTCCATGCATGACAATAAGGTTTGGGAACTTCTCCTATTACCAAAGGAGTGAAACCAGAATGGTTGTAAATGGATATTTAAGTAATCATAATGATAAAGGTAATGTAGAGAGGTATAAGGCTCAGCTAGCCAAAGGATATACTTAGAAGGAAGGATTGACTACAACAACCTTCTCTCCGGTTTCATCGAAGGAATCTTTTAGAACAATGATGCCTCAGAGCACCTATAATTTGAGCTTTACTCGACATGGATGTTAAGACGCTTTCTAAATGGCGACATTGACGAAACAATTTATATGGTGCAACTAGAAACCTTTGGGTTAGAAGACCTAAAGAAGATGGTTTGCAAATTGATAAAATCTATCTATGGGCTAAAACAAGCATCTCGTCAATGGTACCACAAATTTCATCAAGTGATTCTCTCATTTGGATTTGAGATTAATGTTGTTGATGATCAGGTGTATCACAAGTTCGGGGCAGAGCAAGTACATTTTTCTGGTCTTGTATGTCAATTGCATACTACTTACCACTAATGATATAGGCATGTTGCACGAAACCAAGAGATTTCTATTAAGAAATTTCGAAATTAAAGACCTTGGTGATGCCTCCTTTGCATTAGGAATTGAAATACTCTGAGAACGATCTCAAGGTACTCTAGGATTATTACTAAGGGGCTATATCGATTAGATTCTCAAAAGGTTTGCCATGCAAGATTGCAAACCAGGTGATACCCCTATTGGTAAAGGAGATAAATTTAGTCTCAATCAGTGCCCAAAAGGAAATATTGAGGTTCAAGAGATGCCAATGATTCCCTATGCATCTGTTGTAGAGAGTCTAATGTATGCTCATGTCTGTACACGGCCAAATATAGCATACATTGTTGGTGTATTAGGTAGATACTTAAGCAATCCAAGAATGGATCACTGGAAAGTAGCCGAAAGGGTTATGAGATATTTAAAGAAAACGAAGGATTATATGCTCACATATGAGGACAGATTATTTGGAGATCATTGGGTATTTCACTCGATTTTGTTGGATGCCAAGATAGTAGGAAATCCACTTCGAGCTATATCTATCTATTAGCTGGTGGTACAGTTTCATGGCGTAGTGCTAAGCAAACTATTGTAGCTTCTTCCACCATGGCTACGGAGTTTGTAGCATGTTATGAGGCATCAAACCAAGGAATTACTAAGAATTGGCCATCAATCAGACTGTGGGAAGGAATTAAAAGACCACTTAAGATATATTATGACAACAAATCAGTCGTCTTGTACTCCAATAACAATAGGAGCTCGACTAAGTCAAAACATATTGACATCAAGTTCCTAATTGTCAAGGAAAGGGTTCATAGTGATCAATTGTCTATAAAGCACATTGACACAAACTTCATGATTGCGGATCCGCTCACCAAAGGTTTACTACCTAAGGTCTATCATGAGCACACTACTTATATGGGTGTTGTATCACTAGATGATATGTGATTTTAGTGGAGTTTAGAATTGATGTCATCTGTACGATTTACTGTTGTTTATGAATATTTTCTATAAATAAAGTTTATGTTTTAGTTTCAATCTGAATCTATTTATTTTGATCAGAGCGACTCAACCCGTCCGACCCGACACGATCCGGATCGCAACCCCTGTGGATGCCCTACGAAACCATCAATCAAATCCATTTATTCATATAAACGTTTTCGCTTTCAAATCTTTTGCAGAGCTAAGCCACTTAGGCAAGCCTATAAACATTTACATACACAGCCCATAACATTTAACAAAATACATTTACAATGAAGGCGTCTAAGCCTTTTTCAAATGATTTACAAAATAGATGTTCGATTTCAAATTGCTTTTACAAAATATCAATGTTCAAAACAAATTGAGGAATGCATATGTCGCTGACATTCGTGAACTTTCTCTCGAATGACTCGAGTTCTCGAATTCGGGTCCACTTTCAATCACAATCAATCACTCAGTTCTACGCATTGATAAAAATAATACGCTAAGCATTTTCTATGCGAGCGGTTCTATACAATCCCATTCATCCTGCTTTCGCTTAAGTCAAATCATGCAATTTACTAAACAATACTTTTAATTCTTGATGATCAATGTCAATACAATACATATACATATTTCATATAATCATTTATGGTTCATTGATCATCCCAAATACACACTTTCATATGCAATAATTTATTTATAATCAAATCATGCATTTCACAATGCTCTTTTCATTTCAATTAGTAATCATGCTTTTCAATTTCAATATGTCACAATCTCAAATCAATTCAATTTGGTTCTGTCGTTAATAAATTTAACCTATGTTTTCTTTATACAGGATATCGGAATCACCGGCACGGTCCCGCTGGGCTGTTGACTGGTTATTAAAAAAAAATCAATTAATGAACACTATCGATACGGTCCCGCTGGGCTGCTGATCGGAGTGACACACAAATATAATCATTCACAATCCTGCTATTTTGACCTCTATTGGTATACCAATCTATCCTTCATATGAACTAAACAGTTAACATTCAATTAATGGCGTTTAAATATTTTATAGCAACATACAATACAATATGTACATTTGTATAAACGGTTCATTTTCAATACTCATGCAATTTTCATTTGCAAACATTTCACAATCAATTTCTTCAAATCAATTAAAACAATTCAATATGCTTTTCTTATGCAATGAGAACAAATAGTTCAAGTCTTGAAACGAGAATAGGAGAAGATAGAACAAACCAAAATCGTCGCTTTGATTTCGATCTTCGGAACCTCGACTTCAATGCGGGCTTTCCTCCTCGTCAGCCCCTATTCAAATACAACGACAATCACATATTAGTAGGTTATTCTAGGAGTTTTTGGTCAGAGTTTATGTCTCCAATTGATACCTCTCACTGCAAAATTTTCTGTGGATATTAACAGCCAAAATTTTCTCATGCTGCCTTTTTTAAAATTTTAGCTCTATGAGTTTACTTTTAGTATGAATTGGAATCTTTCATTTGATTACCCAAACTCAAGTTACGACATTTTAAATGCCAACGTACGTAAGATGCTTAGCTCACTCAGCTTACCTATCAAGTATTCTCAATTTCAGGGGTCTTAACTCCATGATTTGGGTAATGGTTCCTGATAATTACTTGAAGCCATGGTTCTAAGGTTTCTTCTCTAACTAGAACCCATCCACTGGAATCACCAAAACTCAATTTATTGCATTTTACATTCACTACTCCACTCAAGTAGAAGCAAAATCTAATATTCTTAAACATATCTCCACTTTGGACAAATTTTTTGCACTTCAATAACTGTACACATTTCCTTCCAGCAACTTTATTCTAGAAGTCTATTTTTACCTGGTGAATTTTGAATCATCAATTTGGATGAGTGAAACTCAACTTATAATAAAACACTATAACAATATAAACAGAGCACATAACTAGTGAGCTACCCGAGCTCACCTTGCTCATATTCGGGTTTTAGAGACAGCAATCTTAGTCTAAATCTCATTGTAACCCTATCTATTATGGTTCTTTACCAATTGGAATTACTTTATTTGGATGATTATAATTTAATTTATAGTCAAAACAAGAATATGGGTTTTTTACAAAATTTTGACAAAGATTTTTGAAAACTCAACATTTTCTTTACAAACACTACACAAACCAATCCAAACCAATCCAAACCAAATAATACAAACAACCTCAACAAAACTTAAAACTCATTTATAACCAAAACAAAACTCTTTTTATCCACATTTGGTGTTTTCCCCAATTCAAACACAAGAACAAAGGGGTTTGGGTTTATTTCTTACCTCAAATCTCTTCAAATCTTCAATGCCAAGCTTTCTTCTTGTTTTTGATCACTTTAGGCTTTGATTTCATGGAGCACCACAAATCTCCATTAAACCCTAGCTCTCTCCCTCTTTCTCAAAAAACGGATTGCCCAAATGAGCCCCCTTATACCACTTTGGTCTTAAAACACTCATTCTCTTAAGGCCATGTTCGCTCAAAATGCATTCTTTCGACTTAAGTTCTCATAATGCTAGCTTGCCCCATATTTTCTGCAAAGTATTTCATTTAAATTTCCATATTCACTCTAGACCTTATTCTTTATCACAAATAACCCTTAGGTCCTCATTTTACAAATTTCAAATTGCCTTTACACTTGGGTAAATTTCCTGGTCTAATTAATTCTTACAAAGATATTATAATATTTAGCATTTGCTCTAGCTATATAATCATTTATTCAATATCTTTATTTAATAATTCCTTTTAAAAATACTCAAGTTGGCTCAATTTATACCCGGAATATATAATAAAATTATAAAAAAAATTCTAGGGTATTTTTGGGGCATTACATTGATCTCGTTGAAGAATAAAGTTGGACCAGTTGGAAATATGCATGTTTAAGATCACATTACATGCAATTCCATGCTACACACTCATACTGATCTACGCTATTCATTATATCGATGTATATGACCATTGATGGGTCTAGTTATGATACATTAATAAAGGCCAGCCTGATCATGTGCATATGATTGATGGACCTAATTATTAGTGTAGATAGCAAATTGAGCCTGGCAAGGTTATTTCATCATGCATAATTGTAATATAAGTTATATGTGACCCAATTGGGAGATTGTTGGATAATTATCTATTATGTGGATCTACACATATCATTGATTATGCCTTAAAGGCTATCTAAAAGATGCAACTCCTATTAAATGATCTTATAAGGTTTAATTAATGGAGTTAAATCACAATTGGTATGACTATTCAATGTGTAGATACCAAAAGTCTTTTTTCTTTTTTTTTTTTTTTATGATGGGCTAAATTAAAAATAAGAAATGAGAAGTCATGAATCTTCACGAAGATAAACGCATCATGAATCCTTTTAAGGTAATGTATCATGAATCCTCTTAAATGGATATATCGTGAATCTTCTTAAAGGGATATATCATGAATCTAGAGATGTATCATTAACTAAAGGATGTATCATAACTCTTTCTATGTATCATGACTCTTTTTATGTATCATGACTCTACCATAAACCGATTGTGGTCCCCAAGTCATATACACAATTTTTCTTTCTTTCATCTCATTACAAGAGAGAAGAGACTCTTCATCCCATTACAAGATAATAGAGACTTTAAGAAATTGAGGACTTGTGTACACAAGACTTGAAAAATCATAATTGAACACTAAGTTCTGGTTACAAGCTTTAAAGATCATGATCAATCTCTCTTTTCACAATCATATTCATTAGTATCAATGTATGCTTCCACTTACTTATGTTTTTATGATTTGACATGAAAGACTCTTTTGATGATGGTTTTCATCTTGAAGTATCTCTCCCTAAATAGTTTCTTTTTTCTCTAACATATTTAACCAAATATTTCTTCAAACAACTTAAATAAATTAAAATAATTTTAAAAATTATTTGAGAAGCCCTATTAAGAAAAACAACTCATAGTTATTAAATATATTTTTTTGTATTTTCACTATAAAGAACAGAAATTATTAAAAGAAACAGCTATTAGATGACACAAGTTTTTCTACTTTTTGTAATTCTCTATTTCCGACTTCATGAATTAATGGACATTGACTTTATCCTAAAAATAATCTATATTTTGATGATCATATTTGTAAGCATGCAAATCGTAGCGCTCTCTCTCTTCCTTCAATCTCTACCTCCCAAAATCCTAATTATTTTTCCACATAATATTTTATTGTTCAATGAATCTATTTGGAGTTGTTTTTGGCTCTAAAAACTATATATATCTGATCTTATTTATATCAATGCAAAAGATTCTGTTTCCATGCATCGAGGTTTCCTATAAATTCAAGTTTAAGGAAAATTTCTTCAACTCCTTATTAATTTGCCTAAGTTTCATTCAACCTCTTATAATGTTTAGGAATACAAATGCGATTTTGAGAATTTAAAACGTTTTTACATCATTTTATAGTTGTAAAATTTGTAATTATATTTAAAAATATTTTTATGTATAATATTTCATTTTAAAAGGGATTGGGCCAACTCTATTTTTGTAAAATCTAACACTTTTAACTATTTTTAACCCTAAAAATATCTTTTGACAAACATATCCTCAAAATTTTCATAGAAAGATGATATTTTCTTTCTAAAACATATATGCAAATAATTGATGCTATGTTATTGGTATTTATATTAAAATCATATTATTTTTAAAGATTAAAAAGAAAGGAATGATTTATAAATACGAGATCTTCTTTTATCTATTTTAACATATTACTCTATTTTTTAATTATTTTCATTTGTATAATACTTTAAAACAAATGAAAGTAATTGAAAATAATTAAAAAAATGTTATCTAAAAACACAATCTTTCTGTTCTTGAGAATGAAAAATAGTTTTTAATTTTCTAATTAGTAAAAATATTTTGTGGAAGTATTTATTTATACTTTTTAGATACCATAAAATTATTGATGAAGATATAAATACTCAGGTTCTATATTCTAAAATAAATCCAAATTCTCAATGGTAACGCGATTTTGAAAAACTGACCGTAAGCACGTGGAATCGACATATGGAAGCAAATGCTGTAACAGTATACTCCAACAATTGTAAGAAACATTGAAACTGAAACACTGGAAAACTGGAAACCAAATTGTTAAAACTAAGAAACCAAAATCAATTCACTTTTGGTTCTTCTAAACCCTTTCTCAAAAACAAACTTGATGGTGAATTGTTCTGTATTTTTTAGTAGGCTTAGGGACCCAAACGCTGCAGCGGCCTCTTCTTTATACAAAGACTACGTGAAGCACCCTGCAAAATTCCAATTTTCCGAAAAGCGAAAATCCACTTCGTAAAATCTGAAATTTTTCTAGATCCTCGGATATTTAAACCGACCACCGTTGAATCGCCTCGAAATCTAGCTACCACGTCGAATTTCGTCGAATTCCGAGACAGTTGAAATTTGCACGTTTTTCGAGGAAACGAGCGTCAGGGACACTTGGCGCATTTTTGAGTGGCACATGTGGAAAATACTGTCAAGCCCACCAGTGTTGAGCTCAGGGACCCATCGCTGATTACGGCATCACGCCATCGATAGAAAAGCTCAAGTATTGCCGAATGATAATAAACTTTCAACCAATCATAAGGTGACATGTGGCGACGTAGAGAGACAAAAGGGTGTTTTATTCTCCACTAGCAGGAAACGTGCAAGAGGGAGGGAGGAGTGCGCTGGGTTTTTCAAAATATATTTGTGCTGAGAGTGTCCAACTTCTCTCTAGATTCTCGGGAGATCTGACCGCCGATTTCGACTGAAAGAAGAAGGGAAGCTGTTCTACGCGGCGAGGACAACGCGTGGACTCCGGTTTTGGGAGTTTTTGACAAACTCCACGAGATAGGGGTTTCTCCCTACTTGTGTTTTATTCCCATTTTAAGTGTTTTTCGATTGTTTATTAGTCGAGGTCGTGAGGGGTTGTTGATCGGTCCCAAAACCAATTCGAATTGTTTGAATTTATTAAAACCCAATGGTGAAACAAAGGTCGCATGGTCGCCGGGGTGTTTTAAATTCATAAAATTCGCTTTAAATCATGTATTGATATGACAAAGGCCGGAATGGGTTGTGATGATCAGTCCTAAAGCATGGGACCGAATCAGGAATTGTTTTAGATTTTTCTGACAAACGTGAACCTCCGTAAACCGTCGTGGCTGTTGTGTAGGAATTCATGCATTAAATTCTATTTAGTGGTAGAATGAAATGGGAGGGAAATCTGTCTCACCAAGAGGAACCGATGTAGGGAAGTGTGGGTCGTCAAAATAAACCCACTATTGCTAGAATCAGAAACAGCCTACGATGAAATGGACCATAAATGTCCATTTGTTTTGCATGAGAATTGTTGATGTGGAATGGCTTGGTATGTGTGGGAATAGATAGGTCAAGACATTATTAAATGTAAGTTAGTACAATGACGCAAATTACTGAATTAAATTGTGTTGTAAGCCGAGATGATTATGGATTCGCCAATCGAGCTAAATCGGGTGATGATCGGCGTTGGAATTACGCGTGTAATTGTAGTTGGATGAAAAATATGCATATCGACATATTGTAAGAAATGGCATTTTGAAAATACAATGCATTTTCATATGCACTCGTAACTTAGAATTGTGTGCGAGTACATGACAGATTTTTGTAAAATCTGATATGTCATAAAGGAATTTCATTAAAGAGGATATTCCGCAGAATCGGGTCGAGATCGGGGCCAACAGACGGCCGAGAGGACTAAGGATCGTTTCGGAAAGCTCACCAACCAATTCGCTTCTAGGGTAGTCCCATTTTTACTCAATATTTCGGTAGTATATTTTCAAGAACAAAAGTTTCATTTCGGAAATGATTATTTTCTCATCATGGCTTAGTATAAGTGTGGAGTTGAGTCGGTGAGACCTCGTGACATTATCAAAGTGGATCGGTACATTCAAGTAGGATCAATGATTACTTGAGTGTGTATTTATTTTGGAACATTGCACCCACTTAGGTGGAGAGTCGCCCACTTAGTATGATTCCACTACCGGAAGATTAAATTTCACCCCCACAGAGGAATTATATTTTTAGGTACAAGGAGCGCCGAGAAGACAATTCATTTCAAGAAGCCGCACATGATTTTCGATGGTTTTTGGACATAACATGTATTAGGACTTGTAGATGTTAATATATACAGGAGAAGTGTAATCAACTATTGAATTATTGGGAGATAATTGAGAATAGTTGTGATATTTGTTTTTATGAGTAATAGTTTACGTGGGCCCAAGTGGTCGGACAGATATATCGGACTGCTTGTAATGTAAATGCAGTGTATATGTAAGTTTTATTCGGTAGAGTTCCCCGCACAAAGGAGACTCGCCCGATTTTTCCTCGGCGGCGCCGGGTGATGTGCCGAAAACATGTGTATAAATTAATGCCTAAGCTAAGTGCACGCTGTGAGTCTCCCAAGTAATATAGTGTACTTAACGACGTATATCGATCCACAGGAAAGGCAAATCGAATTACAGAGATTATGCTTTTGGGGAGCCATTATCTGGAAATGACTTTAAAAGGGAGTTCAATTATGTAAAACTAACTTTAATCGTTGATTTAATTAAAGTAAATGTTAAAGCCTAGGTTATATTTCCGCTACATTCAATGGATTGTTTTTCTAAAGAGAGTGTTATTCAAATACACTTTTTCAGTAATCCGCCATGGTGAGGTGATCTGCCACGGTGATATCCTCTCTCGGTATATCCGCTTCATCTCGCAAATAGAATCGAAAGTATATCTCTGGTCTCGACCGTATTCGAAATGCTTAAATGTTCTACCCCTAGATACCACCTTCAGTCCTAATATCTCTATCGGGATCGGACCAAATAAGTGCTACTCTACCTTGCATCCTCGAATACCTCATCTCTCGAATCTGATCTTCAAGTATGCCAAAGCACGTCAAACATTATCATATAATTTAATCCATGTGTATAGAGTAGATTCGACAATTTATAAACAATTGAATAACATAAAAGATCAATCCTTTAATCCATATCGTATGACGGTTTGATGTAACCCTCGTAAAAGATCTAGAACATAATGGAAGAAAGATGAAACCTGTTGACAATGAAACATTGTTCTAAGATCCGAAAATATACGAAAATGAAAATGTTGGCACCCCCGCACTTCCTTGAAATCGTTGTCATCGCTCGGGAACCCGCTACTACCGCGGTGCCTCCCGACCTTTGATTTCGACCCTAATTTGCTTTAATGAGGAGAGCGATTGAGCCGACGTCATGAGGCAGAGATACCGCTGACGCGGGTGACGTCACACGTGGTGACCGGTTGACTTCGCATTTGTTGACCCCACGCCGTGATGCAGACGCCGCGACGTGGAGACGCGACGTGGCAAAGACTTCGCATGCTCCTCATTTCCCAAAATGGCTTCTGTAGCTGTTCTTTCGCCATCATGCCCTCAGATTCCAAAATAAAACTAAATAAGGAATCTAACACTAAAATTATATAAATAATGCCAAATCAACATGAAAATGCAAGATCGACGCGAGTATAACTGAGTGTTTTAAGCACTCATCACACCCTTAAACTTAATTTCGCTTGTCCTCAAGAACCGACTCTAAACAAGACACACAATCTCGACACTATGCAACTCAAAGAAGACAAAGAATGCCATGCCGAAAAATGGGATCAATTCGGGATCGATTCACATACCCACCGCTTTGCCTGATGAACCAATGAAGGCTTACAGATACTTGACAATGGGTGACTTTGATCGAGGTATGTGAAACCGACTAGTGCATCCACTCCCATAGTGTTCAATGGGCCGCTCCCAAACCCTATGTGCCTATGGTGACCTTGCATTATGCCCGAGTTCCGACACTTCAAACTTAAGTTCAACTCCACCTATTAGGAAGAATCGAATCCATATGGATAGGAATCACCCAATTATTCGGCGTCTACATATCTAGAATTTCCATGCACTAAAACAAAATGGAAGAAGACCTAGTGCCAAGAAGTTTTAGCCATGTTCCCAGAATGTGGATCCATTGCTGACTCCCACCGCTAAGTTAAGGGCACTGTGCATTAAGTTCCCTTCAAACTTCACCCGAACACTCAACCAAACTCGAGTGGCCCTAGGTTGCGTGAATGATCCATCTTCTGGGTCCCATGTAACGGGCAAGTGAAGTCAATGACCCTACTAGCTACCGTGGCATTAGGCTTTGATATAGGCCCTCAGATCGTGCCTCGGATTCGATTGATGATCCCGCTTTATTCTTATGCATATGCCTATTTTTATTTCTTTTTCTTTTTTCTTTTTCTCATGTTTTTGTATTTTTCTTTCGTCAGCTCGATGGCAATCCTCTTTGCTTAGGTGTCCCATCACTCAAATGGTTCGAATCTCCCAGGTTGGTCGACTTTAGTAGTTGGTTCACTTATGCATACTGATCGTCACTAGTGTGTGAGTGAGTAGCTTTGAGAATCAAGCTCTGACCACCCAGGATCGGGTTCACTAGCCTTTTCACCTATTCAATCTAATTACCGAGCATCAAACAAATGTATGCATCCGAACAACCTATAGTGAACTCAATCAAACCTCATCCTCAATTTTCAACATGGCACAACCGAATTTACCATTACATTATGCATGAATATCCTAAAAAACAAACAAACAACTAACAACCCGACTCACCAACATAAGCAAAATATGCGATGCACAATAACTCAAACAAATACTAACACTACCTACAACCTATTGCAATACTAAAACAAAACACAACCCAAATGCTAACAACTAACAATACCATAAACTACTAAAACTAAAACAATGCAAATAAAGCAAAGGATAAACAAAACATAGTATCCGAACAAAATACCCCCCCAGCACAAAAGATCTGTCCCCACCGGTAACATAAAAACATAGAGGGTAAGGGACTCTCAGATCAACGCGGTCGGGTGGAAAGCCAGGAGCCGCGCGAGCCGGGCCTCGACAGCCTCGCGTCGTCAGAATGATGGCCTGATCGCCGTGAACTGCGCATGTCAAAGACGCAGCTCCATGTCCCAGTAACAGGACTCGTACCTCAGTCTCATCCTGCACGCGCCAAACGCCGCAAGGGAGAGCACCGGGTCCTCGAGGTCTGGTGAAGGGCTAGGAGGAGCGGCCGCCTGAGGCTGCTGGGGTGGTGGAGGAGGTGGTTGGGCCGAGGACTGGCTCGAGAGTCAGTTCAGTGTCACCAGAAACCAAAGCGAGCCCGAGGCCGGGAAGCTCTTCTGCCTTCGCCCCGAGGGCCTGCGGCCCGAAATATAAACCTCAGCCGCGGACACCGTGTGTGTCCCGCTTTGACCGATATGGTCTTACTGGGTAGCCAAGCCTCATTGGTGTCAAGGCACCCGCTGCTTGCACAAGCCGAAGATCGGGGTAAGGGCGCCCGTGTTCATCTGTGATCCCTAAGCATGGAGGATGGCATCTCGGAGCAACGCCCAACGCCAATGGTATATCCCGTAAGATAGCGTAGCTTGAAAGAAGTGAGCGCTGGCACACCACATTACACATTCGTCGTCGGTATAAGACGCGAAGTGATAAAGTGATGCCACACTTTAGGGAATGTAGCCAAATGCTCGGGCCTCAAATTTACCGCGTGGGTTCGCGCTATTGATCCGCCACTCACCTGACTCTCGTCAACACTTGATGACCTCATGGTAGTCGTGGTGCTCATGAGTCGATCAAAGGCCCAGGATATGCTCGAGGCCATAGTAGCGCCATTGATCGACCGCTACCAAGTCGATCATCACACCTCGCACCCCCGACCTTTCGAGACGCGGAGGCGAGGTCGGGCGTGAGAATTCCGAACTACGCCACGGCAAATACAGGGGTCAGCACAAAGCACGCCAACCTCTTGGCCTCGAGTAGTTTTGCTAAAAATCGTCTGGGTGGTGAAACCCTTCTCCTAATGAAGGTTCGGCTTTGCAAATGGCAAGAACCGACCTACAGATCCGCGCGGCAAACGCGAGGCATCGAATGTGGGAGTCGACTCACACCCGACTTCGCTGGCAGTAACTCATTGCCTACAAACATCCCAAGTTAAACCAAATAACAAACACCTAATATGCAATGATAAAAAGAAATTAACTAAACACTACCTAAAGACTCAATCAAGACTCAAAAGAGGACTCAAGAACCCTAATGAATCTAGTTAACCCAAATGACCTCCTAAAAGACCCCAGCTACACAAAAAACACAAAAAGAAACCCAACTACTATACCTGCTAGAATCTAAAATACAAGTGGTGGAGAAGCCACTATGGTCCAAAACCTCGGCCAATGTGGGTGACTTACAAAGGTCGGCAGCAAAGGCGAGATCTCCATCGTCCAAATAACTCCGGGCCAGGCAACAAGGCTAGGTTTCTGGGGAGGAGATGGTGGGTGTGAAAGGCCAAAATGGCCTATTCTGGTTTAAAACTGCCTCACGTCGCGATTGTGCGGACCACCGCGACGCGGGCGCAGGATAACACCAAATGACGTCGCGACGTGCGGGATCACGTCGCGACGTGGCAGAGGTAATGACCTAATGACGTCGCGACGTGAGAAATCCACGCGAATGCGACGCAGGGCTTCATAAATTACGCCAGCGACGCGGAATGCTACGTCACGCGACGAGAGTGTTAAACTGACGCCGAATGAAAATCCACGCCGCGACGCGACGTAGAGGTAAAATTTGACGCCGCGGATCGCGAACCACATCGCCGCGACGCGACGTAAACAAAACGACAATGCTGACGTATGAGCTTCAGTCGACGCCGACGCGGAAATCTCACGTCGCGACGTGGCAGAGAAGGTCTCCCAAGATAATTTATATACCAAAACCTCAATTTTCTCGAACTCCACTTGTAAACTTCCTTTTTCGACTTTGAACCTCTCAAGCCCCACCTACACCTCCGTCGAAATTAAACCAACAAGGTAAACACCGATCATGGATGCAGCTTAAAATTCAAAATTTCTGAAACAAATAATAGAACTGTAAAACTTAAAAACAAAGTTTTAGAAAACTGCTGCCTCTCAAGAAGCGCTATGTTTAATGTCATAGCTCGACGACTGACCCGCAAAGGAGTATTCTAAGAAAGTGGGAAATTTTACGCGTTTCCTTGGGGTGCACACCCATGTTCAAGGTGGATGAAATAATTTTTTCCTGCCTCATGTACTTGCCCTCCGTGTCTTTCTGTGCAATAATAGGCTTTTCCTGGAAGTTATTCGCCTTGTCTTGCAAAATCTCTGTATAATGAAGTTCAGATATCTCATTTGATCGGCCGCCCGATGCTCGGTTGGAAAACATGGTAAAGGTGATCTCGCCTCCTGACTCTAAGTTTGAGTTCACCTTCTGCACATTGATCCGAAGCCTGGCTAGAAAGGCCCACTGGCATGATGGGACCGAAATGCCCTCCATGTCCGTAATGACAAAGTCTGCTGGGTGGACGAATTTACCAACTTTTACTAGGACATTTTCGATTATACCCCGAGGATGTTGGTAGGTCCTGTCTGCAAGTTGCAAGCTGATTGTGGTTGATTTCGGTTCTCCCAACTTTAGCCTTTTAAACATCGAGAGTGGCATCAAGTTGATGCTAGCTCCCAAGTCACATAAGGCTTTTCCCGATACCCGATTCCCTATAGAGAACGGTATAGCAAATTTACCCGACTAAGTTTTTGGGAAGCTTTTCGCAGGATGGCACTGCATTCCCGCTAAGGCAATGGTCCCATACTCTTCCACTTCTTACTTGCCAAGATCTTTCTAATGAATTTCACATAACTTGGCATATTCTCTAATGCTTCCAAAATGGTATATTAATATGCGCTTTCAAGATGTCAAGAAACTTTGGCAATCAAGCCTCCAATTCTAATTTCTTCAACCTCCGAGGGTAATGGATTGGTATGACAGTTCTTCCGCTTTTGTCCGCTTCTGCTCTTCCCCGCTTTATTATCCTCGCCGCCCTCACATCCCCGCTTCGTGGTTGCTCATTTTTCATCCGGGCCTGGCCGATACTTTGATCTCTGCCCTTAATTTTCACCCTCTTTACCGCTAGCTGCGGCTCCGAGATTTCCAACTCTTTCCAATTTGTGAGTGATGGCCTCCTGCAAGACTCTTTTCCTTCTCCTCAGGGTTTACCCCGTAATCTGCTTCGCAATGATCCCGGCCAGCTTTTCTCGCCAACAAGATAGCCATTCGCCCCATTTGAATCTCTAAATTTCTCTAACTCGTGCCGCTTGATTGTTCAATCGGGGTTGCTCGTTGTCGCATGTTCGCCTTTAGTCATTCATGAACGCGGAATGCGAAGTTAACATCTGTGCTAGAGCTTGCTCTAAATCCAAATTTCTTTCAGGGTGGCTCCATTAGCTCCTGGCTCGATCATGAGGCTGTTCCTCGATTGTTCCTCCATCCATACCCTCGTCGCTTTCTGATTGTTCCGGGTTCCGATTGTTACGCCATCCTTATCCCCGACTTAATTCGTAGCTTATACCCCCATACGGTCCTTGCCGCTGTGATTCCAGATTAGACTCGATATCGTGACTGAGCTTTGCTTCCACGTAGGGTTCCTGATCGACATTCTACACTCACCGCGGCCGTCCCTCCACAGACTACACAACTCCCATGGAGGCTCATAGTACTGTGGCCGCTCCTCGTCGTCATTTGCAATTCGCTATCGCCAGCCAAGATCACTGATTGTCGAGACTCACTGCCCGGCACCCACCTAGTGTTTACCAAGTGGCCTTCTGCCACCGATTAGTGTTGGTCGCAAAGATCTTCCAATATCTCATACGCCCGGGTCCTGTGGTTTTCTTCATCAATGATCCTCCAAACCGAGGCATCTATCATTGTTCTGCTGTATTTCTCGCACTATCAGAGTGTGGACTTGCATCCATCCGGTTAGCCTATGGTGGGGACACTTCGCACAATTCATGGAACCCGTCCCATGCCCCGCCGTGTTCTCCCCCCACCTGAATCGAACGACGATCTCGCACCGCTTATGCACCTTCGAAGGTAAGAACTTGGTCGAAACTTGTACCAATTGCCCATGTAGTAATGGAATCGTACGAATCGTTAGCCAATGTTTGGCTCATCCCCGAGTGAGAGTGGGAATAACCGCAATCTTAAAGCTTCTTCAAGTGACCCCGTCAGATTGATGGTATCGCAAACTGGCAGCTAGTCAATGCATGTTCGGGTTCTCATGGGGGTAGTCCATGGAACAATATGTTCAAGCATTTAGACTGTGGATCGACTTCAATTCAAAATTGCTTGCTTGAATTGGCGGTCGTCTGATTGCTGTCTGAACAACTGTTGGAGGTAGAACGAACTCATCTAATAGCATGTTTCTGGATCGTCCTACTGCATGAATGGCCTAGCGCTTGATTTCTAGTTCCTAGCTTCCGTGGTTCGGGCTTTGTTCCACGCCAAAATCTTGTTCTTCATTGTTTTCCATGACTATTGGAGTTCTGTACCGTTATGTTCTCTGCTCTCGCGTTAACTGCGCGTAAGTCTTTCCGTTCGATCACACAAGTGCTGATTAATTCGCTTTGTCATCGCATGTACTCACTAAACCCGTATCGCAATAACACACCAACTAACAAAACCCAATTACCGCATTTGTAAAATAAAAATAAAGAAAATTCAGAATATTATCTATATGCTTACTCTATATATCAATTAAACTCTTTCGCAAGAACGGCGCCCAAAACTTGACAGCCGAAACGTGTATAAAATTAATGCCTATGAAGTAAGTGCACGCTGTATCCCAAGTAATATAGTGTACTTAACGTACAGATATCGATCCACAGGGAAAGGCAAATTGACTACAGAGATTATGCTTTTAAGACAATATCTGAAGAATGACTTTAAAAGGGAGTTCAATTATGTAAAAACTAACTTAACTGTTGATTTAATTAAAGTGTTGTTTAAAGCCTAGGGGTTACATCTCCCCCTGTCACATTCAATGGATTGTTTTTCTAAAGAGAGCAAGACTAACACATTTATAATCGCCATGGTGAGGTGATCTTGCCTACGATATCCTCTCTCGAGGTATATCCGCCTATCTCGCAAATAGAATCGAGTATATCTCTATCTCGACTCCTAAGATTCGAAATGCTTAAATGTTCTACCCTAGATACCACCTTCTTCAGTCCGGAATATCTCTATTGACCGAATCACCAAGGCTACTCTACCCGTATCCCCGACACCCTCATCTCTCGAATCTCTGACTCAAGGCGGCTATGTTAATGTCAAGCAAACATTATCATGGCAGAATTTAACTATGTATAGAGTAGATTCGACAATTTATAAACAATTGAATAACATAAAGATCAATCCTTAATCCATATCGTATGATGTAGTTTGATGTAACCCTAGAAAAAGATCTAACAACATAATGGAAGAAAAGATGAAACTCGTTAATAATGAAAACATGTTCTAAGATCCGAAAATATACGAAAAATGAAAAAATGTTACAATTCCGCACTTCGAAATCAGTGTCACTGCTCGAAACCCGCCCCAGTTCGTGTGCCCCGATCTCCCTGGATTTCCGGTTCCTAATTTGCTTTTTTAATGAGGAGAGCGTGGCTTGAGCCGACGCCGATTGGCTTACGCTACACGCCGTGACGCCGCCACGCAGCGACCGTCGACTCGCGATTTGTCGACCCCCACGCGACTGGCACGCCGCTGACAGTGGTGACGCCGCGACGGGAGACGCCGCTGACGCAGACGCCGCGACGCGGAGACGCCGCTGACGCGGGCGTTGACTTCCTCGCATGCTCCTCATTTCTCCAAACGCTCGTTGTTCTTTCATCATCATGCCTGTGATTCCAAAACAAAAACTAAATAAGGAATCTAAATACCAAAAATTATATAAATAATGCCAAATCAACATGGAAAATGCAGACCGACGAGTATAATCCCGCCGGTGTTTTAAGCACTCATCATCGGCAACCCGACATCCACTCAGATCTCATGTCGATCAAGTACCAACTAATCTCGGGTTTGGGGCGTCATAGACCAGGCCATCATAGGTCTTCTAAAGAGTTCCAAGGGTTGGGGAAATGTGTTATGGGAGATTCAATTTGAATTTAAAATTCAAATTGATATGGACCATTCTAACACTCCCACTTGGTCCATATAGTACAACACCTATTATAAGAGAAAACTAAATATATAAATCATGGCGATAGGTCCTCTTATAGTGAGTAGTATCTTCCATGTATTACAATATATCATGTTCCTCAAAACAAACCCTTAAACTTAATGAATAAACCATATGTTTATTCAAGGTCCAAACTTAATGATATTTGTCAAAATAATAATACTAATCCGAAATGTACAAAACCATATAAGAAATATCGGGATCGAATAAGAGTTTTATTTGAAATAATGAATGTATGTACAATAAATTATATTTGTGTGGAACCAAGTCCCATTTGTACTACATGATCCTTAAAATACTTAGGTGGCGGCCTTTAGTTAAAGGATCGACAATCATCAACTCGCAAGTAATTTGTCACTGACCACTTTCATTTCTTTAACACGTTTCTTATAATTAATGTCAATATACTTACTCGACTTCCGCTCTATTGTTCTTAGCCATATACCGCAATGAAAGACACAAAAGACAACTTTAATGACCTAGATATAGAATCCACAATTCTAAGCCCAAATATGAAACTTTGAACCATATCGCGAGCTAGTCTCAAAATTAAGATATTTAACCGCCTATAGCTGAAGTGGCGCCAAGGTCCGCTCGCACTTCTCCAAGACACGCCCATCACCTAGCTTGAAAATATAATCGTGACGTTGATTTTCGAGAATCAACACAACCAGCAAGTCCGTGACTGGAGTAGCCAATCACCAAACTATATGTTCATCTATGGCTAAGCATGAAATCCTGTTCAAGGTATCTCACTACCTTCAGCCCCAAAGGGTCAATACCGATTACTCCGATATCTTCCTAATACCTTAACAAAGCAAATGCAATGTCAAAGTTTGGTACTGCATTTGAGCATACATTAGCTTCCCAATTAACCGAAGTATATGGATTGTTCTTCATGTGTTCCCGTTCGAAATCATTTTTAGGGCACTGATTCAAATCGAATCTGTTACCCTTCAAAATGGTTGCTACACTAAGTGAACAATTTTTCATGTTAAATCTCTGTAAAACTTTCTTGATATAGGTTTCTTGAGACAAACCCAAAATGCCTCAAGATCTTTCCCTGTGGATCTTAATGCCAATGACATAAGATGTCTCACCCATATCCTTCATATCAAAGTTCTTTAAGAGAAATTATCATCGGTTGCAAGCAGAATATCATCCACATATAACACAAGAAAACAAATCTTACTCCCACTGAACTTCTAGTATATACATTGATCTATGATATTCTCTTCGAAACCGAATGAAGCAATGACTTCATGGAATTTCAAATAGCATTGGCGGACGCCATTTTAATTTGTGAAGGTGGATTTTAAGCCTGGCAACTCAATGCCTACCTTCACTAGAGGAGAACCCTTCAAAGTTGTTTCAGCGTAAACCCTTTCCTCTAGATTACCATTAAGGAATTCGCCGCAATCCATTTGATGAAAGTCAAATGGGCAACTAATGCCACATTATCAAGAGAATCTTTTTGTGATACTGTGAGAAAAGGTCTCGTAGTTGATTCCTTCCCTTTATGAATCATTCGCAACTGTGTCTAGCCTTATGTCTCTCAATGTTGCCTGAACAGTCCTTCTTTGTTTTAAAGACCCATTTACATCCAATGGCTTTTTATACCATCAAAGTAACTCAACAAGATCCCAAACTCAGTAGATGCAAGTAGAATTCATTTCTTCTTTCATGGCACCGGTACTACTGGTTAGATTCCTAGAACTCATGGCTTGTGAAAACATTTCCCGATCATTATTCCGCCAAATGTTATAGTTCAA
The DNA here is from genome assembly GCA_016808115.1 of Tetrastigma voinierianum. Taxonomy (NCBI): domain Eukaryota; kingdom Viridiplantae; phylum Streptophyta; class Magnoliopsida; order Vitales; family Vitaceae; genus Tetrastigma; species Tetrastigma voinierianum. Next base: position 91,070 of record JAEQBH010005539.1, on the reverse strand, counting down.
TTTGTAAATACACTATATAATCATTAGAATTGCTTATTTCTAACTCTTAGATTTTAATGTTGCTTCATCATTCTCTAAGGAATTTGTTGATCAACCCGTTCAATTGGTCGCTCAATAATTTCTGAATTTCTTCATCGTGGGCAACTCGATCTACAGGATCACATCGCAATGTATGGAACTGTGAAATGTTGTCTCACACTGGACATACTTGAGGGGTGAATACAATCAATCTATCATTTGAACCAGAGGGTTGACCTTCATAATGATCCTTCTCATAAACAATGTCCTAAAACTGATCACTCCCACTGATTAAGTCATTCTTAAGAAATTTCGCATTTCTTGATTACAATCCTAGTGCTATGAGATGGACAATAAAATCTATACCCCTTGGACCTTTCAAAGATATACAATAAAGACCCACTCAATGGTCCTTGGGTCTAGCTTCTTTCCTTATGGGTTATAAATTCTCACTTCAGACGGGCATCCACAAACATGTATATGTCGCAAACTCGGTTACCAACCTTTGAATGACTCAAAAGGCGTTTTAGAGACAACCTTAGTTGGAACCCGATTTAATATATACACAAATACCTTTTAGAGTTTTAGTCCACAAGAACAGGTAATGTATTACCTCATACTCCTACCATGTCCATTAAAGTTCGTTCGTCTTTTCTCGCTACACCATTCCTCGATCCAAAGAACCGTGCATAGTACCGTATGCGAACCCATTTTCTTGAAAAAACTTGCAAATGCACCAGGAGCTTGTCCATTCTCTATGTATTTACCATAGTACTTCCACTCTATTTGATCTCAATGACCTTAATATGTTTTCTCGCATTGATTCTCTACTGCTCCTTAAAACTTAAAAGTGTCTAAAGCTTCATCCTTTCAATTGTATAAGTAGAGATACATATATCGTGAATAATCATCTATGAAGGTGATAAAGGATTTTGGACTATTTGCATCCATGTTAGGACAACAAATGTCAGTATGTATAATCTCTAATAGGTTTGTGCTCCTCTTTGCACCCCTTTTAGACTTGTTGGTTTGCAATTCACATAAGTCTCAAAATCAGCAAAATCTAAAGTACTAAGTGCCCCATCATTAACCAATTTCTTTATTCATTCAATGGAGATGTGTCCCACCTCCTAGTGCCATAACATAGATGATTCTCATTCATAACACATCTTTTAATCTAGCAATAACATGCATAGAATTATAAGTAATATCATTTTGTAATTGAATATGGAAAAGACTTACCAGATGGTAATGCACTCATAAACTAATATCTTTAGACATATCGATAAATCAAAACCAAAATCTGAAAAACTAAAGGAAAATCCTAGAGGTATAAGTCTTGAAATTGAAATTAAATTCCTAGAGAAACTTGGAACATAAAATGTCTTTTCCAATTCTAAAATGAAATCGCTAAGCTTAATACTGTACACCACAAGCATACTTCCACACGTGAACTCATCTGGCCGCCTAATAGATGCATTGCTCACTTCCCACCGGCTTCCCAGTTTTCAGATACCCCCGTAAGGTATTTGAAACACGTCAGAGAACCAAAATCAATCCACCATGCTATGATTAACATTAACCATATGATCTGCTAACATACAAACGAAAAATTGAGTACCTTTCTATCAAGCCGCATCTTAAATTTCGAGCTCGTCTTCATGTGTCCCTTCTTCCACGTAAAAACACTTTGACTCTCTTATGCCTGATTGAATAGGAATTTTTCCCTTTCTTTTAGTTTGATCCTTTCTTTCTTTCCAAAGGTGGTCATAACATGTTCGCCTCTTCCATCATTAACCTTCCCTCTTTCTTAGACACACATGGTCAACAATTCATTAAATTCACCATTTATCCTTACGGTGTTGTAAGAGATTTTGGAAGGAACTGTATTGTTAAAGGTAATATTCAATATAAATGTCAAAGGAAAGTGTCTCGACATGGTAACTTCTAATGTCCGGTCAGCCGCTTATATCCCTCACAAGATGATATGATCACGCAGACTCCTCTGTCTCCTAGCTTCAGGATGAAATCGCATAATTAAGGTACTAGTAAGAGCTTTGTTAGAAGTTTCAAACTGCTCATCGATGGCTTTTAGAAGTAGTTTGACTTTATTAATTTGCTCGACGGAACCACGAATACCAGCCGATATCTTGGTCTTTATGAACATCATGGAGAGGCAATTAGACCTCTCCCACTTATCATAAAGACAGACAACTTCTGCAGTGCTGGTTTCGGTAATGGGATCAGGTTCCTCTTACCTTATAGCGTAGTCGGTCATCCATCCATCGTAGAAATGCGTACACTTCTCTTTCCTTCCATACCTTATAGTTATCACCCCTAATTCGTGAATATCACACTAAAATCCGTAAATATTTATGTGTCGACCAACCTACAAATGTTAAATATACATGTTCAATAATCAAACATTATAAGATAGCATGCTATGTTTACCCATGTAAATCATGTTTTTAAAACATAAACCTAGTGACATAAAACTTGCATGTGGGCTAAAGTCTTACCAATTAGATTCTAATTAATTTTACATAAGACTACCAAATCATGTTCTATTTTCCTAACTCTGTGGTAAATTATAAAATATTATTTGATGTTTCCATCCTAATTAATCATACAAAATGTAATAAAATTTTGTGGGATGAGATTTACTACATTCCATATGGTTAATTACAATCAATGTGACTAATGATCTTAAAACTTAATATATAATTTTAACCAACCAAGGATGTTGTGGCTATTCTTTAATTAATTAAAATTATATAGATCACTTGACATTATTGCAAAAACTTTAAGCAATGTAAACAATAAGATTATATTTATCAATTTTTGTATGTAAAACTATACACATACAAATAAGATAATAAATTAATATAGAAATTAAATTCCTATATTTTAAACATAAAATTTGTCAGAAGAATTACCTGACATAAATCTCTATAAAATAAACCAATGTAATAGGTGTAATAACTTTACACCTAGCTTGGTAGTAGAGCACTTATGTTAATACTTTAGGGTCTTGGGATCAATTCCCATTAGATACAAAATTTTATAAATTTAAATTCAATGACTATCCCAAATAGTTTTTGGATGTTCTTGCATCCAAATAATGTACTATGGTGCCCAAACAAGTGAGGGATCCGCACTATTCCTATAGCCAAAAGGCCTTTATTGTCCAAATAAGCAGATTTTCTATCCTTGCAACCAATCAAGAAACCTAGGGGTTGACTACCTTTGTTTAAACTTGATGCTCACGGGTTCAAAACCCATGGAATCCAATCTATCATTTTTTCATATTACCCAAATTGCTTAAACTTTATAAGGCTGCTCTACCCAAATTCCATATTAATTTTGCTTAATATTAATAAGGCTCAATAAGGCCCAAGCCCACACTTAAGGTCATCTACAACCTTTAAAATATGGTTTTCTACCCAGAAAAACCAGTTTTTTTTTTAATATTATTAAATGGTCGCTTCTCGTTGGTTCAGAGGGACCTCCATCGTATAAATCATTAAGAACCAAAACATCATTATTTATGCAGCTGAGTCATATGAAATCACAAAATACATTAAATCATATATGAAGGAGAGATTTAATGCTTCATAACAATGGAAAAACTTAAACTAAAAAGATCTGCACTTTAGAAAAACCAAAGACAAACTCAGACGAAACACCGCACAAAAATCATAAGTGTGGTTCTTGTAGGGTGCCTGACATACCAAATCAAGCAATCTAATCAGATTGTATGCGAAAGCAAAATGCCAGAATATACATACCTCCAGCCATTGTAAGAAACAGAGAAACTGAAACACTGGAAAACTGAAAGCCAAATTATTGAAACTAAGAAACCAAAATCAAATCACTTTTGGTTCTTCTAAACCCTTTCTCAAAAACAAACTTGATGGTGAATTAATCTGTATTTTTGAGTAAGCTTAGGGACCCAAAATGTGCAGTGTCTCTTCTTTATATGGAGACCAAACCATCACAGGTCTTCCGAAGAGTTACAAGGGTTGGGAAAAGGTGTTATGGGAGATTCAATTTGAATTTAAAATTCAAATTGATATGGACCATTCTAACAGTAATTTGCTTCTCTTCTTTAGATCAGTATCAATGGTTCCTTCACAGGTGATTTCCGATATCTCTCTACTTAAAAAATAAAAATAAAAAAATAAGAAGAAGAAGAATTTATACTGAGAAAAGAATACTGTCTATCCAATTAGAGAATTTGACTTCTGAGTCGAATTAGGTACTCTAATAATAATTAGGTGCTTTTTTTTTTTGTTAGAACTAAGCCTAGATAAGTAAACTAGAGTTTTAATTAAGTTAGATCATTGAACTTATATGGGCTTGGCCCAAGTATGTAAGTGGATTCAATGGTCCACTAAAATCTATTATAAATATAACATTATATTTAGATTTAGTGTGATATACTAATTTAAGAGGAAAAGAGAATTTTTCTGTGTCCCAAATCTAAAGCAAAAAGGAGTTGGATTGTTTTTAGAGTCCACGCTCTGTGGTCAAGACCTGCAAATCGGTTATTACCTGCAAGATTCACGAATCAATTCCATTCCGATTAGTATGTATCTTACTAAGTCAATAAAATATATTTTTATTTCATTGTTCATGGTTCTGCTTCCGTTGCGTATGAAATAATAGATTTTTGGATGGATGTCCCGAGACTCCAACATCTGGTATCAAAGCAAGTTTCCTAGATTCTAGATCTGAAATCTTGAAATTTCATAAGTTAATAAAAATAATAATAATAATTTTTTATTGATTTGATATTTGATATAAGCATGTAAATAGCATTCCGGTCAAACTAGAACAACCCTAGAGATTGACATAGGTCAATGTGACTTGTTTAGTCTACCAATATGGTTGATTTGTTTGGTGTATAAATCCGTTTGGTGAATAGTATGCTTCGTGTAATTCCTGATGAACAAATCTGTTTTATGGAGTAGAAATTTTTTAATTAAAATGCATGTTTCCTTTCATTCATTTGAACTAAGTTTTGTAATTATTTATTTAACTAATTTTAGATTGTTTTTGTACATTGAGAAAAATTCTAGATAAATTAGTTTTAATTTAATTTATTATGAGGAATTAATTTTTTTTTTAACTAGATTTATAAATGTTAAATAGATAAATAATTTAATTTATTATTAAGAATTAAATTATATTTTAATAAGATTTATCTTTTAATGATAACAAAAAGAATATATAAATAATTTAATTTATTATAGGTAATTAAATTATTTTTAAATAAGATTTATCTGATAATATTAAATAGATAAATAATTTAATTTATTATTATAAATTAAATTAAATTTTAACAAGAATTATAAATGTTAAACAAATAAATAATTTAATTTATTATTAGAAATTAAATTATATTTTAACAAGAATTATCCTTAATTGTTAAATGGATAAATAATTTAATTTATTATTAGAAATCAAATTATATTTTAACAAGAATTATCCTTGATGGAGAATCATGAATATATATAATTTAATTTATTATTATGAACTAAATTATATTTTAACAAAAATTATCATTTAATAGATGAATAATTTAATTTATTATTAGAAATCAAATTATTTTTTTAACAAGAATTATCTTTAATAGATAAATGTTAAATAGATAAATAATTTAATTTATTATTAGAAATCAAATTATATTTTAACAAGAATTATCCTTTAATGGATAAATGTTAAATAGATATATAATTTAATTTATTAATAAAATGATGGATTTAATTAAGATATGTTGTTTTAAGGTATTTAAATTATTAAATTAAAGTAAACAACTTACATGTTCAAGAAAATTATATCTAGTATGTTTATAGTGCTTATTGTAGAATTAGTTTAACTATATAAATTTGCTAAATTAGGGAAATTTAGAGATCAAATTTTGTTGAATTTAATAATAAGCAAACTATGACATAAAATTCAAAACACTCAAGTCTTTAAAAATAATTAAGTGGGAAAAGGTTTAGCAAGCCTATGGCCTTTCATTGAAAGGGTCATGGGATACATGTTTGGATCAACTTTAAATTGGCAAATGTGATGATCCTAGTTAAGAGACTCCCTTATGGTTAGTTAATATATTTTAGTTAGAGCAACCAACCAAAAGTTGGGGATCTTTACTTAAAAAATATTGAAACTAAGATCACAGTATATATTCTTAATCTGGAGAAATAATAAACTATCTAAAATAGTCACTTATCATTTTCAAGAGATAAAGTTTAAATAGTAAGTCAATCACCTAGTCTTAGGATAAGTGACTTTTGGATTGATTATATTATATATCTTATTAACTTTCAGAAGCTAGACCTGTTTAAAGTAGGATAGCAAGTTCTCATTAAAGTTAATTTATCTTGTACTAATATATGTAATTTTGAGTGTTATATTATATATTATCAATGCAAGTTATATACATAATTATACATGTCTTATTCTAGTAATGAACACATACTGATCAACACCAATTTGATTCTCAAGATAAATATGTTTGTCTTCTTTTTGTTTGTATCAATCAGTCATAGTTATAGGGGATCTCAGTTGTAATTTTGCATGATTGTTTATATTTGTGCTCATCTGTATGCTGACTCAGTCGCCAATTATGTAATGACAGCTATTCAATTTCTTTTAATAAAACTTATGTTTCTATTATGAAAGAATATGAAGTTGTTATATGTGACACATTGATGAATAATCTATTTCATATTGATTGTGTTATGATTCAAGTTGATAATGTGGAAAAATCATTTGAAAAGAAAAGAGTCTAGTATCAACCAAACTCAATTAGGGCACTTAAGGCTTGGTCACATAAATTTGAAAAGAATACAAAGACTAGTGAGTTGGGGGTCACAGCCACTTCAATTCTAGAGCAACTACCATTATGTTATAATTGTATTCAAGGTAAAATGACAGAGAGATTTTTTTTATCACAAAGGATAGAGTTTATGGATGCTTAGATTGATACACTATATATGAGCCATTTAAGATTCATGCAAGAGGTTGCTATGAGTATTTCATCACTTTTACTGATGACTACTCAAGATATGGATATATATACCTAATGAAGAAGAAATGTAACACCCCGTCCCGAGAGTGTATGACATGATAATCGTAGGGTGTGCAGAGTACCAAGTGTCACATCAGAGTATTTTTAGATGAAATTAGAAATTATAAATTTTGGAACTGTGAATTTGGTACTTAAAACAAGGGTACAATTGTCATTTAGCAAAAAGGATAAAAGATATAATTAAGTTAGAGATGGGCCATAGTAGGGAATTTCAAAAGTTGGATTTGCAATTTAAGGAAAGTTGAGGGGGGTGAAAGTATAATTAATGGAAGTTTAAATAGTAAATTAATAATAAATTGCCGAATAATTCAGGAAGTCTCTGGAATTTCTAGATCTCGCATGACAAACGATCATTATCATCCCATGAATCTAATAACCTAGAAAAGTTTCGTTTAATTCCGAGACGTTTCTAATATTTCCATTTAATTTCAGGCGACTGACAAAGAGCAAACTCCAAACCGGATTTTAGAAAAATCTCAAAATCGTGAAGTATATAAAATAGTCATTCATTTAGATACCAAAATTGAAACCGAGATAAAAATAATTTGTTTCGCTAAACTGACCAAGAAGTGAATAAAGGGACATGTGGGTCCCACACAAGAATTAAAAATAATAATAATAAAAAAAAATAAAACATCAAAAGACAAAAAGAAGTTAAAATGGGCAAAGTGAGAGAGCGAGATGCGCAGAGAGTGCATAAAGTATGCATTTTGAGTTTTATTTTCTTTTATCTTATTTCAGATGATGGAAATCGACCGCCTGATTTTTGTTGGGATAAACACGTGAAAAGTGCTCTACGCCGACGAGGGCCACGCCGCGGAGTACTAAAAACACAAAGATTTACCCAGAATTCGTGTAAATATGCGAAAAACCCAATTTTAGCCTTTTCCTGTATCTACGCCATTCTAGTTGGTCCGCACTTTTCGACCACAAGAGGTAAAGTTACTCACGCGACGAAGCTACGCGTGACACCAAAATCTTGACTTTTCACAAACTCAAGAGTAGGAAATTTTCCTACTTGTATTATTTCGAGCCTAAAGGCTATATAATGGTTTGGAATATTCTTAGAGGCTACAAATTCATCCCAAAATTTTGCATCAGTTTAGGGAATTTTAAGGAAATTTTTAGGAAATTTTGGGACTATTTTTTCGACGCTCTGCCACTTTGGATCCTTTACGCTTGGTTAAAATTTTTAGGATTTTATTCAGATACCGACAGTAATTTTCGTAAATGCTGGTGTTTTTAGACTATATAAAGTCCCTTACTTCAGATCTAACATATGCCCGTGAATGGTACTGGGGCCCATATTTTCGAAATTTTAATTGTAGCACCAAGTGTGCAAATTGTTTGGTTGTGCTGACGGTGTGATCTACATATCGAGTGTGTAGGCTAAAAGCAAAGGCGGGAAAGTTGTGGAACTGTGCTCAAGTTTAGCAAGCAAAGAGGTGAGTGTTTTAAACTCATTTTCCAAATACTAGTGTATTATTATTATTATTATTATAAACTGTTTTGCATTGGTATTTCATGGTTTTGAGTTCAAACCATTTTCAAGAAGCAAACAAATGAATTAGAACGAAAGCAAATGGTTTTGAGTTAAAACCATAATTGAGTAAGCATTGTTTTAAATTGTAAAACCATTAAGCAAGCAAGAAAGTAAGCAAATGGTTTTGAATAATTAAACCATTTTTCATAAGGCAATGGTTTTAAATTGTAAAACCATTTTTCAAAGAGCAAAGCAAGCAAAGAATGTTTGTGAAAAAACAGCCTTCCTAGTTCTAAGCAAGAAAACCTAGCTGTAGGCCTGTGACGTGTACGTGGTGTTAGGATCTCACATGCATTGTAGTTCTTTGTTGGTCGGGCAAACTTAGACATACATCATGCATTTAAAGGAGACCGTGACACGACAGAGTATATAAGGTTATGAGCTCTAACTACATATGGTGATGGCTGCACCTGTGCCAATTCCACCATATTCACGGAAGGTGATGCGACTCAAATCCTTCACCGGTACCTGGCCGCCTGTGCCTCGTGTTCACTAGGGCAGCAGAAGGCAAAATAGGCCTCCCGTGAGTTGATGTTTATAAGCATAATATACGCTTGAAAATCAACTATTATTCCCTTGGGCCGCCTGTGCTTCCGGAGAGTTTTAGCAAACGGCCGAGCCAAGCCCCGCTTAGATTTCAAAACGACGGCTGAGCCAAGCTCCCGTGGATTTTAAAGCAAACTAGCTGGAGCCTGCACTCCGCTTTATTTTCAAAGAATGCGGTTGAGCCTGTGCCCTGCTTTTATGAAAGTTTTGAGAAACTTTTGAAGCAAAAGGTTTGTGAAAGGTTTTAAGAAACTTCACAAGATAAAGCAAGCAAACAAGAGAAGTTTCAGAAGTTTTATAAACTTCTACAAGCAAGAAATGAGTTTTATAAGCTTTTAAAGAAAAGCAAAGCAAAGCAAGCAAGTATTAAAAGTTTTATAAACTTTTAAAAGCAAGGCAATAAAAGCAAGTGTAAGCAAAGAAAGTTTTAGAAACTTCTGAAAAGCAAAAAGCTTCGAAAATAATTGTAAAAGAGAGCTTTATATACATTTTTGAGATATTTTCCTAAAGCAAAATCGCTTTATAAAAGTGATACACTCACTCGAGCTCGTTAGCTCATTATTTCCTTCCATTTTAAAAACTATTTTCCTGTGCATGTGTACTAAGACGCCGGAGCATAATAGGTTTGTCCCGACATTGTATAAGTGTCGTAAATTAAGAATATTATGTAAGAAAATACTTGAATATGTATAATGGAACATATGTATGTACATAGAGTAGTTTTGTGGAGAATGTGTTGGTATGTCAAGTTGCCATATTTTGGATATAGTGTAAATTGATGTATATAGGATTGGGACATGTCCTATATGCAAATCAAGCAGGTCGCTCTAAATTTTATAAAATCATAAGTTTAGAAAGAAAATTTATAGGAGGTTTTAGTGCTAATACGGCCGTTTCACAGGAGTTTCTAGTTGTTAGAGGCACGGCCGGGATTTTCGTGGAGGAGCCAGACGCCCGCCACCGAAGGGGTGGGGTGTCATGAAATCTAAGGCCTTAGATAAATTCAAGAACATATGCTGAGTTAGAAAAACAATTAGGGAGATTACATTAAATCACTGCTCGCCGAGGTAGTGAGGCTACGTCTATTCAATTTGTTTCTTTTCCTCAAGGGTCATGGATTTTATCTTAGTTTAGTACTCTAGGAACCTACAACAAAAATAGAGTGGCGAATGAAGAAATCGAATTTATAAGACATGCAAGGTCAATGATGAGTCTTTCCACACTATCCTTTCGGGGATATGTCTTAGAGACAAAGAACTACATTTTGAATATGGTGTCATCCAAGTTTCGCACTACAAAGACATCCATGGAAATGTGGATAGGTTCGAAACTTATTTTAAGTCATATTCGTGATATGGGGTTGTCCCGCTTATGTACTAAGTAGTCATTTGACAAGTTCAATGCAAAGTTAGAATTGTGTTGGTTTTTTGGATATCCAAAAGGTACAAGGGCTACTATTTCTATAGTAAATATGATATGAAGGTATTTCTGAGTACAAATGTTAAGTTCATGGAAGAATAATACATCATGAATCACATAATTAGGGATATGAATGAATGGACGGAAAAGACTGAATTCCCTAGCATCCAAGATAATGTTGTTTCTATTGATCCACAACCACTAATACATGATACTGATACACCAAATATGCCTTGTCGTAGTGGGAGGGTCATTAGACCATCTGTTAATCTCACGTTGATGGGAGAATCATATTTGACAATCTCAAAGTCACATGAGGATGATCCTATAGGTTACTACGAAGCAATTAAGAATAAGGATTTCAGTTTTTGGAAAGAGGTTACGAAATCATAATTTATTCTAATAATGTGTCAACTCTTGTGGATTTACCCCCAAGGGGTTAAACCCATTGGTTGTATATGGCTGTACAAGAGAAAAAGAAGAGTAGATGGAAAAGTTGAGACATATAAAACCAAATTAGTAGCAAAAGGTTATATTAAAAAATCAAGTTTTGATTAAGAGGAAACTTTTTCACCAGTAGCCATGATCAAATGCATCAAAATACTTCTATCTATTACAACATATTATGATTATGAAATATGGCATATGGATGTCAAGACATCCCTACTTAATGGCTATCTTGAAGAAAACATCTATATGATGTAACCAGATGGTTTCATAACTGAAGGTCATGAACACATGGTATGCAAGTTGCATACGTCCATATATGGACTTAAGCAAGCATCGAGATCATTAAACAAATGTTCTGATCAGGTAATCAAATTTTTTGGTTTTGATCAAAATGAAAAGGAACCTTGTGTATATAGGAAGATGCAGGATGATATAGTGGTTTTCCTAATTTTATATGTAGACGATATTTTGTTGATTGGAAATGACTTTGAGATGTTGTCAAAGGTAAAGATCCAGTTAGCTACTCAATTCCAAATGAAGGATTTGGGAGAGGTGCAATATGTTCTAGGTATTAAGATAATACGAGATAGAAAGAATAATATTATTACACTTTCTCAATAAAAATATATATATAGTATATTGTCTAAGTACAACATGCAAGATTCCAAAAAATGATTTACACCTTTTAGATATGGAATCAATCTTTCTCAAGACCAATGTCTTAAGACAACTGAAGAGAAAGAATACATGAAGACAGTACCATATGCTTTAGCAATTAGTAGTCTTATGTATGTGATGTTATGTACTAGATCAGATATATGCTATTCAATTGGAATAATGAGTAAGTATCAGTCTAATCCAGATAGGGAACATTGGACCGTTGTGAAGAATATACTCAAGTACCTAAGGAGAACGAGGGATTATATGCTAGTTTATCATGGCGATGAGTTGGTGCCTATAGGATATACTGATTCTAACTTTCAATCAAAGGCGAATTTGAGGAAATCTACCTCTGGATATGTTTTTACATTAGGAGGAGCAGTTGTTAGATGGAGAAGTATTAAGTAATCATGTATTGCTAATTCAACTAAGGAAGCTGAATATGTGGCAGCATTAGAGGTACTTAAGGAAACATTATGGCTTAGGAAATTCCTTATGGAATTAGGAGTCATAGCTAAGGATGTTGATTCTATGATCTTGTATTGTGATAACAATGGGGCTGTTACTTAAGCCAAATAACCAATGAATCATAGGAAAGGCAAGCATAACGAAAGGAAGTATCACCTAGTTCAAGAGATTGTGCAGAGATGAGACATTATAGTACAAAAGATTGTATATGAGGATAACCTAGTAGATCCTTTTACTAAAGCACTTAAGACTAAAGTATTTGACTCTCATGTATAACATAGGTCTTAGATGTACTCTCTAGTTTTTAAGTTTCATGGTTTATAATATAATTAGTTTGCATTAATAAAATTGGTGTTTTAGTTACTTCAAATTATTGTGTTCATTCAGGCCTAATTCAAACACATTGTACATGTCTGGGTGTGGATGCACAGAGGACACGTATTGTAGCACCCCGAATTATACCCTAATAGTTTTATGATATGTTTAGGGAATAATGGTGGTTTAAATTTTTTTTTTTTTTGGAAATTTAAATGCTAAATGTGAAAAATGACATAACCGGGATTTTTAAAGAAGTCCAAAGGATAATTGTAAATTGTATAATGAGGACCCAAAGGTCATTAAACAAGAAGATATGAGCCAATAGGAATCTTCGTGGATAAGTTGAATTGCAAATAGAATAGAATTGGGGCATAATTTTGAAAATCTAATATATAGACAAAAACTTGTCTATTGAAAGGGAAAGGCAAAAAGGAGTTCTCCATTTTGGTGTTTGGAGCTAAGGCTATACGGTTGTGGAGAAGGAGACCAAGCTAGCCTGTGCTCTCCATTGTTTTTTCTCATTTGTTCAAGCAAAGAGAAGGAAGGGTGCTGAAGAGGAAAACAAGTTGGAAGAGAAGAGCGAATTTTTGGTTTGATTTCTCTCCATTGCTTGGTTCTAATTGTTCAAGTAAAGTGAAGAAAATAAGGGCCAGGTTGAAGTCTTCAAGATAATTCAAGGTTAGGAAAAACCCTAACTTTTCCTATGTTTAGGATCTTTTAGTTGGTTTGAATTGATGTTTGATGTTTGTTTTGATCTTGTTTGGGTTATGATGTTGAATTGATGGTGTAATTGTGATATGATTTGGTTGTAACCATTAATAAGGAGTAAAGACATATGTGGAATTTGGTGTATAGGTGTTTAAGGAAACTCTCACAAATTTCATTAGAGACAGATCGTGTTTTGGCTATAATTTGTTTACAGCTCCAAATTGGATGATTCCAATTGGAGATGAAAGTTAAGACCCATGGCTACAAGTGTTTAGAAGAGACCAAGATGTAAATCCTACTCTAAAAACCCTGAAAAAGAGTTTTACATCAAGATACGGATTATGTCTTCTCTACGGGAGTAGTTCATGTTGTTTACACCATATTTTGAGTTATAATGATCCAAATGAGGCGAATCAAAATTCTACTTAAACAAAACACCTAGTACAATAACTTTCATGAAGAAAGTATGGTCAAATTATGTCCCTATCGTTCCCAAAAAATTGTCAAATACATGACACAATTCCAGATTTTGTTCCTAGAAACTATCCAGGAGCAATTCGGAATGTTTAGGTCATACCTCCTAATTTAAAGGTTCAAATGACTTGATTTTGATCCATTAAAAACTTATTACAGAGAAACACAGTTAGAAGATCTATTTGTCTAAAACCTCGTTTGCTGTTGAAATTGTAGTTGGAAATGTACATTTTAGTATGCATGAGAGAAATATAGTTATAAGAATTGACTAAGAGTACAACATGCACTACTAAAAATAACCAGACATCACCAAATTATCGACTAAAAATTACCGTGACTTATCGACCAAATCACGACCATTTAGAGACCAAAAAAGGGTTTGGTCAGGACAAATTTCCCGACAGTCATCGAATTAAATTTACCAATCAAATAATTGGTCGAAATTGGTCTCGTAAATTAGGCTGAAATGGCGCCATGTACCATCACCAATTATCACCAAAATAAATTAACATGAAAATGGCTCGCGAAACAGCGACTCAAAAAATTTAGTCAGCATCATCAACAAACATTTTATTTGTAAATAATATAATTCCTACCAACGAAGATCAAAATAATAATAAAATGTCTGTAACAAATTTTTTAATTACCGACCAAATATGTGGTCGGTAAATGGTCGGTAGTTTCTCCCTTAATCAGAAGTTTTCGATCCTTGTCCATCCACTCGCCAGAATCCGCTGGCTAGGCTTGAGTTCGTGACTGCTTTTGCCGCTTGAGTTCAGACCGCTTTTGCTAACCGAACCTATTTCTTCATATTGGTAAGTCTTCAATTTTCGCTTGTTCCACTCCAAATTTCTGGCTCTTTTATTGGGTATGTCAGGTTTTTTGGATTTTATGTTTGGTTAGTTATTTAGCTAAACCTTGCCTTGGGCTCTCCTTGTTTTCCATCATTTGAAGGTTTTTCCCTTGATTAGATGTTGGTACCGCTTGCTTAACCGTGCTAATGTGTTTTGGCTTGACCATTTGGATGTTGATTATACTGTGTCTTCTAGTTTTTTGGTTTGATTGTTGTTACTGGTTTTAATACCGGAAAACTATTTTTCTAGCTGTCAAATATGCTTTCTTGTTAGGCCTGCTTGCCTGGCCAGAAGCCAGTTCTTAGGTATTGATTTGTATATACAAGCTAGGGAGAGGTGTATTTGGGTATATACTCCTATGTACACCGCTATGTTATCTCGATTGCCTTGCAAATTGTCGGTATCGCCTACTGGTTTTGGGCTCTCATTCGCCATCGATAGTTTCCATTTCAAATATTGTTCTCGGGTAAAAAAAAACCAGCTTTTGGGGTCCCTGGTCTATATATTGTTCTGTTTCCCCTATTGTAGGTGGAATCTGGGACATCCTTGTGCTATTTTTTATGATTAAAGTGTTTGGGCTCCATTCTATTTTGAAAATCTTGTATTTTTATTTTTTTTATTTTTATTTTTTGCAGCTTGTTTGCCAATTCAGATTGGTTCACATTGTTTGTTCCAATGTCCATTCATATATAAAGTTTGGATCGCTTCTTCGTGTCTCCTCTTCAAGGTCCTGAGAATGTCCCTAACCTTCATGCTTCTCCTTTATCACTGATTATCTAGAACTATTTTTTTCCATATTATACTGCCTCTAGCACCCAAATACACCCCGCATCCGCACGAGCCCGGGGTAAAATATCCATGGTGCCGTAGGATCGAGACTCCACTTTTACAACATGAATATTTTTATCTCTTTTGGTTCTCGATTTTTACTTGTTTATGGATTTATTTTATTTTATTTTTTATTTGAAGACCTCGCTTGTTATGAAATTTTTTATTTGGTTCAGGCTAGTAAGATAATGCAAAGATCTGCATCCGTATCTCATATATGGTATGTCATGGAATTGTCGTCCCAATTCCTATTATTCACGCCAATAATACACTACCACCAAAAGGGAAAATTCGCAGCAGCGTACGCTGGAGGAATAATCGATCAATGAGAACTATAAGAGAATTCGAGATGGTCTCATTGGTGCTCGGGGGAAATCGCTATAGAAAGTTAGGTTCTTTTAATGCCATATCGATTTCTTTATTTATCTCCACGTTTCATGTATAATTTGCTTGAATCAATTGAATCTAATCAAGCATGCTAAATGGTTGAACGCTTTGTCATTTACTTAGAACCGCTTGCTGACTTAGTTGGTTCATAGAACTCGCTTTCCTACAGCATTCATTCCTATCACTAAGAATTACATGGCATATCGCTGATAGAATTTCTGTTAAAAACTGCGGGTGATAGCATTTTATTAGTATTTCTTTTGTTTTTCAAAGCATACTCTTATGACTAAACCACATTCGCTTTCTTACTCATCAAAAAAGAAAAGAAAAGAAAAACATTATGACTAAACTACATCTTTCCATGAATGCGGATTAGCGGTGAGGAAGTATTTCCCGCCACTACCTACAAAACTCCGCAGCATTTAAAGCACTGCAAAGCTCAAGGGATAAGAGAGGGTGCGTTAGCAATTTCTCATTTTAATTCTTATGCTCTTCATTTCCTCTCGTGCATTTTCATTTTTCAGCTTTTGGGCTAAGGTTATGTTTAGTTTGCAGATGGTTTTACCATGTGAAAGCAAAAGAAGAAGGCGCGTGCTTGAAGCGCCTTCAAGTTCCTTCGTATAGATGAGGAATTTAACATATTTGACTGGCAGGACCCATCTCGTCCTTTTGTTCATGGCATGCTTGCTTTATTTATTTGAAGTTCGCTAATATTTAACTGGATCGCTTATTAACTCCACAAAGGGACTTAAGGTCATTATTTTCTAATCGCTGATTTTTCGAATACACCATCAATACAAGTAATTATTATTTATAACAACTAGAGAAAATGTAATAGATCAATTAATCGAAAAATCCAAGTGTGTAACTCAAAAGCTAGTTAATCTTCGCTTTCTTAAGATGTACTTCAATAACCCCGGTGGGTAGCTCCATTGGTCTAAGGCATTGCATTGGGGTTTAACTCAATGGTCACCAATTCGAGTCCTCAAAGGGTCACTCGTAGGTTTATTTCATATTAACTTTATTGTCTCGGGATTAGCCTGAGGCGCACGAGCCGGCCCGTACATCCAATTATAAAAAAAGATGCAATTTCAATGAGGAGAACCAAAAAGAGAGAGAAAGATGAGAGTGGGTTCATGAGATATGATAAAGAAGGATGAGAGTAGAGGCAACACGCATAGGGTCGTACTAGTTCCGTAGAGGCAACAAGGCCCTGTATGCCCGATCCCGCAGAGGGTCAGGGGTCGGTGAGACCCACGCTGCATGCAGGAGGTTGTGAATGTACCGCAAAGATCAAGATCAATGTGATCGATCCACATCATGGTCCTGAGATTGTGATGAATGATCAAGAGACATGGGAGGGAGATGATGGAGATGTTGGAGAGTCTTCCTCATAGCACCCTGGCGCACGAGACTCTCCTATTGCCTGGCCAGATCCGACACTGATAATCCGTAAGATATGAAACTAACTAATGATTTATCCATTTCTTAATTCTATTTCTTACTTACAGAAATTTTGGGTTATAGGACGGTTAGACGCCCGTTCAATTTAGGGTTATGAGGACACCAGGAAGTCCTTTGAACCTCATGGACATAATTAGAAGTCACTGACAGATAGAGACCGATTGATGATTTGGAGAGAATTTAAGGTATATATTACTACTTAACATTTTTACATCTTTTATTTATTATTTTGTTCACTGATGAAATATGTTTAAATTACAATTGCAGAAAGTTTATAGGTGGACAAGGGGCCCAAGGAGGCTGGGCCAAAAGGGTGTTCTACAACATGCCGCCGCCAGAGATAAAGACACCGTGTACGAGGTCAAAGATAAATGGTTGAAGAAGAAAGAGCAAGATTTGAGTGTCCCCGATCATGTTTTCCAGGAGTGGCGGAGAAGATGGGTAAAGATCCCCGGGCTAGAAGAGGTGTGAGAAACAGAGCGCAATCGCCGCCGTAGCTGGGCCGGAGAGGGGTAGTGGCATGTCTACACACACTTGTGGATCTCGCCCTATGCGTGAGCACGAACGAGCATTGGTATGATTTCTAATTTACACTTATGTTTATTACTTTGTGAATTGTGTTCAATTATGCCTATTTTTCATTTCTCGTATGATTTTTTTTTTTCAATTGAATTAACGCGATGTATTGTTTGTAATTGTTACTTAAGGAGGGTAAGGAAGCCTGCTCCTCGCTTATTCGTATACACGCACACTAAGGGTCATGATGATCGGGATTTTGTCGATCGAGATCTCGCAAAGAAACGTAGTTTCTTTAAAACAAAATTACTTATGTTTTTTTTGAAGATAAATTAAAATACTTATTTTTACTCATTTTTATCCAGTATGTGGACCGTGGTTATGTGAAATGTTGATTCTCAATACACATGTAAAAAATATAATCAAAAGATTTGTCTATACTTTTCTTTTATTTTTTTGAAGATCAATTAAAATACTTATTTTACATGTTTATTAGACAAGATATGAGGAAATGTTAGTCACAGCGACTCAAGCGTATTCCTACTTGTTGCATCAAGGTGTTTAATATATGTTTGAATTATTTCCGTATTTATTAACACTTGAACCATGTAATTTATATAGCTAATTGGATATATTTTTGTGAGTAGTGATGTATGGCCCAAGTGGCCATTTTATCATTTTTATCCATATGACCCTACAGTATTGGTGTGAAATGCTGGGACAAAGCTGCCATGTTATTGAGACATTGTATTTTGCAGCTCCCCGTACAAAGGAAACTCGCCCGATTAAACTCAGTCTCGAGAAAGGGACTCACGAAGTGGTGTTTCGTTACCCGACATCCATGAATATTCGGCGAGTTGATTCGCTGTCAACGGACCCTCGGAAACATGTAAAAAAAAAAAATATAATCCAAGATTTGGTTTATACTTCTTTATTTTTTTAAGATAAATTAAAATACTTATTTTACATGTTTATTAGAAGCAGATAGGAAATGTTATCGCGACTTGCCGTATTCCCGCCTACTTCACCTTCATGTGATGGGTGCAACAGTAGTTCTCATTCATCGCTCCACCGGCTGATACGAACTCGCATTTGGTATGAGGTCATGGATGGCAAGGGAGAAGATGCCCGTCTATGGCGCTCGCTCATCTGACATCATCATTCTAATTTTCGCATAGACGCATCAGATATGAAGCCCATCTTCCTGCATCATTTTCAATTTGTTCTCGACGATGGAGGACTTTCGTGACGCTTGCGAAATGCGACATAAAATAACACGATACCGAGCGCATTTTTGATGATCGGTTTCAGAGATGATAGGGAAGGGTTACAGGCCTCACAAGGTTTGATTGGCTTACAAAGAAGTGTCGAAGGTGGATCAGTAAATAACCCCGATGATCTACTCCTGATTGTTCTGGCCGTAATGCTCTAGCTACAAGATCTACCCAAGCAAAGACGACAAAGAAAGACCGCAAAGAACCGCATCGGGATTAGCAGAAGCAGCCAGCATAGCCCTCACCCTGCTAAGACCGACATCTCACCATACTCGACCGTGATACATCTCAAGATCACGACATGACGACACTAGGTTGGATGATTGAGTGTATTACTACACTTCTTTTTTCTTATACTTGGATTTGGGAATTCATGTTTTTATTTTCTTGACTTATTTACTATATATATGCAAAGATATATATTAGTTTGCTTGTTTTAAAATATTTTTTACTCTCTTTTATATAATATGCATGCACTATCAGGTTTCTTTTCTTTTGTTTTTAATCCTAATATATATATATATATATATATATATATATATATATATATATATATATATATATATATATATATATATATATATATATATATATATATATATATATATAAAAAGAAATCTCAAAAAAAAATTAAGTACTCATTTACTGGATCGAATTAAGTACTCAAAACTGACTCAAAAAAAAATTTTAATTAATTTATCATCGAATTACCTAAGCACCATTTACCACCAATTACCGGTATCGGTAATGGTCTTCCAAATGGTCGGTAATTACCGACCATTTGGAGACCATTTACTGACCAATGGCATTAAAAAATTTTGGTCGGAATTACCGACCATTTGGAGACCATTTACCGACCAAAATTTTTCGGTCGGTAAATGGTCTAGTAATAGGCGAAATGGTTTGCTCAGAAATGGCCTGGTGAATTTACAAACTATTTGATTTTTTGCTCGCGTGAAATAATTACCGATCGGGAAAATTGCGACTCAAATAATTTGAGTCGCAGTAATCGCCTGGTGAATGTTTCATCGACCAAAAATATATCTTAACGACCAAAATTTGGCCTGATTTCGGTGATTTTTAGTAGTGATGAATATTGATAAGACTAGTGTAAATTGCTCTAAAACACATATAATTGTAAGTCTGCTTAAGACCAGATAGTGAATGAATAGGCACATATGTTTAGTACTTCGGCACTCATGTCTAGTGCGACGACACTTCTATTTCGTGTGACAGGCATGTCTGATTAGTGCTACGACACTCCTACATAGTGCTACGACACTCTTGCATAGTGCTACGGCACTCTGCTTCGTGTTGCACATTTGTTCGCTGGGCAATTTCTTTGTTCAAGATTGTACCGCACTTCCTGCACCTATTGTGCTATGTCCCTCTCATTAATTATTACTAGTCTATGCAGGCAAACATTTATATGATAAGTATCTAAATAATGAACTATAAGAAAACAAAAGAAATCAGCCCTGAGGCCAAGGCATATCTCAATTATGTCCCTGTGAAAAATTCCATGAGTACCTTTGATATAAAACTTCATATGTACTCCTACTGAGAGATTAAACATTCCTGATATGCAAATTATTTTGCGCGATAACGGTAATTGAGGACTCACCACAAGTGATCACATATGTTATATGTTTTCCCACTAAGTTTGAAGCTTTGCACCGGTGTTTCATCCGTGTAGATACCGAAGAAGTAGTCAGGGACATTCCGCACTCGCCAAGGCCAACACAACATTAAGTGTCTCCTTTATGTGGGTCCGCTTACTCCCATATCTTAGAGCCAGTAAAATGTAAATGTAAATGTAATATTTTGTTATAATGAAAACTTGTAACTAGATAAGCTTATCGAGACTCAAGCATAGTTGTATAGGGACATTTTAACCACCATCAGAGTGGTAGTTTTATGCTATGATTGTAGTCTAGAATTTTCATAATTCTAGCTTTTGATACAAGTTTATGTCAATTATGAATTTATGCGCAAAGTGGGCCCACTAATGATAGGAAATCGACTTTATAAGTCTCAGTCCTGTGTGGCGTCCCCTTTCCTGTTGCCGCTAGGGGAAAGGGGCATCACACGTATATGGGTTCCTTGTGTTTGAGGTTGTTCACAATGATTCATAGATGTTGGCAATCCATAAGTAGCTGTGGTATGATATCTGCTAGTTATTGCGAGTAGTTTGTCACAGCTACTAGAGTGGGTCTCTAGGATATCATACAAGTATGTACTTCATACATATTGAACTAAGCAGATTTAGAGTTACATGTTACACCCCAACCCTCGCCAGGCGATAAAGGGGGCACAAAACCATACTAAGACTCTTATTTGCTTTTTTCGCATATCAGGCCCAAGTCTTATAACTAAATCAAAATATCATATACCAAAATATGCCAAATAAAACTACCACTTCAGAAATGTGCTTATATGTCAATACATACAATCTGGAGTCCCATTTACATATACATATACAAAAACCAGACATTTACATTTACATAACTGAGCGCAAACCTAGAGTAAGGGATGTACCCTACTAGTTTGTCGCCCAAAGAAGATGCGTAAGATCGTGTGGACGTCCCTCTCTCCCCAAGACCGACACCTGATAAAATCCTGTGCTGCCTTAACGCTTAAATGAAACATACGACTTATACATGTATTAATGATGCACGATCACTACTTCACAAGAGACATAACAACAAAGAATGCATATACAAAGAGCGTATATATCATAATTATTCATAAATTCATATAACAAACTTATACACATACTTGTACTCATAGCAGACTTATACTTGTTTAGATCTCCCGTAAGAGTTACAGTAGAGTTTATAGTACTTCAGCATGTGTAGGTACTGTAGGTGCACGGAGCTTATACTTATACGCAGGTACTGTGAGGTGCTACTTTTGTTTTATACTTATACAGAGGTACCCGTAGGTTCATTCAGAGCAGAACGATATATATTATTTTACTCTTATTTTTCATTCAGGCTCTTATCATATAACTGTTTGACTACCTAGACCAGTAATAAGGAAATGGAGAAGATATAAAGACAATAAGTACCCAAAGGTACTGTGACAATACTAAGGTGTGCTCGTAGCACAAAGCAAGGAGGTCAAGATTGATACAAAGAGTGTCGTCAAGATCTAATCAAAGAAAGCATCAAGCATTCAGCGTGTCGAAACACTAATCAAAGAGTACTAGTACAAAACGTGCAAAGCATCTTGGGCCACAAAGAGTGTCACGACTAATCAAAGAGTATCAAAGTACTATACATGTCCATCGCTGCAACAGAGGGTGTCGTGGTCATTCCATATTCGGTCTTAGGCAGTCCTACAATTATATGTGTTCAGGAACTTACTATCTTATCATAGGGGCATTAAGTTTGCCAACTTCGAACTCGCTTCGCTAAGGCGGCGAGGTACGGTCTAATTTTTCTTTTACCTTACAAACATGAATGAACCCTTTCATACACTTATAGGGTCCTCATTAGTCCAATAGATGTCCTGGGAATAACTAATAGCAAACTTTATGTTAACAAAATTACATAAATTCCCATGCTATGAATACATTACACTGGCACAGAGAGATCACACGCTTACAATGTTGCATCTTCGCCATTTACATAGCTTGCTACGCCTCGGCGTACCCAAGGTTGTTCAAACCTCCCTCTCAGCTACGCCGTGGCGTGGACATGCCATGCCTTGGCGTGGACCTACGCTGTTGCGTAGGATCCCTACGCCACGACGTAGGACCCCAAAATTTGCCCAAATTTGCTGATTTCGTCCATTTTTCCATAAATCTAACCAAAAACCCCAAAATAATCCAAAAGCATCACCGAAAACAACTCCCAAATGTGTTATTACCCAACAAAAACCAAACATAGAGATTAACTAGGGTTTTTCCAAACCCAAACTCAAATACTTGTAAGTTAGGTTAACTTCCTAACACCCCAAACCGCATCCATACATCATAAACCAAGAATCCATGCTCAAAGGAGAATTCCATAATCATCTATACAAACTAGGTTTTACCTAACCTAACTTTCTAATAAATCTAGGGTTAGATAAATTCCCAACTAAACCCTAGAAATGGAACAAATAATATCCATACAAAAACCATAGTAACTGCTATAACCATACACAAATAGTTTCCATACCTTTCTTCTCTTCTTCTTCTCTTCTCCTCTCTCTTCTTCTTTCTCTCTCTCTTCACGACTGCTCTCCCCTCTCCCAAATAAGATACCAACTCGTCTTATCCCATTTGACTAAATTCTCCTTTTATTAGACTTTGGTCTTCCATCTCTCTATTATTTACACCTCAATTTATCCATATTTTCACTTTAGCCTATAAACTTCTTATCATATGACCTTTATATCGTGTTTTGACAAATTACAAATTTACCTTTACTTATTTCTGGGTTTCTCAGATTTCACGTTTTGCATTTAAATTACGAAAATTCAAATTATACCCACAAAATACCCTAAACATGCTGAAAACGACTAGGGTATATTTCGAGGTGTTACAATGTAAATCGTCATATACTAACTTTGGATGGTTTTACCCCTAGCTACTATCTCACATGGGTGGCCAAGAGAAGGTATTGATGGAGGTGATCTGTCCATCAACGAAATCATAGTTTGTGGAGTTACTGAAAAGGCTCTATCACTAAAATCGACAGGGTTTTGAATTTCTCGTACAAAGCAATGATGAATGAAATGGGGAAGATGGGAGCGATGGGTTGTTCTTGTTCATCTTCGTCATCGGGAAGGACAAGGGGCCTACGACAGTTGACGTCACAGCGAGAAGGAGAGGAGAATAGTGTGTTTTGGAAAAGGAAATTATGGTTTGACTGTTGAATAGGTATTTTTTTCAATATGGTGTTTGCCGGAAGTTTGGACCGTGTTTGGATAGTAAGGTAGTAAAGGGGGAACTTTTGTTTTCATTTGAAACCTGCCACTCGAAAAAAGGGCCAACCCGCTCGATGTTGATTGGTCTAAATCGTCAATCGAGCCGTAGATTTGACCCGATTTTTTCTCGCCGCAAATTTTTGAGTCGGGGCCGCGGGCCCTAATTTCAGGTTAATTCCGCAACCTAACGAAATAAGCTCAAATTGCCAACTCTAAAAAATGTGGATAAATACTTAATTCATTATTGGATGTTTGACTTAAGGATGTAGGTAAGACTGGATGTTTTAGTGGGTGGTTTTGTAGCTAAGTTTTTGGCATTTTTTTGTTTGTTCCTGAAGTAATCTCTCTAGTATACTTTGTCTGCCTTGGTGCGACTTTTTGTGATTAATATACTGCCTTTTATGGATAAAATATGTGTATATATCTATATATATACATATAGAGAGAGAGAAAGAGAGAGGATTATGAGAAATGCGTTCATTGGCAAACCACTTGTTTTTTTTCTCTTTTTGGGTAAGTATTTGGCAAGCAACTTGTTGACTCTCTTGGAATGGTCATGGCTCCATAATAAAAAAATAACACATTCTTTTTCCGTGACTAGAAAATCCATTATTTAAACATCCAGCCAAAAACTGAACAAGAGGCTGCAAGAACTTACAAAGGGATCGAACCCTTTGACACTTGTGAAATGAATTTAATTCAGAAGAAGGAGCCTTAGGGATTTTGGAACACGCTTCATGGCAGGCCGAGTACAAGGAATCAACCTACGTGTTTGTTGGCGGCATTCCGTTTGATCTCACGGAAGGTCATCTCGCAGTTTTGGTTCCTTGTTCTTGAAATGTTCTATTTAATATGATTTTAGTTTTCTTGCTAGTAGTTTCTGACATTTGAACTCCCTTAGATATTTTCTTTGTTGTATTGCTTGTTTATGAGGAAAGTTTAAACTCTAAACCCTAAAAGATCAATTTAAAAGCCATTTAAGGAAAGATATAGACATTTTAGGACAATGAAAAGATTCGTTAAGGGAAAAGTTATGTTCCTAATAGTTATCTTGCATGAAGCACTGCAATCGTTTTTTTTAAGTTGAATTAATTTAATCAACCCTTATTCTACTCCCTTGATAAGTTTGTTTACAAATAATTTATGAAACTACAATTAAATGGTGGGTTCTATTATTTCCTATGACAAGGGAAAACACTAAAGTATGGGTTTATTTTCACCTAAGTTTCTCCAACCATTAAATTGAACGTAGATGGCCTGCTATGAAATCTAGTATATATATATATATATATATATATATATATATATATATATTGAGATCTCCTAGACCATGTCCTTCACTTGCTGACATTTTATTATAGTTCATTTTTTTTTATTGATTTTGCTGTTTGGTTCCTAGCACCTCTAGTATTTCCTTTTGTCTGCCTATGACTTTTTTATGATTAATATACTGCTTTTTACGGATAAAATATGTGTATATATCTATATCTATATCTATATATAGAGAGAGAGAAAGAGAGAGAGAGGATTATGAGAAATGTGTTCATTGGTAGAGACCACTTGTTTTTTTTCTCTTTTTTGGTAAGTATTTGGCAAGCAACTTGTTGACTCTCTTGGAATGGTCATGGCTTCATAATAAAAATAACACATTCCCTTTCCCCGTGACTAGAAAATCCATTATTTAAAAACATCCAGCCAGAAACTGAACAAGAGGCAAATTTGATGTATCCTAAAAGATTAAGGATGCAGAAAAGGGGTACTCCAAAAGAAACATTAAGAAAGTAGGTTTCTAATATATTGCTTCATAGATGTTTCCAGAAGATGACTAGACAAGACAAGCTAGAATTCCTGGAAGTTAGATCATTGCAGAAACCCTATGAATCAAGAATTAGAGCATAAGAACGAACTATAATAAAAATCAATCAAAAAAAGAACGAACTATAATAAAATGTCAGCAAGTGGAAGGACAGGGTCTAGGAGATCTCAAAATATATATATACTAGATTTCATAGCAGGCCATTTACGTTCAATTTAATGGTTAGAAAACTTAGGGTGAAAATAAACCCATACTTTAGTGTTTTCTCCTCATCATAGAAAATAATAGAACCCACCATTTAATTGTCCTTTCATAAATTTCTTTGTGTTCAAACTTATCAAGGGAGAGAGAATAAGGTTGATTAAATTAATCTAATCTTAAAAACGATTGCAGTGCTTCATGCAAGATAACTATTAGGAACATAACTTTTCCCTTAACGAATCTTTTCACTGTCATAAAATGTCTATATCTTTCCTTAAATGGCTTTTAAATTGATCTTTTAGGTTTAGAGTTTAAATTTTCCTCATAAACAAACAATGAGTTCAAATGTCAGAAACTACTAGCAAGAAAACTAAAATCATATTAAATAGAACAAGGGAACCGAATTAAAGATTTGGATGCATTATACCATTTTGGCTCAAGTGTAAGTGTCTGGTAAAAAAAAATGTCAATATTTCTTAAAAAGCGAACACAAACAAACAAAAGGTCTCGAGAAAATTAAAATTTGAAAAACCTAATGAGAAAATCCAATTCAAATTCTTAAATTCATAAAAAAGAAAAATCATCGCCATAACACCCATTCCCAGTCACAAATCAAATTAAATGCAAATTAAACCCGCAGCCTAAATCAAATCGATGGGAAACGAAATCAGAACCTCTAAAACCCTAATTTAAATATTTGATGATTGAGAGAACATACTAACCTACTACAAGATTTTTACTTCTTTGAAACCCGTGGATTTTCCTTCCTTTGTCTCAAACAAGATTCACATCAACAATTTCTCCATCCGCGTTTGGCCGATTTAGACTTATTGGGCAAAAACTGCGAAATCACCTTCTATGAGATCAAACGGAATGCCGCCAACAAACACGTAGGCTGATTCCTTGTACTCGGCCTATGAAGCGTGTGTTCCGAAATCCTAAGGCATCTTCTAAATTAAATCTGTTTCACAAGTGTCAAAGGGTTCGATCCAAAACTTGAAACCCTACCAAGACTTCTAAGGAAGGAAGTTCAACCTATTTAAAGAAAAAAAAACGGAGCTTCGGGACGGATTTTGGAATGGAGGGATTTATTTTTTTAACCTAGATTTTTCTTCTTCTATTTTTCTTGCCTGTTCCGTGTTATTAAAGGCAAGTAAATGTTTTATTATAATTTGATTTTTCTTTCCTTATTAACGGTGATTTTTTTTCCTTATTAACGGCTATTAAATGTTTTATTATAATTTTTTTTCCTTATTAATGGCTATTTAATGTTTTATTATTTTATAAGGAGATGACATGTTGTTTTCGACTGTCAACAAATTTGATTGAAAGAATAAATTTTTTTATATATATTTTTAATATATTTTATTTATTCTCTTTTATAGCTTTTAGTAGCTAATTTTAATTTCATTTCAAGATAGTAAATCTTCTTATTAGTTATTAGCATTAACTCATTTAAAAATTAATAAAATTTTGATAAATTGAAAAGTTATGAAAAAAAATTTACATTTAAATATTTTTGTAACCAACATAACCTTAATAATTTATATTTTAATTTAAAAAAAAAAAATTAGAGTTTGTCCGAAGGTTTTAAAAAGATAAAAAAATCTTTTTGAAAAAAAAAAAAAAATCGACTAAGTATGAAAGAAGATAAGTTGAGAGGAAAACGCTGGCTACCAATTTGGAACCCTAAAAATACTAAAAAAATGAATTTCATATTTTATTTCATTGTGAAAAATATAAAAGAAAACCAAATATAATCAAAATTCCGTAAAAATTTTTATTTTTTTTCAAATTTTCTTTCCTTACACTTTTCCTCCCTTTTTTCCTTTTTATTTTATTTCCTTAATACTTACTGGGTTTCAAACGGAGCCTAAGGCTCCATTTGGAACCCGAAAAATAGCAGGGAAAAAAAAATAGAGAGGAAAAGAGTAAAGAAATAAATTATGAATGAAAATAAAAAATATGTTTAAACCTAATACTTTTTTGCAATTTTTCCTTATTTGTTTCTGTAAGTTCATGAAAGACATTGAGCCTAAGAAAATATGTAAATTTTGATAAATTGGTATTATATTTGTTTTATATTTTCCATGGTAAACCAACATGTAGAAAATCATTTTCCTTAATTTTTTATTTTTTATTTTATTTCAATACTTTTCAGGTTCCAAATGGAGCCTAAGTGTAAAACCTAGGAAAAATCGAATTTTTTTAAAGAAAGACAAAACAGTAATACAAGCACCAAATGAAAATAATACAAGGTAAAGATGACAATGATGAAGTTGATTAAGCACTTGGAAGTAAAGTCTACTAAAATCAACAAATAAACAAATGACAAGTAACCAAGATTCTAAGCTCAACCATAAAGTGAAGATTTTGATAGCTTAGAAATCGATGTAAGATGAATGCATTTGTGCATTTTATGATATCATCATTAATCATGCATCACTCACAAACTCGGTTTTCAAATCTAAAAAGGCAAATCTTTTGAAAACATGAGTTTAAGCATAAAACTTTAGTCTTTATAATCCTAAAATGTGCTTTAATGAAACATCTAAGGTTTAAAAAGCCGAAATGAAAAACACATGAATTTGAACATTTAAAGGTTCCGCCTCAACCAGCCGATTAGTTTTAAGATCAATCGGATGAACCGATCGATCGTCAATGACCTGTCAGGTATCGCACTCCGCTTGTCTACCTGCCAGGTATATCGATGGTGCGCATCGATGAACGGTCGATCGATTCGAATCAAGAGTGGTGAAACTTGACCAATTGGATCCAAAATAGTCTTCCATATGAACCTATTTACGAAACAATGTAATCGGGGAAACCGCATTTAGAAAGTAGACTCAATTGATCGATGAAATAGCCCGCCCAAAGATCCAAGAGGAAACGCTTGATCTAAGCTCAAAGGCAACGGTCATATTTCAACTACTAGAGAATAGTGACCTAGAGTGCACTTAGCTAAAACAATCAACATTGCGGCGGTAAAGGTCGACCGTCGGGCAACAATACATGTGCATATCAGAGTGCATCTTTGTGTTCTTCAAGCTTCAGTTGTAATTTTGAACATCTTGAGAGCTTGGAGAGAGTGTCTCATTGTGCTTATGAGAAAGTCATGTGTATAGCTTGAAGGAATCGTGAAGAGCCTATTGGAGCAAAATCCAAGGTAAAGAATCTTGATTGGAGCTGAACCGCGTATAGCTTAAGAGGTGCCGATGAGCCAAACTGCCGTAAAGAACTTGGGATTGGAGCTTGAAACTTCAAGTGTGTATCGATGCATGAGGGCGATTCATTGGCATCTATGCAAACCACATATCAACCTATACTTTATTACACATTTTCTATGCCCTAGATAAGGAAAAATCAATACTATGGGAGTCAACATTTATGTCTAGATGATTATCATTTTCTATTCTTTGATGATGCATACGATGAGAAGAACCTTCAATCTCAGAAAGATCAGTATCAGATTGGTATGATTTTGGAGAACTAGGAACACTTTCTACTTGTATATGTAGAGGTGGGAATATGAGTTGAGCTCGGTGGACTAGAGTGGGCTGGTATGAAATTTTGATGGTCAATGAAAAGTGAAGGTACCTAAATAGAACCTTGAGCCATTCCGCCTCTCAATAAGAAGATCACGGCAAGCCCTGGCCGTCGATTGTTTTTAAAAAAAAAACTCATATAAATACATATTTCCCTTAGCCTTGAGAAAACCCTTGATTGCATATCCTATTCATCTATCTTTCTTTCCTAATCTCTGCAACCCAGGGTGTGGTGATCATCGAAAGGTGTGGTGATCATCGAAAGGTGTGGTGATCACTGTTCGAGTTATATTTCAAGCCCTCTTTGTTGCCCCTATATTTCTCTTCTTCCTCCCCTCCTCCCTCTCCTCATGTTCTTGCCCCGTCCCCCCTCTTCGACCTCTATCGACCACGATGTCGATGGTGACGACAACGACTGTTGGAGGTTTCAGGTTCGGATATCGACGAGTGCAAAGGATGTGGAGTGATGAAAGATCATATCAAAGTTAAAGAGGGAGCGAGCGATTCAAGATCTCATTGTGTATCCTTTGATCTTTTCTCACTTGCTCACTCTCTTTGAATATGTGTGTTTATTTCTGTATTTGTATATGTATATTGATTCTGTAAGTACCATAATTAACCATGGCAAAGACGCCTCTTCACCACCGAATACTCAAACCAAGAGATCAAGGAATTCATTCTGCTTTCATGTTCTTTGATTTATTTATTTACTTTTCT
Organism: Tetrastigma voinierianum; assembly: GCA_016808115.1. Classification (NCBI taxonomy): domain Eukaryota; kingdom Viridiplantae; phylum Streptophyta; class Magnoliopsida; order Vitales; family Vitaceae; genus Tetrastigma; species Tetrastigma voinierianum. The sequence goes on along the minus strand of JAEQBH010005539.1, from coordinate 60,848 downwards.
TTTGAGAAAGAAAATTTTCTTGTATCTGGTTTTTGATATGTTTGGTAAGTGTTTTTTTTTTTTGGGTGTACTTGAGCTCAACCTTGTCCACTGTATTTTGAACTTGAAAGAAGGTGGTTGGGCCAACTGCCAACCCAGATCTGCAACTTTTATTACGGGGGTGCTTTTCCATGGAGGATAACATTATGCAATGAGAAATTCTATTTACACCCCATTTATTTCTCTATACACCCCATTAAAAATACCCATAGAGGAAAATACAAAATTACCCTTAAACCTATTTTTTCTATTTCTTTCTTCTTCTTCTTCATCTCTCTTGCACCCCAACTCCCTTCTTCCTCCGAAGTGGCTTCGTGTGAAAAAATAGTGAGAATGGGTGAGAATGGCGTTGAAAAATAGTGAGAATGGCGTTGAAATTAGCTTTAAAACGGTGGATAAGGAAGACGAGGAAGTTGGATAAATATTCAGTTCGCTTTTTTGCTAGAACACTTAATCCTGGATTCAAAATCCTGGGATAGACATTCTGACATTGAACCTAATATACTCCACAACCCGATTTAACAACCGAATCACGTATTATCCCTGGAGCACAACCGATTGATTGTTATAACCTGGATTTGTGATATCCTAGAATAGAATATATATTCCTGATTGGAACCTAATTTCCACTTGAAACTGGATTTGAAAATCCCAGACACTATGATTTTCCCTGATTTACAAATTTATGAAGAGCATTTATCCGCTTAACTGGACATTATTTACAGATGACCCGCATTTTATTTTTGCATGAATTTCGATCATAATGCACTCTTTACAATTAGTTGATTGCGTGATGCATTTTAGTGAGTAATGAGGTAATTTTAATACTTTAAAGTTAGAGTAATTTGTTTTAAGATATATCAAAATTAATAAATTGTTATTATCCAGATGTTTTGTAGTCGGAATGCTTGGATTGAATGGGCTCTAATGTGGGAAAAACGGATTTGTTATTGTGATAAAAAGATCTGATAAAGGAGATAAGAAAAGCCTAGAGTTAGCCTTGCATGTGAGCGTGGTGGAACATATATAGGCATGCAAAGAATAAGTCGAATGGGAAGCCTTGAATCGAAAAGGCACCTGGAAAGAAAATGTGATTGTCCATTTAAGATAATCAGTGTGAAGTTAACTAATAATGATGATTGGAGTGTTAAAGTTGTTTGTGGATTTCATAATCATCAAGCAGCTAAACAATTGGAGGGTCACTCATATGCTGGTCGATTATCGGATGGGGAGAAAACTATATTGTCCGATATGACGAAGAACTTGGTGAAACCAAGGAATATTCTACTGTCTATAAAAAATCATGATGAGTATAATGTTAGCACTATGAAGACAATATACAATGCACGTCATAAACATCGACTACTTACTACAGCTGGTAGATCGCAAATGCAACAACTAATGAAACAACTGAATGAATGTAAATATGTTGAATGGCATAGGAAGGATGAGTCGAATGATTGTGTGAGAGACGAGCCAGGGGCACATCCTACTTCTATCTCGGGCCACTGCATTTTCATAAATGCTCTAATTTTACATTGCACTTATAAAACCAACGTATATCGCTCCACTTCTCGAGAGATCGTAGGTGTGACATCTACAAATTTGACTTTTTCTCGTGGCATTTGTATACTGAGGCCGAGCGCATAGACAAACTACACTCTCAAGTAAATGGAGAAGCAAGGAAGTTTAATGTTTGATGATCGACACTAATGTCATTGTTACCGATAGGAGTCGTCTTAATGAACGTTATGCGGTTAGTATTTCCTACCACAACAAATCTTCTGTGCAGATGGCATATATCAAAAAATGTACTTGCAAACTGTAAGAAGTTGTTTGAGCTAAAAGAGAAGTGGGAGGCATTCATGTCACTGAGTGTCTGTTTTCTTCTAATGAGGACGAAAATGAGGAATTTAAGATCATACTACAATCGATTACTATACTTACCCCCGAAAGCAAGAAATATGTGACAGAGTCATGGTTGATTCCCTATAAGGAAAGATTTGTCGCAATGACAGACAAAGTAATGCATTTAGGCAATGTCACAAACGAATAGGTACGGGCACTAGTAATAGTTTTTCTTGAGATATCCATACATAAAAAATGATTTAATATATGTTTTATATTTTTATAAAGGAGAGTGCATATTGAAAGTCAAGAGACATCTGCTTGTCTCAAGGGGATTTCAAGAGTCTTGGAATGTAATAAATGCTCTTATTGAGCTGCAATATTACTAAATCAAAGCTTCATTTGAGAGAAGTATTTCTGTTGTTGAACATCAATTCAATAATGCTATGTTTAAAGAATTACGGGGTATGGTATCAGTGGCTTCACTCAATATGATATTGATGGAGTTTAAAAGAGCAACTCAAGTTGAAATTGAGAAGGGAATATATGGTTGCGTGAATAGAACCTCATATGGGTTGCCTTGTGCGCACGAACTTGCAGAGCTTATCAAAGAAGGTCGCACAATTCCCCTTGATAGTGTGCATTCTCATCGAGGAAGTTGGATACCATGAACGATAATCTCGTCTGAAAGGACAATTACTCCTTGAGATTGATAGTATTGAGACAATTCACGATCGTGGATGGAAAAGGTGTAAAATAGCATTAAAAAGCGAAGTCGAGAGAGTTAGCTTATCCGCAACGACATCTATGTTTCCACCACTTGAGAAGGTTATGGCAAAGGGTCGTCCCACAAAAATCAATTTATCTACCAAAACGAGCTCCTTCTTTAGTTCGCCACGATATACTTCTCACGTTTCCACTCCGCATGTTCCGTGAGTACAAAGGAAAAAATTGGAAGTACATTAAATGTTTTCCACATCAAATACATAAAACATATAAAGGAACATTGTGGGATGTTAAGGCGTGATGGTCATTGTGGATATCGATCGATTGCCGGGTTACTAGGAACGGGAAGACTCGATGGGGGAAATCCAAGGCTCGATAAGATTTGGTTCATGAGCTTCAAACTTTTCATGATGAGTATGTTCAATTGTATGGATCAATTGACCGTGTTGCTGAGTTGGTTTATTCATTATCATGTTTTGACTATTTTGCTCCATATGATAGATGGATGACTTTACCTAACATGGGTCATTTGATAGCCTCACGGTACAATATTGTGTTAGTCCATTTATCAATCAGATAAAGGTTTCAATATATTTACTAATTTAGATTCAGATTACCTGCAGACCACTTCACCACAAACTGGATTGCACTTGGATTTGTCGAGATTATTGGCTGCATGTTTGTTAAATTATATTCTGTTAGTCATTAAGTTTAATGTTTTTATGTTTTTGTTTTTGACAAAGGACCATCTTATTTTAGGTCTTCATGGATTCGACATCACCAATACCTAATTGTGCATGCAACCGGGCGTAATTACCGATACCGGGGCAGGGCTCGAGGGACGGGAGATCCCTTATACCCGATTGAGGCTTTTAGATCATTATTAGACCTAACTCGATGTACGACACAAAGAGACAATTGATTTAGATGAAACATGATGTATCTACGACTTTAAATGATTTATATTGTAATCGATATGTATTATATTTAATTTAATTTAAATTAATTACTTTAATGATGTAATTTAATTTTTCATAACAAAGATCATTTTATTTATACTTACTCAAATTAAATAAAAAAATTAATGTAAAATTACTTCGGATTTTTTGAACCGGACGTAATAAGAGTTTTCCTGACATTTTGAAATCTGATTATTTGAACATTTTCGATTTGCATTTCAGATTTAGGATCATGGTAAATTCGGTTTTAATATGCAAGGATATAACCAAAACATTCTATAGTTTACAAATCCGAATTCATTTATTTTCGAATTTTCAAATTTTCTAAAATTAGTTTAAGTATATTATATAATCAAGTACAAGTATATTATATAGATTATAAAAATTTAAGTATATATATAAATTATTTTATTAATTATAAAATTTAAGTATATTATATAAATTATTTTATTAATTCTAATTTAACTATATTATCATAAATTATTTTAATACTTATAAAACTTAACTTTCTATTATACTCTAAATTATTTAATACTTGAAAATTTAAATATATTTTATAAATTATTTTATTACTTTAAAAAATTTAACTATAATATATAATTATTTTAATACTTGAAAATTTAATATATTTTATAAATTAATCTAACTAATATAATATAAATAAAATTAAATCAAATTCTATTTTAAACATTAAGTCTAACAACTAATACATAAACATAAAACTAAGTCTTCTTTTCCTCTTGGAGCAGACACTATACCTTTAGTAGGTTGAGTAGAATGTCCCGGTCAATAGTCTTGGAAGAAAGGATCTTGCGAAGTCAGCTGAGAAGTGTATCCTTTGGAGGAGATGATGCCTCGGTGAAGTGGAGGATCAGCAATCTTGGTGAGATAATATACACAAAAGTGAGAGGCTAAAATGGGCCATGCCAGGTGATGGAAATCTTTGTGAGATCTTTGAAGTCTCATTTGGCCCGACAAGTGGCCAGCATAGCCTCGATTGCACCAAAATAATCAAGACTCTCTTTGTCTTCCACGGTCTCCATGCTCAATAAAATCAATGCTCGCATTACGCTACATAAATAATATGTGAACTAATAATAATATAATAAAAAAAGTTAAGTAAATGTATATACACAATTTTAGATTACTAGGTCAGCCCAGTCCATATTTAACTTCTGATTATCATTGGTAGATCTCACGACATGTGATGGAGAAGATCGTGCATCTGTGATAAATGATCATTGTGGAGGTTGAACGATCACGTGCGATATACGTCATGCAGGCCATATACTTTTTACCCTCTCTCCACGAGCACGAGTCTGGCATCGTTGACCCACCGGCTCGATCGGTCGATGCGTGATGCGCCCATACTCTCCTTATCACGATCCAATAAGATACTGGTCAAGTGACGGAAGTGCGAAGGCGGAGGAATGGTTTAATATCTGGCCCGAAATAAACCGCTCCAAATGATAGTGAATCAACAACCGATCCGCGCTGTCACCGGAAAACCATGCAATATCGGGAAAGGGGTCACTTTCATTTCGATGATCACGTATGGCTCCCATCGAACCGTACGAACTCTACGTCGATCTGTTGCTCCAGGCCGGCTGCCAAAACCTCAGAATCACGATGCGGCCTTAGCGTGTACGCGTGGTGTGACGCTCGATGTACTGACAATCCGGAGAAAACATCTGGAAGGAACCATAAAATCTAATTCATATGTCATCAGGACAATTAATATCAATATAGACGATAATTGAAAATTATCTAAAAATTATCAAAAAGTGGCCATCAATCATTGCCTACAAAGGAATTGATAGCCACCTAGCGCCACCTCAAACACAGGTGGCGATGGTCGGTTGCGCATCTGAATGCTCTGCGGACAATTGCTTTTGACATGGCTACCAACCATCTTTGAGGTCCACGGAATGGCTCAGAGTACACTACTGACCACTTGGTTGCGCTCTTATCGACAAATGAGGTGCGACTTGACCAGAGTCGAACGGAAACCGGTAGCAAACTCGATATCATCATCAGATGAGACATCAGTAATAATTGAAAAAGTCTATCTCAGCCCACCAGTAAATGAGAGGCGAAGGCGACCGCTGCTCAGTCTCTGTGAGATGCACCGGCGTCGGTGGTGCCAACAACTCAACCATTAAAGTGGCATATCCACCCGAAGTGGTGTGAGAATGATATCATCAGTCAGTAATAGGTATGTGTAAAATGGATGCGTCGTCTAGCATGATGGTATCTCACCAAGCGGAAGATGAAAAGTCGTGGTCTACGGTTGCCACGCTCACCAAATGCGACGCTTATGGTCTACTCGCCTTCTGATGACCACAACCATTAAAAGGTGCCAACCGGTCGATGCATAGTCACCAGGAAACCGCAGAACCTCTCTGCATCAAGCTCCACAGCATGCGTGACTTGCACCATGATTTGCAATTTCAATGGTGCTCGATCCTACAATATAAATACCAAATAAATTACAATTCCAAGTTCGTAACTCAGTAACATAAAAATATATATATATATACCTTTGGACAATGATTGTTTACCTCTCCAGCCTTATCTTATTTCAACACTGGTTGTGAAACTCACGCAATATAGATCTATCGATGAGTCCTCAGAACCCTCAAGATACCTCCTCAGTCTACATTCTATCATCTTTGGGGATGCTCAGCTTGGATCTCGATCTCTACAAATAAACTCTCTGGTACTTGTCGTCCTAAACCAGATCCAGTAGATTAGTCTCACAGTGCACTAGATATGTCTCTCCTCAGTGCGTGGTGCTTCATATATTTCAAAGAAAATAAGATTGATAAATTCAAATTAATATAATCATGCTCATGTCATTATTTTTAAATAATCATATTCATAATCTCTAGAACATATAATCATAAATTTTATTGAAATCATAATTAGTATAAATAATCATATTCATAGTCATAAGATTGATAAAATTAAATCGTATAATCATTAAATAAAAATAAATTAAACATTTCGGTTCACAAATAATAATCTTGATTTCATGAATCAGGATTCTTCTCATTAAGGACTATTATATCCGGGTTGAAGAGAAATTTGGACATCATGGAATAAAACAGCATTTTGCACGACATGTTGATATAAGGAAAGATTCATTCTGGGACATCGAAATCTAGAAAGATCAATTTTGGATATCTTAAATGGAAGAAAGTCAATTTTCAGGACATCATGAAAATCAAAACAATATTCAGGACATCATAAATCAGAAAATGAGATTAACCACTCATTAATGAAATCAGGAGCAGGCTCAAGTGGTTTGATAAGGGAACATAGAATCAGGCTCAGAAACCAGACGAAATTTCAAATGATTCGCTATGACCATATTGCATTAATGCAGAATGACACAGCATATAAATAAAGCAAACTTACTTGATATTGCGTTCTAGTTGAATCCCTCACGGTTGTTATTATTTAGGGGTTCTCGGATTGCGGAGGATGGGTTTTGGGGAACTGCGAGAGGATGGTTTTTGGGGGAATGGGGTGTGAGGAGGCTTTGGATATGGGGTCATAAGTCCCCTTTGGGGAAAGTAAAAATCTTCTGGAATGGGGTCTGAAAGAGTATATTTTGGGGTTTACTTAGTAAATGAGTGTGAAAAGATATTTTAAGGGGTGTATATAGAAGCATATAACATGTTCAAGATTCTCTAGAATCGCCTGAGTCTAAATTCTATGCTTTTGTATATTTATTTCATTGTTGTAATTGACATAGAGACTCATTTTTCAGCATATTGAAATGCATAAGGATTCTATGAAAATAAAGCTAGGTCTTATCTGTTAATTTTATATATTAAATTATTATTATTATAAATGTTTGTGTATATTTATTTTATTCTAGGGAATGATAAAAATAGGAAATAATTTATTTTAGCACATTTTTAAAATTTCGGCCAATTTTGATCCATTTGTGCAGCTGCTTTGAATAATTTGGGTTAGGCTAACTATTCTCAGAATAAAAGTGGACCTAATTGACAAGCTCAGGTTTGTACGCTACCAGATAGACTGAGAATAAAATGGATTTATTATTTCTTTTCCCACCTCTATGTACTGTTGAAGTTTATAATGAAACAGTTTAATTTGTTTTGAGCTCTCCATGTATGATAGTTGTAAATCACATTAAACAGTGGTTAAAAAATTGATTTATAGGATGTTTAAATCAACAACCAAATGGTTAAAATCGAAATTGTTTCAGTTAATTTCTTATTCATTATCATCTTTTAATTGGTATACGCTAAACTGTACTTCCTAAAGTCAATTACATGCTAACCTTCCACATATACTTCTGTAACCTCAAATTTGAATATGTAAGGCTTGAGAAAAATTGAATTTTACTTTGAATAAGAACAAAACGATGATAATTAAGCTCTGATGCAGGTTGAAAGCTAGTTTCTAGATCTTGGATGATAGGACAATAGTTGGATTCGTCTTGCGAAATCTATTCATATACAAATTTGAATTCAGGATGATCGAGTTTTGCATTAGGAGCAACAGGGGTCTAGGGTGACACATGCACATAACGACACATAACGTAGTAGCTGCCAACTGATGAGGAGCTAGGAAATATCATGTTAGGTATGCATGAGGAGGATGGGGTGGTGGCTAGAGTGAGTAGTGACCCATGCATATAGACATGACAATGCAGGCAGCGCATGGCATGATAAGTCTCTCTGTCACAAAGAAAAGTGAGTAGGGGTGGGAATCCGATGGAAGAAATATCTCCTACTGGTCTTGGCGATGGAGAAAAGGAAAGGAAGAAAGAAGAAAAGAGGAAGGAGAAGGTAGCGTGCTCGATTTCGGCGTTAGGCGTTCGAAGTTTGTTAGGTCAAAGGATTAAAGTTTATCTCTCTTGTGAGGCTACCTCTTCGAAGTGGGGATTCTTCCTACTTTGGTTATTTTCCACCCTAAGGGCTCACTGTTTGGATTACAGCTGTGACAAGGATGCTACTGTTTGACCATTGTCAAATTTTTGGGACTGGATTAGTTCAGGAAGCGGGAGAGGGATTTTCTGTGTTCTTCATATGGTGGCTGAATCTGAACTAGAATGTTAGGTTTTGAAGCATAGTGGACCTCTATAATTCAAGTTAACGGCCATTTCTTGAGACATACAGCTTAGGCTATTTGTTTGTTTATTGTCAGGAAAATCTTTCTAGTGATGATGTAGCATTGATGTCACTTAGCAAATATCGTGGGGATCTCAAAACTGGCAATCATTAAGGCATTAATCTCTTGCGCATCATGAGCCTCAAACACTAAGTAACTATATTTTTATGGTCAGAGCTTTCAGTTCTGTTGGGCTGATGAAAATATTTGTGATTACAGAATCTATTATATACGATGAATATTAATTTGATCTAACAATAGTAAATATTTCCAGGGGTTCGTTGGTAGACCTTTAACCAGCGAAATACCGTGGATGGGTATATCTGAGTACAGTTGCCTATTATTAGTGAGATCATTCATGGGTCCTGATAATCACAACCACTAAATACTGACACCATCTTTGTGAGCAGGTCCGAGAGCCTATATAGTGTGTCTCCCGATACTACAATAATCATTTAGTTGTTTATTTACCAATCAATCAACTTTATTTATATTTCAAAACTATAATAATAGGTTAATTACAAACTCTATTATATGTGGAGCTGTCTAAAACTAGATTTCCAAAGCTTTTACAAAAAGAACTATTGGCCAGGTGTTTCATTTTAACCTCTTGGGCGAATGAGAGCAAATCTTTAGTCTCATGCTAAAATGTTTTCCCATAAAGGGTGAGCCACGTTAGAGGGCTCTCTGAATTGTGCCCCTAAATGCACATGCAATATTCTATAAAGGACACACATTCATGTCTCTCCTTCCAATAGAATGATATATTTAATGGAATACTACATGTCTTGTGAAATAAGATGAAACTCACTCAATCTACTTGAAAAACCCCAGGAGTAATCATGGACTCAATCCTTACCAATGTGTGATGACATAATAACATCCATCGTCGATAAGATTTCATCCATAATCAACTTTTCAAACACAAAACCAAGTTTTAAAAATCAAACTTATTGGATGTTTACTTCAAGGTCTATTTATTAACAAGCTTTGAGTCTTTTAAGGTGAAATTTGGGGTCTTGATTCGTCTGACACAGTTATGAATCAAACTAAATTTATAACTGTCTTCTCTGTATCAGTAGCGGCGTAACTCTTTGATTATATCGCGGCTCTAGGATCGAAGGGATGGGTTTCGTCTTACAAATGATTTTTAATGAGTCATAATGGTGGGACTTTTATTGGATTTTCAGATTAGCATGAAAATAATTAGTTGTTTTAATATACTAGCTAGAATGTTTAAATAGATGTAAAGAAGTCCTTGAAGTTTTGGGCCTAGTTTGGTATGATAGGGTTGCAAAAAAAGTCTGTCTCAGTTCATTTCTGTGAGAAGACGAAAATATAGTGGCTGGCAGATCTTTGTTCCTTTAAAATAACCCTTAGTACCATTTCTCTTTAAAACATAACATTCTTATGGCGAATTCATCATTCAGTTGAAATCAAACATTAACCTACTTCAATGTTTCGTAAATGACGATATTAATGGATGTCGATTGTATGTACTAAGAACACACAGACCTAAAAACTTGCCAACTATTGACCAATGAAGTACACATGAAACAAGCTTTTTAAACCTAGTTTTGAGTTTGACATAACTATGCGTGCTTACTTTGTGAAATATGGGGATCACCTACAAACATATCAACCTACTTAGCAACCCTCCTCTTCCAAAGGTTTAGAAACTTTAACGAGCATCTACAAGGTTGTCATCCTCGAAAAGAGGTATGTTTGGTTCTTTGAAGAATGAAAGATGAGGAGAAGAGAGGCATTGAGAGGCCATGAGGACCGTGTTGGAGATACTTCAGAGTGAAGTTGGGTTACAGAGTGATAAGGGAAAATGAAGCATAGCCTTCACAAACGGTGAAAATGCCAATCTAACTATTCAGATAATTACGAGTGAGGGTAGAAATGAAATTAACCAAGCAGAGTTATTTGTTTTCAAAAAAAAAACAGACAGAGAATTTCCTCTGGTGAAATTTTTCGCACTCTATAATGAGAATTGGAATTTATGTAGCAAAATTCCTTCTAATAGTGAATTTAGCTATGTGGCGAGTATAGTAGCGAAATTGCCCCTGCTTTGCTCTGGATGAATTTCTTCATTCTGGCTTGATCAATCGAAGATAAATTATACGAACTCAGAGTATAAAATCAGCTCAGCAGTATCTTAGCTTGATATGATAGAATAGGTTTTGGAAACACAAAACTACCCTGAAAGCAGCCTTGAAATCTGATCAGCTAATTTCCCGCGAAGGGACCTGCGTGTCAATGGAAGCTTACAACTAATATGATTAGGTACACAAAAAAGTACTTCGAGCCCTCATCTTAATTGGGGTTCAAAATAGCACTTTGGGTGCTAATTAGCTCTCTGTCAAACCCCGCGCCTTCTCAGCTCAAGACTCCGCATGAGCATATATGCAACCAAAATCTTGGGTCCTTCACCCTGAAGTCTCCTCCCTGCTTGCTGTCTTTGGCACAAGTTTTGATCTTTCTGTGACGGTGGAACTCGCTGAATTTCGTTCAACGATTGCAGGCCCACTCATCAACCACCAGGAGATGGTGTGTGATGGCATATTCATATTCTATGAACCATGAAGCTTCGTTGAAGTTCGTTTAATGTCTAAAACCATAATCAACCACCAAGGATGGCACTAGCATTCTTCCATACTTACATAGATGCTGATGCCTCAATGTATAATACAATGCATTATGCCTTTACATGTCAATTCACATCACACTATGTAATGCATGCCCTATGGACAATTTATATCAAAAGCATATAACTTTAAAATAGTTTATCTCAATGTCAATACATTCGAATTCATATATTCAATCAAGAATTATCATCAAGTAAGTCAATCAAAAGCAAGCAAGAGACAACTTGATTCTCAGACGAATTGTGGCATAGATACCCACAAAGCAGTCCACATGATCATCACAAGCCACCTGAGCATACTTTAACTCAGACACTAGAGCAATCTCAATCCCGGGACACTGGCGAAGAAAGCGACAGCTAAAGGGTCGGAAATGGATCTGCCCAGTTGCTTAGAGGTTCAATTCAACAGGTGATTTCGTAAGCCTAACATCAAGTTCAGATTACCAATAATTTCTATATAGAAGGTTATCAGTCTAAATTCCTTTGTTTCTAACATAAAACCTAGTGCTAAAATTAAACAGAGTTTTTCCAGATCAAAATAGGGAGCATTCTCATATTTTACAAACAGCCCCTTAGGGTGGAAATAAACCAAATTAAGAATAATCCTTACCTCTTGGAGCATAGCCCTCGTCGATTATACATACTTTACTTCTTGGTCCGATGAGTTCCGATCGTCGGAACGCTAACTTCCTTTTCTCCCTCTTTCTCTCTCCCTTTCTTCTTCTTCTCTCACTTTCTTTCTTCTCTTTATTTCCTTTTTTCACCTTTCTTTTTTCCTTCTCCTCCTTTCTGCTCCTCCCTTCCTTTACAGACTGTTGTTCTACCCTAATTCAGCTTCTCCACTTGCGCCATGTTGACACACTTGGCTTGCCATGTGTCACCAGGCTACTGTTGTCTCGAAAAGCGTGAAATTTGACTATCTTCGAAATTGACTGAAGTGCCCCTGACGCTAATTTCTGCCATGGCCGAATCTAGTGGTGGTCCAGTTCGTTGTTGAGATCTAGAATAAAACTGCGGTTTTTAACGCACAATCTTGTAACAATAGTCTTATTTGCGCTTCTTCCGAGAAAAATTCAAATTTTTTCGAGTTTTACGGTGCTCCATCTTTCGAAAGCTTGATTGTTGCGCAAGATTGTACTAATTGTTGAATTGTGTGATGATGATATTTGATATGTGTGCTCTAATAATTGTCGCAACTATGATGAATTATTGGTTTAAATTGTTCATATGATATTCATTACATATTTGGCATGACAAAGACATGCAGTGGCGTATCACATTGCATTATGCAGGGATGTATATGGCATCGTGGTGCATAAATATGATCCTTACTATGTTTGGTTATTGGTAGTGGATAATTTTCATTACAGTTGGCATCCACGATAAAGTCACTCTGATTATACATAAAAACTGAAAATATGTGTCGGATAATGGCAGAGATAGGCTGTGTATAGGTGAAAGACCCAGTATTTGTGGTTATACAACGTCAGGTGAAAGCGTGAAAGTGTATGGGGCGTGTAGAATCTGTGGTGAGACCCGAGTTCATTTGCCTTACAAGGCACATAGTTTTGAATATAAATTATGTTGGTGTAACATCTAACGTTTGGTTTGAAACAAATGAAATTATTTTGTAAAATGATCATTAAGATGATCCACCAGTAGTTGGATTTTATCGCTGCATGGCATTACGCATTATGTGGTGAATTGGCAGGACTGGATATGCGTGAGTCAGTGGGACTCGGGGCATGATACCTGATTGAGTCTCATCATTTCATGGCATGACATATATTCTATATAGTGAAATTACATGTTTTACTTGAGATGTAAATGTGGTGCCGAACATGACCATTGCATGTATGGGTGAAGTAACCTCGTAGGAAATATTCTCTATTAGGCGTGGCTCACCATCTGAGATAATTAAATCTGGTATGATGGACGATGCTCATTAGGCACTGGTGTGAAGGCCCGACATGTGGCTTTTGACAATCTTTTGTAGTGCCCAGGAACAATCTTGTTTATAATATGCACTATTATGTAAGAGGAGTGTGATCAGCTCACAGGCTGTTTTAAAGAAGTGTATATATTTTAACTTAATACGAATAAATGGTCAAGTAATGGGACCTCATGATATAGTACCTTCGAGTAGAAAATAGATAAATGGTTCAAAATTGGCGTGCAAATTGGGGAGTCTTTTCCAGGATCAAAACTACCTTGAATACTTGAGGTGGTATGGGAACCTTTCGATATCCAGAGTGTTCGTGGGTTGTGATTGGTCAATGGACCCCAGGTTTTGGGGCGTCGCCAGAACCATTGTAAACTACCACAAACATATCAATCTAGACTTTGAACCTGTTTTTAAATACAGAATGGCGAAAATAATCTACGAGAAAGTCAACATTTTCTATCTAGGCGATCCATTTCTATTCTCGATGGCGATGCATATGATTGAAGAAGAACCTTCAATCATAAGATTATTACATCAGTTAAGCCTTGATTTTGGAGAAGCCAGGGAACACTTTACCACATATATTGAAAGTTTATAATGAACTCCGTTTGATTTGTTTCTCTCATTTGCAGGAAATCACCGTGGCAGTTTAAAAAATAAATGATTTATATGAGATATTTCAAATCAACCTTCGAAATGTTGCAAATCATGAATGTTTCATTAATTTCTTATTCATTATCATCTCTTATTAGTGTACAACTAAAACCGTTACCCTCCAATCAATTGTCTCTTGCCATGTGTACCACTTACAATACATAAATTGGGTACATATACTTAAAACTACCACAAACACATCAATCCTAGATTTTGACCCATCTATGCCCTAGAGAAGGAAAAATCAATACTGGAATCAAATTTCTATCCAGGTGATCATGTTTTCTATTTCGATGATGCATATGATGAGAAGGACATACAATCCTCAGAAAAGATCGGTATTGGTGGTTTGATTTTGGAGAACTGAAACACCTCACTTCCCCTTTTGTGCTGTATTCTCTTGTGATTGTGAAGTAAATGCAAGGGTGAGGAGCCATGGAGTTGGTGGTTTCTCCATAGGTTCCGGAAGCCATATCTCCTCCTTGCTTTTCTCCGACCTTCTGCCCTGCCTTCTTTGCTTACCATTTCTTGAGGGCCTGTGCGGTTTGTTCCTCGAATATCGATTCCTTCAAGTGAGAACCCATCTATAGGGATGGAGATTTTGGTCATCTTGCTTAGGGTGTCGGCATTTTCGGGAAATATTAGAGAGAAAAATGTAAGGGAGAAAAAAAGTAATAGGGAAAAGTGAAAAAGAAAAAGAGGGCATGGATTCTATCTTTCAAAAGCTATTATTCAAACATAACGAATGTATTCTACAGTGCTTTTCACACATTGCTTGTTTTCATAACAAAAATAGTTTTCAAAAATGACCAAGCTTGCACATTTAACCTCAAAATAAATTAAGTCTCACATATAATTTATTTACTACCTTAAATCATTTACTTATTTTGACTTGAATTAAATAATTTTAGGGTGATTTGGTTAAGACTTTAAAATACAATTTTGAAAAATCTAATAATATTTCACCTTATTTTAACAAATACCTTCTTTTAAAAAAGCAACATTTTCTTTTAAGAAATACATATAAATATATAAACTAACAAAGGCATTTACAATTCGTGGTTATTGTTCAAAAAATATAGGAGATGTTTTTTATGTTCTAAGCTATAAAAACAAAAGTGTAATAACAAAGGAAAACATATTGGTTTAAGTTTTTTATTTTGCACACAATTGCCTGAGCCTAACACATGAACCTGTTGGTTTATGTTTTAAGCAGTTCTTGATAACATTTTTGGCTATGTGAATATTATTTGTGTTTGGTTTTGATTTTGTGTTTAAAGCGTGTCATTATCTGAATTTAATGTATACAATGTTCTCCATGCTTTTTCAAAAAAAAAAAAGAAGAATAAAACATATTCTTAGTATTTTCCTTGTTTTCTTTTTTTTCAAAAAAAAAAACAGGATTTCTGACGTAACCCTAGCCTTCGCAACCATGATTGGAAAGAAATTTAAGAACTAAGTCGGTTTTAAACTTCTCTTAAAATAGTATTTGTGTGTTTTAAAACATAAACCAAATAGGCCTTAAAAGATTTAAAACTCTTATTTATTTGTGTTTTAGTATCTTCAAATAACGATTTTAAAAAACATGATCCAAACAGATATTTTATATTTTATGTAAAGAGTTTGAGATCACTCACGGTTATCCACAAGAAGAAAGCCGTTTAGAAATACATTCACACAAAGGCAGGTTATTCAAAGCAGAATTTATGGTAGTATATTTATTATTTATTGATTAAGTACTAATTGGTGGTAAAATTGACCTGGAATAGGGATGAAATGAATCAAAAGGAAGATCCAGTATTTGTCAGTTGAACCAAGATCGACTTGTTGCTTAGCTCCACGAATTTTATATTAATCGTTTCATGATGATCCAGTTCTAGTTTATGTCCACTGTTAAGTATCTACATAAGTGATTCCACAATAAATTATTTTCTAAAATCTTAATTTTCTCTTTTAATTCAATTAATAAGTATCTCTACGAAATCGTTTTTAAAGTAAAATCTGCGTAAATATAGTTTTTATTTTGTCGGACGAGGATATGGGCGTATTTTTAACATAAATGTTTTCAAGTTAAATGTTGTCCATTGTCCTCATCAAAAGCGGGAAGGCAATAGTAGAAGATAAAAATTTCTATGTAGAGCAAGATTACATGACCAGGGACTCAGAATTCACAAGGCCTAATTAAAGTTATGAAAAAAATCCGTGATCTAACTACGTTGGTAGACTGCACTTGTGAGCTTCTGTTCTGACTTTATTTAACGGATCAGTCTTCTCACACAAGTTGTTTATTTAAGTTCTACCTATCGAAATTTTACAATTTAGATTTTTATTTGCTTTTTTTATTTTTAAGTAATCTACCCAAATTAATGGTAAACAAACAGTTAAGACGAAATCTATGATATATATATACTATATATATATACTATCTCTCATAAGACAGTTTGTAAATATAATATAAATAAATAATGTCGAACAGATATCTGCAACCCTTTGAAATCATGTTACGGATCTCTTTATGTATTTGTGGGGATTAAATTTACTGTTTGGAGCCAGATGTGCCTGCATTTACAAAACCATGTTCCATTCAATATAAAGTTTAGATTTGCGTTTGAAAAGTATTTTTAAAAACGCTTTTTTTACTTCTTTTGTTTTAAACTAATGTTTTTTTATATATATTTTACATCAATTCCTTTGTGCGTTATATTAAGTTTTTTATTATTTTAAATTTAATAAAATGGAAATTTATTTCTTAAGCCTTTATATTTAGAAGATAGTAAAAAAATATGAAATATTTTACCCTTTAAGGTCTGAGGTTTAAATGGTAAAAAGGGTGTGAGGTTGGTAGGAGATCATATTAGATTTTATGATAACCCAGAATACCTACAATGAATGTAATCAAAGTAATAATAGTAAAAAACAAATGGAAATTAGTATTAAAATTATGAACTTTTATAGCTTTTACATAAATCCTGTACAAAAGGTTGGCTTTTAAATATATCATTTGCTAAATTAATTTTGTTTTTCTATCACAGTAGGCTTATTGCCTTCTGCTATTTAGCATAGATGCAGCCAAAATAGTTGTATTAAATCTTATTATAATTAAAATGAAAGTTAAACATAAAACATATTTGAAAAACAAACTTTGTTCGTAAAAGTCATTGAGGAAATCCTCAGTTTAATATTAATTTTCCCTGAAAAAAGTATGATAATATTCTATATTGATAATAATTAATTTCTAGCTGAAAATTCAAGTCCACTCACCTTGTAAATCCACGAGCCATTGTTTGTTGTCCACCTTTTGTTACTGAAACGAAAATTGCCTAAAATTTTTCCACCTGGAAAATTTACAAAAAATAATATATATATATATATATATATATATATATATATATATATATATATATATATATAAATAAATAAAAAAAACTCCTGAAAAAATAAAGTACACAGGCCAAGTATATTCTACTAAAACACGATGGGCCTTGTTCCATCGAATCCCAGGCGTTGTGGACGTAGCATAATTTATACGAAGGAAGTTTGATGGTGCTTCGAATCCTTGCTGGATCTACGAAGAACAAAGACAAAGGCTAAGCCCATCAAATTCTTGAAATATCAGCCCAAATCACTTCCAATTTTTTTTTTTTTAAATGGGAATCTAAGTTTGACATATTCTTTTTACTTATCGGTGAATATAATTTTCAAACCAATGTTAAATAGTACACCGTAATACCACCGAAATTATACCATGATGATTTATATCGCGTGTTTAAGTATAATAAGTAAATCTTATATTTTCGAATAAAATAATGCTAAAATAATATTCAGAAACCCAGAATTATTTAAGGTCAAGGTAGAGTGGTAATTCACTAATCTAGAGCTTTTCAGGTCATAAGATGAAAAAGATTAAATACAGTGGAATATGATAGTAGTGCAAAAATAATAGAAAGAGGAAGGACCCAGTGTAAAATGGAAAATTGGACTAAAAATGGATAAGACCAAACATGGTCTTCAACATATCCCATTTTATGGCTTAGAATTAGGCATTTAACAGGAAAGAGGGAAGAAGAAAAGAGATAAGAGAAGAAGAAGGAAGAAGGAAGGAGAAGAAGAGCTTTTAAGGTATGGAATATGTGGCCTTAGAGTATCTTATAGAAACTATAGCGGTGTTTGGTTTTTACTAATCTTTGAATAAGACTTCTTTTGAGCTTATCTTTGAATATCTTGTAAACTAAAGTATTAATTTATTTAATTTTAACATTAGGTAGTAGTAGATGACAACAGGCAGATGTTGAGTTCCGTACTCGCACCGCTCTTAATGGAACAAGTTTGATTTAATTGTAATCGGGTTTTTATCGGGTTTTGGTTTATTTTCTCAAATGAGACGGGTTCGAATTGGATCGAATTATTATTCTTTCCGCCTAACTATATTTTAAAAATAATTTTTGTGGCATATTTTATACTTTAATATAAATAATAATAATTATGATGTTTAATAAATAATTTACAAAATTCATAATATTTTTATTTTTTTATGAAATATATTAAATTTAATATAATAAAATTAAAAGCAAATATAAAAAAATTAAAGCGAAAATCGAATATAAACGGGACCGGGGTTTGAGAGTAACAAATCTTGCCGTCGCGTTTAATTTTAAATAAAGACAAGTTTGGAGGTGAAAAAATCGCAGGCAGGTCGAGGATGGGATGGCAAGATCTCAAACCACTCGTGTCATCCCACACAATGATTATTATTGCTGGCCCTTCTCGTTGACGATGAAGTTTTCTTGTTTTGTGGAAAATGAACTTTACAGAAGTAGAAAAAACAAAATATTTTCACTTGTTTTATTCATAAAGTTTTTAAAAATTCCGACAGTAAGTCATAAAAATTTCAAAAAACAACAAACTCATCTTTGAAAGGCTATTCGAACTGGTCAAGTCGAAAAAAAGCAATATTGTATGTGTTTAAGATGTGAGGAATTGTGTTTGGTTATAGGTTTTTCCTATTTGTTGGCTGGGAATTCTCTATTCAACAATGAAGTTGATTAGTTAGTTTGGATTTGGGTTCTTCTATAAGTTGTAATATAGTTTGTTTGGTTTGGTTTTGATCATAGTTAGAGGAAAATTTGTATAAGAAAATGTTAGGTTTTATGGAGAGATGTTGTTAGTTTTTTAAAACCCATGTTTTTTTGTTTGGCATGCGCTTGTAGTCAATTTCATCCGAGTGGTGATTCAAAGTGCAGGTAAACTAGACTTCTGGGATAGCAATCTCCTTGAAATATGTCATATATAAATTTAGACCCAGCTCTGCCTGACTGTCTAAAGAATACACTTTTGTATGAAATATTTGATAGTATACGAAATACGCCAAACGATGCAAGATAAGTAAATGATCATATATGTCGCATATGACTACAGGATATGATAGTTATTCGGGGATATAGAATCATCTTGAAAATTCAAAATAAAAATGGTTAATATTTAGGCGCGGTAGAGGGATAGATGGACATGCACATTAAGGAGATAAAGTCTGTAACATCTTGATCGGTTGCCCAGTTCTAGGTCATTCTGGCCTTGGTACGCTATAGAGTCGTTGTCTTGCCTCAGTAAATACTTGAGCCATCAGGCCTATAGAAGTCATTGTCTCATCTGATGATACGCAGCATGGGCCCATATAGTTTCAGTATCACTTAAGGCATGTGGGCCCAGTGAGCTTATCGCAGGCAATGAAAGAATCCTCTGGAAATAGCCAATGAATATAATAAATGATATGATATGAAGTATAACCTTTATATGTTATTATGACAAGTATATTGTGACCGGAACAAGAAGCAAAGTGTGGCAATCACGGCTCTATGACAAATGTGTGTGGCCTTTATCAAGGGTCCGTTGTGACCGTCGACCAGCGAGCTGTGAATATCGGATTGCTCAGATATCCACACTCACATGTCTCCATATATGAGACCCGAACTACATGTATTTTTCGAACCAAATGCTAATTTTCTTATATCTTTGCAAGAGCTTGAGTGTGACTCTTACCTTTTGTCTTAAATATTCACTTAGATTGATACAATATATTTTACAAAAGTACTTCTCAGCCACAACCGCCTTCTTCAGGCCTCACGTACTCCCGAAGGGCCTTGATCATACCGTGTACGAGAGGTGCGACGAAGTGGCAGAGGCTAGTAGTGATAATCTCAATAGTTACTCACGCTTTTAGTCTGGCGTGCGATAGTCGCGCGGCAAGCGCATCGAAGTAAATTGTACACGCCCAGATGTCATATGTCATGCATGATGTCATCAGCATGCCCATATCGGTAATCACAGACTCTCCACCTGCCTGTGCCGGTGTGAACTATTGTCATTTTCCGATGACAACGAGAACTGTTCTTAATTCTTTCATATTTTCATTTTACAACCATCCTTTGCTTTTGTGGGTAATGGTTTACGGTGTCACGCGATGGGCTCCATAAACCGAGACATTCTGAATCTCTTCAGTTGGGGACTATGTCGACCATAATTGATGGGTCTTTCACCACTGGCGGAATCTATTCCAACAACATTTTGACGCATAATTATCCTTTACCATTTCCTTAACCGGTCGACTCCCATTTGAACTTTGTCTGATAACTGAGCCCACTAATCAACACCATGCGCAATGTTGATCCACAACCGTGTACCCATGACACTCCGCCCGAACACCTAACACGATGTCGATCCAACCATGCACTCCACCCATGTCATCGTCTTTTAAATTACTGTAATCTGATGCTCTAATTACCTACCTATACCATGCCATATAAAAATAGAACTATATGTACATCATACTCAAATCCCTTGCAATTCATCCGTACATCATTTGGACATTTATATTAAAGTGCATACAAATTCCAAACCATGTATATTTATCACACATGTCAGATTCAAACATATCAGGTTCGCATCACATGTAATCCACAAGCCTTCCTTAAAGCTAGCTCATGTGAATTCTACCAACTCATGGTATTACCGACATGCCGTGCAATGGTGTATCAAACGACTATTCATATCAACACCTTCAGCAAACTAAGCAGCTTGTTTCCGAAACACATAATGGTTATTTCAAAATAGTGGTTCTTTTTAAAAAAAAAAATACATAGAATAATTATTTAAAATATACAAATCATTCAAACATTCCTCCTTTACAGCAAATATTCTTGTGTAAAACCACAGTTGATGAATGAGGTTTTAAAAGAATGCGGTTTTAAGGTAAATTTTTAAAACCACAATTGGTGAATGCGGTTTTAAGTTAAATTTTTAAAACCTCTTTGCAACTAATCTTAAAATTAAATATGGTTTTAAAGTAATTTTCGAGCCGTATTTAGGTGAAACTACGGTTTTATACGTGGATGATGTCTGCTTGTACGAAAATACTAGTTTGGTAAAATCTATAAAACAATCTATTAATGTAGTGCAAAAAACTATTTGCTCTTTAAAGCAAAAGTTAAGGCTCAAAGTTTGAACAAGAAAAAGTAATAGGAGTAAAAAAATTAAAGAAAATATTCATATTTGGTTGTGATGTAAAATATAAAATCAAATCCAAATATAAATGAAATTTCTCAACTTATATATATTTTTAATTTCTTAGTCCTTATATAAAAGGAATATATAAAAATGAATTTGAATAAACATATAGAATGATTTATTAAATTTAAATCTTCTCTAGATTTATTTCCTTAGTTTTGTCTATTTTTATTTGTATGTTTCGAGTTTAGAAAGCAAAAGAATGAAAAGATTACTATTTGCAATTGATATTCCAGGAAAATGTCTCAAACTACCAAACTTCCATTTTCTTCGTCTGATCAACATCCGCAGAAAACATCACAATCAGTCCACAACGTATTGTAGCCCAATTAGGAATACTGGGAAGCATTAAGTCGAACGCTCTGAAGTGAAAAGTAGGTTTAAGTTATCAGAATTTGGAAATTATCACTCTGAAAGGTGCGTGAAAAAATGAAATGGCTCATGTAAGGAAAAAAAATAATGATGGATCGAAATGAATGTATTCCGTAGTCATTTAATATATTATGATAGCTAATAGATGTACTATATGTCTTCAATCTCCCGTGAAGAGAAATCTATTGAGCTTTTTTATTGGACCAGACATTTACAAATGTGAAAAATACGGATCAAGTTTTCAATTTGAAAATTATAATATATAATTAAGTGAAGGTAAGATTTAAGTGATTAAGCTAGCAGGAAAAGAATATCATTAGTGGTCGATAGATATACTATCATATTATGAAAATATTTAGACCTTTCTTGAAAATATTTGAATATATATATATATATATATAAAGTGCGATTTATATTAAATTATTAAAATTCTCATATAGCTCAAACATAATTATTAAAGATGGTTATTAGATCATAAAATTTATCACCAAACAATAAAAAAAAAATTTGGTACTTAATTTTAATCATATTTTTATTTTCCAAAATTTTGAATACACATGATGATTAATTCTGGATAAGTATGAAGGAAAAAAATATTAGAAAAATTGATTTCATAAATTTGAATTAAATATAAAAAAGAAATAAATAAAATCCTAAAAATGAAAATTAAATTGTTTGAGATTGAATTATCAAGTATATCCCCTCAAAAACAATTAGGAGATGGTGAGAAGCAGTCTCTGACCTTTGCAGAGTCTGATTCCATGTTCAATGATGTAGACAGTATCACAAAACAATGCATACGTCAGCGTTTCTAATGTCCTTCTCGACATAGGAAATAAATTTATATAGTTTGCAATCACCTTGTATGTGCAACTAATGCAGGCTATAATACGGTCAGAGGCGACCACCAGCTAAAATGCTATTGCCACTAGAACATAGGAAGTAATTTACGTGCCTTTTTGTGCTGCCATAAGCTGCAGCTTATCTAAAAATTTAATTTTCTCCCTGTTTCCCGAGGAAGATATGTACTAGAATAGTTCGTATATTTGAGCAGGTTTTGTACAAAATATTTGATGGTTTTGATGGTGCCAAATTGGCTTTGCGCCACCTGTCAAGAATGAGTAATCAAATGTATTAATTAAAGTGAAGATGAAAATGAAAATTATAATTGGTTCGATCAAGGTGACCCTCGTCCGCACTGAATGGCTAGAATCCTTGAAAATATGCTGTCTTCCAAAGTGTCTGAAAAGCGGAAAGTATAAGTTTATAGAGTATGGAGGTGTCTGCAGCCCAGGTGTGATGCCCCCAGTGGTGGTGGACTTTGCAGTTTCAGTCACCTCCCCACCTACTGTATGAATTCAATAACATCGTATCATCTGTAGAAAGTGACTGTATAGCGGACGAGACTGGTGGAGGGCTCTCATGTTCCCGGGACTATCGGCCAAGAGTATATGCCCTTCCATCTTTACCTACAATACCAATTAATTTACACAAACAGCATTTCCCCTCTTTTTTTTTTACAGTATAATAGGTTTTAAGCAGGAGAATGGATCCAAGAATGGATAATCCATTTCTTCCATTTGATTAGTTGTTATAGCCTCTAAAAGTTCGTGGGACTGTAAAACAACAATGAAAAAATCATCCATCCATATGAAAAATACAAAAACAATCAGGATTCACAAAATAGTTTTCGAGCAATGGGTTTTTAAGCAACAGAGCAATGAGGCCTTTGAGGTTTTAAAAATGATAAGCAAACTTAACAAATAATAAAGAAAAGAATTACTAAACATTTTTTAAGGAAAATGTCATATTCTCTCTGATAGTGGTTGATGTTGGGCTCCTTCTAGCACATTCTCATGACCTCATGATATAATACATTCTTCTCAAGCCTTGTTGGATAAAAACAGAAAAAAGCCGGACAGTTGCGTTTCTCTAAACCGAGCAGGCGCTCAATGGAAAAATAATTGTCCTTCCTTTCCTGTGAGAAATAATCCGCAGAACAAACCGATATCAGAACATGTATTGAGCAGAGAGACGATGAGGAGACTCCATAGCCCTTTTCTTAGATGTTGGTGCAATCACTCTCTTTCAGAGCTCTTATACCGATCCCTTACAAAGTGCCTGACATTTTAAACAATAGAAAGGAACGGGGAATTTTTCTCATTGGAGATGATACAGCCCAATGAAATCTAGTCGTTGAATTAGAAAACAGAGATTATAAGACCAAAAAAACAGGAAATTCAAACATAGGCTTTGCAGGGATCAATGATTCTTACCCAGATAATAGGGACTTGAACTGGGGCAGAGCTCAAATCTAGAAAGAAATGATACACAACCTACACTATTTCCAACTCAGTAAAAAAATCAAAACATGGTTCTTTCTGCGAAGTACCATGGGATTCATAGAAACACACATACAAAGGAAGGTTGTACTAGGATTATCCAACTGGCAGCATGAATATCAAAAGTTGCAAAATTCTAGATCTTGATAAATTAATAGGTGGCACTGGTATTAGTGGTTGTCCTCACAAACCTAGCTCATTTCAACTCAAATACCTTGTCGCCGACCTCATCGTATGCTCGTAAATCTGCACCAAGGTTGAAATTTGGATATATCGTAGATGTCATCGGATACTCAGGCGCATTTCAAGCGATTTTGATAAGTAGGTTCTGGGAAAAAATGTCGTGAAAAAATCGGGAAATATCGGCAGATATTTATGATATGTCGATATCAGGCCAGAAATTTAAGTGGAAATTTCGATACAGAAATGAAACAGCAGCGCGTAGTAGTTTTCTTGAAATATAGGAATATATCGAATATAAGGTAAATGTCGAGATATATAGGAAATATCGGTAAAAATATCGAAGATATATCAGGATATAATAGAAATATATCAAAATGACCATATTTGCACCAAAATTAAATCATGGCTATAATTCATTACAAATATAATTTTGACTGTCAAGCGGTTATTTTGACCCAAAAAAATCTATAAATCCCTCTAAATCATTCAATTTGATCACAAATTCTCTACCAATATCAATTCCATTTCACTCCAAAAAATTTCTTTATGATATCTCTTAAATAGCACTATATTAGTTTAATATTTTAAATTAGTTAATTAAGTAATAATATATTAATAAATTAACATTTCATGTTAGTTAATTTTTAAAATCCGATTTATATATTAGTTAATACTCGTGTATTCATATTATAAAATTTATAGTGTTATGTGAGTTTTCATATTTTCGAATTAGGGTTTTAATTTAAGTAATAATATATTAACAGTGTTTTCTGTATTAGTTAATATTTGAAATAAGTGTGGATGAGCGCATTCTGTCAATGAAGTTGTAAGATCAAGTCAGGAGCGTTTATTGTGACATGTTGGTCTTATGTCGATATGTGAGAACCTTTGTATCTTACATTATGAGTATTAACTGCAAGAGTTGATCATCGAGCAAAAGATGTTGGTGGAGTCGCGTCAATCTTCATTTTGGTTTAAAAACTCGTTCTGATGTATATAATTTGATTATTATTATGGTTCATACACATTTAAAAATTAATTTTGCTCAAGATTTCAAGAAAGTATTTTTGTTGGTACCACAGATATATCGATATTTATAAAAATATCCACGATATATCCGATGTATCCGTAAAATGCAAAATCTGGAAATATAACGCTTCAGTGAAAGCGGATATTTCAACTAAACACCGTGCATAAAATGGCATAGACGGTTTAGAAAAAAATAAAATGAAAAATTTGAAGAGTCATTGTAAGTTTCAGAATCTGGAAACCAGCAACCATCTCATATACATGAAATATTCATTTCAGGAAAAGAAGCTAATTAGCTTCGCAGAAAGTAATCAAAGGTCTATTCTACTTCTGGAAATTTTTGTAATCAATCTAGTCTTGATTTGGACATGCTCTGAATACAATCTAACAGCTCAACGCACAGTTCAACTAAGCATGATTCTCAATGTCTCTGTGAATTAAGCCTAATGGTAGTGATGATGATAAACAAATGTAGCGGTCATGGGTTTCAGAGTCCTTATTGGAAGCAGGAGGAAGAACAGAGCAAGCATGCCTTAATGGTGACCACATTACCGCTACTACAGCCGGTTGCCTTAAGTTTCCATTGCTTCAATAGTTTTTGTAAGCTTCTAAATTTATGGCAAGTTGATATCAATGGAAAAAAAAAATCACAATAGGATTCATCAAAGAATATTATAGCTCAAATAAGAGAGGACTATATACTAATCCTAGTTTTTCTTGTAGTTAATGTATTATAGCAATACCAAATATAAGAGTTCTTACTTTTCAGTCGGCCCTCAAGCTGGATCACAAATCCTGGAGAAACAGTGGATGAAAGGATAATAGATGCCCCATTTGGAAGGGCTACAAGAACATGAAATGCGGTCAATTAAAAATACAGCACAAAAAGTAGAGAAGTCAAAAATGGAGAAGGGATGCTGAAACTAACTTTCACTGCACCAAGATCTCCAAATATAACATTTTCAGCTTGAGCTTCATTTGTGGCCATGATTCCAAATGTTGAAAGGGGTTGTACACCGTGATGCCAGCACATAGACCTTATTGAAAATAAAGCAAAAGAAAATGTTCTACTTTCTTTCTTATCGGTTATCAACTCTGAATATCAAGCTTAGACTCCCATTATTGAAAAACAACTTAAAATTCATCACTGTTTTTCAAATTAGAGAAAGAAAAAGAAAATCCATAATATGAGTCAACAGTGGCATTCTTTCCTCATATTGCATCCTATAACGTCTGGAAAAAAAAAAAAATATATATATATATATATATATATATATATATATATATATATATACACAAACATAGAGTGGGACAGGTATGGATCAAAATTATTATAAGCAAGAAGTGAAAAATTTTATCAACTAGTCCCACTTGAAACAATAAGGACAGAACTTTCAGAGATCTTCAATCCACTACAACCACAAGAAAGAGAGAATAAAGTAAAAAGAAAATGCAAAGGGATGAGACATAAACCGTAGATCACAATAAGCTGTTAGGACCCGCTTATAATGTGTTGTTGAAGTTTCTGTGAGTCCTTTTGACTAAATATCATTAACCTTTCATTCTCCCAATCAAAAGCTGGTTCATGGGCAGGGAAGGGGAGATGAAGAAAATGGTTGCAAATAAATCATTGATATGGAAAAGTCATGCTTTAGGTGTACTTCCGAGTACATAAATTAGATATGCAAACGTTTTATCGAAGTGACAAACATAGGAAATAAACGACCTAGAAATGATGGATTGCCCTTGCTCTAGCAAGCTGCATTTTGACAGAAGAATCAAACATTATTCAACAGTGCACATGTAACAAATGTAGATATCATATTATAATCTCCTATAACATAAAAAAATACAACGTCCTGCCAATTAAGCAATGGACAGTTCACATCAAATCGCAGCTGAATCTAGAAGATTTTAAAATCGTACAAAACTGGAGTACCAAGGTAATACATTTCAGGATAGAACTTCTCCATGGGAATGAAAATATTGCCTAGGCACCGCTAAGATGGCAACACTCTTTAAAACTAAATAATACCATAAGAAAGAAGAACTACATGAACTCACAGATAAGAATTAATTGTTGAATCTAAACTTCGGAAATAAGGTTTACAAACCTATAAGATTTTCAAATACACATACTACTGAATTATAAACCTTTCAAGCATTGTTTTCACCTTACCTACTTCAATATCAATATCAGGTCCTTTTCTTTGAAACAAAAACTGATTGATGCTTCTTGCTAATGACCATATTCTTTTTCATCCCTTTTTTGTTGATATATTTGTTTCCATCCTTTACTCAATCAGTTCCAAAGAATCGAACAAGTTCATTGAGATGTGGCCACTGATATAAATTTTCATCAAGCTGACAAAAGAATATTGAGAATGCCATTAGTAAAACTTAGCACATTTGAAAGAAAACAATAAAGAAAACGAACATGTATTGAAAGATTCAAGAAAACATAAATATATCCAAGTACTCCTTCTCTCGGCTTCCCTCTTTGTCCAACATGCATTTGAGTTCTGATCCTTTAGAATTGGTTCGTAAAGCTTTAAAACACCAAAACTCAAAGGAAAACATTAGTAGCAACAACTAAGGACTAGCAACTCGCAAATTGGGATAAATAGGGATAACTACTACTTAAAGGGCCTCAAAGCATGAGTTAAGCACTATTATATGCCCGTTTTGAGCAATAATCACCCCTCCCAATAAACTTATTGCTAGTCCTTTAGCAATGGAATAAGCAAAAAAAAAAAAAAAAAAGGACTCATAAAAAAGGAAAAGATAACCAAATAAAGCAAAAAAATGCAAATGAGATAAACCCAAACCAAAACCAAAGGAAATAAAAAAAAAGTTTTGAAAGTGTCATGGTTCTCAAGAGGATATTGATAATGATTTATCCAAATATGAGCCTCCTTGGGATCCTAAAGCGTTTAATATTTCTAATGGACGAGGTCTCACGTGCCGGAGTAAAATAGGTACTTCTTACACCAAGGGTTGGTGTCCCATCACTACTTAGTTGTTGGTGTGCAATGCCAAGGGTATCCTAAAGGAGAGTCCATGTAGCGGAGATCCATCGATGGCTCCCCACCAGTTGGTTAAGGGCATCAGGCATTAAGTTCCCCTCGGACTTCACTCAAAACATCTCACAATAGAATAACCTAAGTCCCAAGGCACCAACTTATGAATTTTTTTTTTTTATAGGTCTCTCACTGCGGTACCAACCACACTCTTTTTCTCGTCCCATGTAGCGAAAAGTGAAGTCACTGCATTCCCGCCATTGCTGAAAGTGATAAGCACGAGACCCTCGTGACCGTGTTTCTGGATTCCGGCGAATCGAACTCACTACTCATATTTTTCTTTCTTTTGGACTTTTTAAGTACAGAGCAATACCACCTCAACTCATAGTGGCTTTGCCTTTTCGATTTTTTTGAAGGTGGTAAAGGCACATCAGTTCTTTCTTCCATCTAAGATCCCATCACTACTTAGTCGTAGGTAAAAGTAATACCAAGGGGGTATCCTAAAGGAGATCCATTGAATAGATCCATCAATGGCTCCCCACCGCTGGTTAAGGGCATCTGGGCATTAAGTTCCCTGACTAATTCGAACATCCACAATAGAATAACCTAAGTCCCAAGGCACCTACTTGTGAATATTTTTTTATAGGCCCCACGGCGTAAATCAACCACACTCTTCTCGTCTCATGTAACCATGCTGAAGTCAATGACTCCCACCTAATCGCTGGGCATTAGGGGTTTTTTAATGGAAACCCTCCACCCGTGCTCGGATTCCAAGTGGATCAACTCCATAGATTTTACACAATTTTATAAGCCTTTCTTTTTTTCGGCTTTTTAGAGTAGGTAAAAATATTTAGCCCTCTTTTCAAGAATCAATAGGCAATACAATTTCTTTTCAATCCAGCAATATCGCTTCAACAGAGGCACTGGCTGGGCGCCTTTTTCAATCGCAGTACTATCGCCTCTTTTCAATTGTGAGGCAATATCGGGCCTCTTCGACCAGCAATATCGGCCTCTTTTAATTCCAGAGGGCACATCGCTCCTTTCAACTGGCACACATCGCTCCTTCAACTCCAGAGGCACATCGCTCCTTTTTCAATCGGTAGGCACATTGGCCTCTTTTCAACTCCAGAAGCACATTAGCCTCTTGACCCAGAGCACACTGCCTTTCAAATCTGGTAGCACATCGGGCTCTTTCTAAATCTAGCACACCGTCCCTTTCAACTGATAGGCAATTTTTTGTTATTTTTGGATTTTTTTTTAGAGTAGGTAGGCAATATCGGGCTCTTTTTCAACTGATCCCATCACTACTAGCTAGAAAATACCAGGCATCCCAAAGGAGGGTCCATGTAGCTAGATCCATCATGCTCCCACCTACTGTTAAGGGCATCTGCATTAAGTTCCCTGACTTCAATCTCGAACATCTCACAATAGAATAAACTAAGTCCCACACTACTGTAATTATTTATAGGCCCTACTTACGAAATCAACCACACTCTTCTCGGGTCCTTATACTTTTATTTGGCAAAGAAGCCCATGACTCAAATACGCTTGAAATTAGGGCTTTAAATGAGTCTCTGACCGTGCTCTACATTCCAAGCGGATCACAACCTAGATTTTATACAATTTTTTGTTCTTTTTTTATTTTTTTTAGAGTAGGTAGGCACATTAGCCTCTTTTCAATCTATAGGCACATTGGCCTCTTTTCAATCGGTAGGCACATTGGCCTCTTTTCAATTCGTTAGGCACATTGGCCTCTTTTCAATCGGTAAGCACATTGGCCTCTTTTCAATCGGTAAGCACATTGGCCTCTTTTTAATCGGTAGGCACATTGGCCTCTTTTCAATCGATAGGCACAATAGCCTCTTTTCAATCGATAGGCAATTTTTTTTTATTTTTGGATTTTTTTTAGAGTAGGTAGGCACATTGGCCTCTTTTCAATCAGCATCCCATCACTACTTAGTTGTAGGTGTGCAATACCAAGGGTATCCTAAAGGAGGGTCCATGTAGCGGAGATCCATCGATGGCTCCCCACCAGTTGGTTAAGGGCATCGGGCATTAAGTTCCCCTCGGACTTCACTCCGAACATCTCACAATAGAATAACCTAAGTCCCAAGGCACCTACTTGTGAAATCAACCACACTCTTGTCACCGTAAGCGACCGGTGGAGTGTGACTCTGACCAGTTGAAGGCAGGGCATTAAGGCTTTCGTAGGACCCCTCGGATTTGTGCTCGGGATTCCAAGTGAATCAACTCACTTATTTCATACATTTTTTTTTCTTTTAGACTTTTTTACATTGGTAGGCACATTGGCCTCTTTTCAATCGGTAGGTAATTTTTTGTTCTTTTTGGATTTTTTTAGAGTAGGTAGGCACATTGGCCTCTTTTCCATCGGTATCCCATCACTACTTAGTTGTAGGTGTGCAATACCAAGGGTATCCTAAAGGAGAGTCCATGTAGCGGAGATCCATCGATGGCTCCCCACCAGTTGGTTAAGGGCATCGGGCATTAAGTTCCCCTCGGACCGCTCAGGAACATCTCGCGATAGAATAACCTAAGTCTGAGCTACTTGTGAATATTTTTATAGGCTCTGCTTGGAAATCAACCACACTCTTAAATCCCAAATGTAGCGAGCGGTGAAGTCAATGACTCCCGGCCAGTTGGCTTAGGGCATTAGGCTTTAAATGGGGCCTCGGTATTAACAAAGGGTTCAGTGGATCAACTCCTAGATTTTATACAATTTTTTGTTCTTTTTTTATTATTTTTAGAGTAGGTAGGCACATTAGCCTCTTTTCAATCGGTATCCCATCACTAATTAGTTGTAGGTGTGCAATTCCAAGGGTATCCTAAAGGAGAGTCCATGTAGCGGAGATCCATCGATGGCTCCCCACCAGTTGGTTAAGGGCATCGGGCATTAAGTTCCCCTCGGACTTCACTCTGAACATCTCACAATAGAATAACCTAAGTCCCAAGGCACCTACTTGTGAATTTTTTTTATAGGCTCTACTTGTGAAATCAACCACACTCTTACATTTCATGTAGCGACGGTAAATTGATGACTCGACCGGTTGACAGGGCATTAGGCTTTGGCTGAGACCCCTCGGGAATTTGTGCTTGGGATTCCAAGTGAATCAACTCATATATTTTATACAATTTTTCATTCTTTTTTTATTATTTTTAGAGTAGGTAGGCACATTGGCCTTTTTTCAATCGGTGTCCCAACACTACAAGATCATTTAAAAATCACAAAGGATAAGGTTCACCTAGCTACAAGGGTCGATACCTAATATCATGCTTAGGACCTAGTGTGCACGGTGTATGTCAAGTTCTGCATAGAAATGGCTTAGTGAAAGACAAGGGAATTTTCATAACCAAGCCACTCACGAACACACAATCCTCAAGTTCAAGATCAAGTAAACAAGAAGGTATCCCAAGTCTACTTTTATTAGTTAAACACTATGTCAATATCCATCAAGATTACCATGGCTCAGACAAACTGAAAACATGCAATCACACAAGGAAAATAACTAAAAACACTCATCCATTCATGCAAAATTTTGAAAAATTCCATTCTATCTTATCCTATACCCCCCACCCCCCAAGGGAAATATTGTGAAAGTCCAACCAAAGATTAAGATACATATTACACTCCATAAAAGATGCAATGTTGCGTGGTTTGCTCAATTAGGACTATATTCACAACCAAAAATAAAAGAGTTTCAAAAAGTGGTGGAGAAGAAATAGGAAATAATGCCAAAAGGGGCATCCCTAAAACAATTCAAATACCTGAAAAAAACAAAAGAATTAAAGGAAAGCAAATAAAACAATTTAAAAACAAAGGGATTGGGCTAACTGGCCTAAAGGAAGGTTAAGCCTATGTGACCAACTCGATCATGCTTAAAAGGGTCAAGAGGTGGTTGCCACTTGAAAGTCTCACTCATAATCAATCAGAAATCAATAATACAGGAACCAATTTAATGATTCTATCCTCCACAAATCCCTTTTTGGATTAGTGTAAAACTTATTAAAAAAAATCACTATCTCTTCTAAAACGTTATCATTGTTGCTTAGAATCAATCCCTCTTCAAAGATCAAATATTTAATGATCCACCTAATCCTAGATCTTTGTCTCTAACAAACCCCTTCCTTCGTCAACCTTTAGCTCATTCTCTTGACACAACTGCCACTGTATTGAAAAAAATAAAATTTAGTCAGAGAGTCAACTCATTCCCAGAAGTCTTCTTGTAGATTACTTTACCATGGCCTGTAATCTGCAAGGTGACAGAATGCCTAATGAACTCTTTTTACTCATTCTCAATTGGTTCAAAAGTGGAGAACATTTTCTTATCAAGGCCCATATGGCATGTAGCAGTCAATACCAATCCACCATTCCTTTTGGGATAAATCCCACCAAATACACCAAGGAAACTAATGTTGTGAGGTCATTGTTACAAATTTCTCTAGTAATGTTATCAACCACGTTAACTTCCTTAGATTCACTCCCTTTGGGCAATCTACAATCAACAAATTTATACCCTTATATTCCACAATTGAAGCACTTTCCTAGAAATTGCAGGTTCTTAGCGATCCTATTAAGATCCTTTGCCGTTATTGTTTTCCTTTCCATAAATCATTTTGTAGACTAATTTACCATGGTCCTCCTTAATCCCAGAGGTGACAGTGGAGAACATTTTCTTATCAAAGCACATATGTTGTGTAGCACTAGTGTACCAATCCACCATTCTTTAGGGTTAGACCAATTCTGGATGCTTCCTACATGTACCATGTTAAGGATTAGTTTCCTAATTCATTTAGGAATATTTTCCTTCTCTCCTTTTTCTTTAGTCTCCCTGCCCAGACTCTAATTTTGTTTCCTT
Organism: Tetrastigma voinierianum; assembly: GCA_016808115.1. NCBI lineage: Eukaryota > Viridiplantae > Streptophyta > Magnoliopsida > Vitales > Vitaceae > Tetrastigma > Tetrastigma voinierianum. The sequence goes on along the minus strand of JAEQBH010005539.1, from coordinate 27,499 downwards.
TCTTTGCTCACAACTTACTTAGAGTATAAATATGCATGTTCCCTCACTTTGTTAATTAATGAAAATCAAAAGAGTTATTTTTCTCTTCACACACCCTAAATGTTAAATGATTTCTTTACAACACTTACACCTAAAATGGCAAAAACCAAATATGTGTTCTTATTTCTGGTACAGAGGAACATCCATAAATTATAATGTCTAATTATTACATATGCCCCACTTTATTTGACCCTAGATAAAAAACAAGACACTTCCTCTAAGGTAATGTTTCACACATCCATTCCAGATACCAAATTACAACACATAAATCGAGAAAACTAGCTTGAGGAGGAACAAAAAGCAAGTATAAGATTTCCACAGATAAACTAAACCGATCTCTCATCTTATTCACTATCATGTTATGGAGTTGCCTTCACCATTATAATTGGAGATGGAAGATGTTAACATCACTAAAGCCACTTTTTCAATAAGAACCCCTTTAAGCATTATTTGACTTGTTAAGCGTTATCTAAATATGCCTTCATCTATCCTCATCATATTAGAAAAGTAAGTAATTTTTCACATCAACTCAAGGACAAAAGTGTCCTCTAAATTCGCTTCCAGCCCATGTTCCCATTTCACGTCCTGCATTTGGAAATGAGGAAGGCTGATAGCATCAGTTTTAACTTGCTCCATATAATATTGGTCTTCAAGAACTAATCTAGTCAAGGAATGGTTGTCACAGGATTTGTAGCTATGACCATCACAAAAGATAAAAGGACAATTTGAAGGCTAGCATGAAAACAATTGAACTCATAACATATACAACTAAAACATACCCCAAAAAAAAATTAAAGGTGTTTAGATGACGCTAGTTTAAAAAAAAAGAGTTAAAGTTTTCTTTGTAAACAAAAGTAGGATATACCAAGATTTGTACTCACTTTCACTTAACTCTAAGGGTCATTGGAGAGTTGATGGGAGTAGGATGTCATTTTGAGGTGCTCCTTATGACCATCTATTAGTGATAGTCACTCAGAGTAATCTTAGATGGCTTTTTGTTCTATCTCATAGAATCTTGCTTTGACCAGACATGTGAACCACATGATAACCTTAATTATAGGGCAATATGCAATATGAGGTAGCTTAAAAGGTGATTGATCATAGTTGTCCTTGGCCAGGGCGGCCCACTTGAGTTTGGAGCAGACTTATAATCATGATCAAATCAAAGGGTAAGCTTATAGCCTTAAAGTAAAATGGTAATTTCGATATTTTACAGTATAATGTTTGAAATTACTAGTATCAATTCATGGGGAGGTGGCGTGAGTGATTAGTAGGCGCGGTAATGCTTGCGATGATTTGGAATGAGATTTTTCGATTTGGAGTGCGATTGATGCACTATGGTGGTGCAGTTGACCAGTGTGGAATTATGTGGATTAATTCCATGATAGTCAAAGGTGGAAAAGAGTACCGTAGGTCTCAGGGCAAACCCGTTTGTAAGTGGTAGTGTTATGGCTTGGGTTTATGATTCATTATGAGCATGAGTTTACTTTACACAGGGCTAAAGGGGCTGTTGAAGCTAGCCCAGTATAAACAGGCTAGGTTTTAATTAAGTTATATCATTGAAAACACATGGAACAATTATTGGCCCCAAGTATGCTTAAGTGGGTTCGATAGCACACTACACTGCATTATAAATATACATTATATTTAGATTTAGTCTGACAAACTAATTTTAGAGAGAGATAATTTCTCTATGTCCAAGATCCGAAGCAAAAAGGCATTAGATTGCTCTTAGAACCAGCTACGTAGTCAAAACTTACCAAAATTGGTTATTATCCTAGAATATTCGCCGTCCGGTTAATTCCCAGTTAGTATGTATTTCTTAAGTCGATAAAATATATTTTATTTTATTGTTCATGGTTACCTTCCATTGCATATAAATTTTTTTGTATGAATCAGGACTCCAACATTTTTACATTGTGCAACTTTTTATCTTTTTACACGCCCCCATATTCCCATTTATACACTAGCACAATCCGTTTGGCAACTAAGAATGAGTGAAACAAAAGAAGAAAATTTGGAACTTAAAACTCCAAAGTTTCTTTATTTTCCCTTTCTATAGATTCAGTAGAACCCTTAAGAAGGCACCTAAAGGTCGGAGCAGGGGGTGTGCTCAGGGATGGCACAGACCGCCTAAAGGATGGAAAAAGCTCAATATTAATGGATGTGTACAGGGCGAATCTTTAAAGGTCAGAGTAGGGGGTGTGCTCAAGGATGAAGATGGAGCTTATATCCAAGGTTTCTCGATCAACCTGGGGTGTTGCTCGGTTGAAGCGGCTGAGTTGTGGGCCATTCTCCACGGGATGAAGATGGCTTGGGAGGTGAGCTCCAAGTGCTTGCTCATTGAGTTTGACTGTCTTGTGGTGGTACAGTGGCTGAATAATATGGGGGAGCCCAGCAACCCCCTTGATGCTCTTATTCAAGAATGCAAAGGCTGGATGAGAAAATGATGGGTGGTTAACATCCAACAAGGTTACAGGGAAGGGAACTCCATTGCTGATTTCAGGACGAAACACGCCTTACACTTGCAACAGGGTGTGCTTAGGAGGTGGAGAACCCCTCCTGAAGACCTAGAAAGTCCTCCATCAAGATCTTCTATGGGTCTTATGGCTCACAATAGAGATGATTTAGTGCATGCTCCGGGGTATCCCCTCCTTGTTGGAACAAAAAAAAAAAAAGCCATCTAAAATAGCCATAAAAAATATCATTGTATTTTATCTATATTGAGCTATTGGATGGAAAAGTCTTTAATTTAGGCTACATTTTATTCTCAAAAAATATTAGGAAAATTTGTGAGGGAAAAATAGATAGGAAAATGTAAAGAAAGAAAAAATAGGAATTATTAAATCCAATATATTATTTTTATATGTTATTTCAAACTCGTTTTATTTATTTGGTACTCATCAAATAAGAAAAAATAATTTAAAATATTTAAGTTTACAAGTATTTTATTTATATTTTTCATTAAACAACTAAACATAACAAAATCATATTTTTTTTTTACATTTTTTCCTTTTCTTAGTACTTTTTAAGAACCAAACTCAACCTCAAGATTTCACCATGTAGGAAATGCAAACCTCTTTTTTTGGGGGGGGATCTACATGTTTTCTCTTTTTCTTCTTATGGAAGTCAAGGAGTTATGAAGGGATGTCTTATAAACCCTAAGCTACATCAAATATGACTGAATTGAAAACTTTGAAGTAAGCAATTACTTGAGTTTTAAACTCGACTTGGGAGTGATTTAAAAAACATAAAGAATATTTTTTAAGAAAATAATCTGGGAGACAAAATTTTAAAAATATTTCTTAAAATTTTGAATTATTGCTCGTAGGGTTAATTAAATCCTTTATTAGTAGGCGATTACTTTTAAAAATATATTTAGAAGAAAGTATTTTTATTAAAAACACTTTAAGTGAAAACATTATTAAATGAACTTTTGATAATTTATTTTGCATTATGAAGCATGGTTTTCTTCTTCCATATTGATTGTACAAGAATTAATCTACATCTATGTATTTTATCTTTTCTCATATCTTTAAAATTTCAACTATCAATTATGCAACTACATGTAACAATACATTCGTAACCACTAGATATCATCCTCTCAGCAAAAAAGACCCTTGTAACTTTAAAATAATTCTAAATTATATAGGGTAGAAGCTAAGAATTATTTGTTTTAAACTTTTTTGTTAAGAGCAAAGTTGATTTTAACAACTAACATTATTGTTTTAATTTTATGAGCATATTTGAATTCTTGAAAGTTTTTGTTGAATAAAAAAAGACTAAAATATTTGGGTTTTTTTTTTGCTTTTTCTTAATGTTTTTTTAATATTTTTTTATTAAGAAAAAACTAGATATTATAATATAAGAAAATCATATTCTTTATGATCAAATTAAAACTCCCATGGTCCATTTCATATTAATTACATATGTATATATTTTTTTTAATTTTTATTTAACATTTTATTGTTTTAAATTTAGATAAAAATTATAAATTGTTTTTCAAGAAAACAAATGACTAAATACTTAATCCTATTAAGCACGATTTAGAATAAAAATTATATTATTGACATTAAGTAAAAAACAAACAAACAAATGCCACCTAGGAACATTAGGACCAAACAAAATTTTCCAACTTTAGAGTGAGAGCCAAAGGAAGCAAAATATTATTTCATACAAACATTTTATATATACGCACAATTCATTTCTAATGATTAAAAACAATTTATAAATATATAGGCATGAGAGAATGTTCTCATCATCGTATTCATAGAGGCCGAAGTACGTAGATAAATTTTAGGATCAAACAAACTATAGCACCAAAATTAAGAACATGGGAAGTAAAACATCATTTCATAACAAATACTTACACTTGCAATTAAGATAGAAATGATATCTCCTTGATGTTTACTCAAATAATGTAGCAAAAGGATAAAAAACCGAGTTGGAAACACATGAACCATTTAATATTGAAAACTAACAAATGAAAATATGAAAGAAAGCAATCCCAATAAAACATACTAAATGATACATGTTTTAGATATATAGTTCATACCATCATTTGCCATTGAATTATTCAATAGAAATGTTTCTCTTCTTTCTTAATGATTTTCTTACACAATAAGTGACCAAAAAAGAACATTTTTAAAAAAATAATCTCTCTGCATTTTCGTACTTAATTTCTCCTTCTTCTCACTAATCATTAAAAGAAGATCATGTGCTCATGCAAATCATGATATGATAACACAAATCTAGAGTCACATGCAAGGTAAGATTTTTTTCTATCTTTTTCATCAAACAAAATATTTATGTATTCTTCTTAATCTAAATTTTAATTACTAGCATTTCTTGGTTTAGTCCCTTCAAGTTATGAGTAGAAAATCCACTAGCATATCTCCTAGGATCACGTGCTCATCAATCAAGTGATCATACAACCCTAGAGTCACATCCACGGTAACATTTATTTATTTATTTATCTTTTTTATCAAAACAAAAAACCCATATCTAATCTTGTTTATCTCAAAGCTATTATTACAAAACAACATAAGGAAGCGAAAGAATCTCATTTTGCTTAAAGATTATAATCTTTCTTTGTATTAAATTGTACTAGAAATAGTAGTGAAAGAAAGTCAAAATCTAGGGTGGTCCAATTGAGAACAAACTCTTTATCATTTGATGGGCATGCAGGAGATGAAATTGTCAAACATGGAGGAGAGAGTACATTGGTACAAATTGCCCAGCCAAATTAAAATTTTCCAAAAATTGTCACCATTTGCATGTTCCCAACATTTGTTTGGGTGTGTCAGTGACATGATGATATATTGGTAGGGAATTCATTAATTAATCATATACTTTAGTGGGTGCTCACAGCTAGACCACAAAACATTAATTCTTAAAGGGAGGTCATTCCACCCCAGCCCCAAACACCCTATTTTTGTGAAAGGGGAGAGGGCCTGTGACATGTCCCCATCATGCTCATTGGTTCTGATCGGTTGCTCCATTTTAGTGGGCTTCCGATTGGGGCTAAGGTGTTGGGCCTGTCCAGCCCATCTTGATAGAATACTCCAAAAAAAAAAATTGTAATTGAGCCAATTTGCGTACACCTCGGCTAATCCCAGGGGGTTTTGAAATTAACAACTGAGTAAACTTCCGGTGACCATGAGGGTACTCCAATTACTAACTATTGGCTAACCCCCCACCCCTATACCTTATACCAACTAAACTACCCTCAAGGTTGAATACTTCAAAAAGATATGATTTTCAAAATATTTTTTATTTTATAAATTGTAATATTGCTAAAGAGAATAAAAGCATAATTCACTGGAGCAATGATTAATTTGTTTGTTTTATTAATTTATTTATTTAACACTTTTGAAATTTCAAAAAGTTTTGACTAAGACGGGTACCTGAGTTGGCTGATTCAATGTGCCAAATTTGGTCAACCAGTTGAATAATTTGGGCCTCAAAAGCTCTGGATTTTTCTTGAAATGGGCCAGCTGACCCGCAGAAAGAATACAAAATATTCAGTTTTGCCAATTTGTTATTTGGCGCTGAAGTGCCTATCATATGACTCCATGTCTCATATTGTTCAAAGCCTTCTGTTTGGTTACTAAGAAAATGAAAGAAGGGAAAACAACAAGGAAAACGATTAAACAACTCTGTTTTATTTTTAATGGATCATTATAAGGAATTAATCCACCTCCTAATCTAAGTACGCAAGATTCTCAAAGAAGCAGACATGATTTGGTAGAAAGACCACATTAAAATCAACATTTTCTTATGCCATAAAAGTATTTTCAAACTGCTACACCTTCAATAACCACGCAAAAACAAAATTTCATTTAGTTAATCACCCCTACTTTCCTATCTACTCATTCTTTTTAACTACTTCATGGATAATTCAAATATATGAAATAGAAAGATAGAGAGAGAGAGAGAGAGAGATTGCATGGTACTAATTTCAAGAAACAATTTTGAAAATAAAAAAAAAATTATGGGCATGCTTGGTTCCTGTTTTTAAAAACAATTTTTTAAAAGAACATCATTGTGATGTTTTCTAAAAACTGTTTTGTTATTTGAATTTAATATTTTATGTGTTCTCTATTTTTTGTAACAAAAAAAACTATGAACCAAACATATTATCTCTATTTTTTTGTTCTTTTTGTTTTTTAGAATTATAAACGATTTTTAAAAAGCTATAATAAGCGAGTTAATATTTTATTTTGTAAAACAAAAAATTGTTTAGGAACTTAAAATATTTTTAACTTATTTTAAATAGCTTTATATTTAATTTATATGTCTAATTCTTTCTTTTTTTTTTTAATTATTTGTATAATTTACATACTAATAACATTATATTTAAAATGGATCTCAAAAAATAAGTGAAAATAATTTTTAAAAATTAAAAAAATATAATTTTTGAAAATACTTTACCTTTAAAAAAAATATTTTATGTATTTTTCTTGATGTCTTTTGTTTTAAAAAACAGCAAACTGCTTTCAAAAACAATGTTAAACAAACCCGTACTCATCCACTTATTTTAAATTCAATTTCTTTTTCTAACTTTTCTCTCTCCAATAAAATAAGCAAATCAAATCCAAAACACACATGAAACAGTATATATAATAATTAAACCGGTTGTTTTATTTTGCATAACTAATTTTTGAATTTTTTGAAAATTTCTTAAAATTACCAAAAAATATTTTTGCTTTTTCTATTTAAGCCATGAATCTACAAAATATTTTAAAATCTTTTAAAATCATAGAATATTTCAAAATATTTTTTAAAATGAAATATTTTAGAATTTTAATTTTCATCAATCTATTATTTTAAAATTATTAATTTCATATATTCTATTTTAGTTGCATAAAATAAATAAATAAAATAATTATTTTTTCTAAGAATGATAATAATAAATTATTTATCATTTTAATTTTTTGTAAATATGTTATCAAGTTATACATATATTATACAAATATTTTTTTTTATCATAATAATAAAGGTGATTTGATGAAAAGACCTTTTGAAAACTAAATTTCAGAAATCTAATCATTCATTAATTTTTTACCTCCTTTTGACAAAATTATTATCATTATTTTCTTGTAAAAATAGTCATTTCTTTTCAAATATATATGTAAATACATTAAATGGCAAAGGGCAATTTTATCCAATATGAGTAATTCTTCAAGAAAAGCATGAAAATATTAGTTTACAAATTTTGAGTTATTTAAGGTATTGTAACCAAATATTTCTATTCTTTAAAAAAATCAAATTTATATCATCATTAATTACACAAACAAGTACTCACTTAGAATTGTTATTAATATATTTAAAATATTGATTTTAAATATATATAAAAACAAACAATTTAATACTTATTGATGATATAAATATTGTTAAAAAACAAGCAATTAATCTTAATATTAAACCTTAATCGACATTCAACTAAATAAAAGAAGTTCAGTCAACATAAGTAAATAAAATAAATACTTCCCAAAAATTAAAATCAAGTCATTATTAACTCTAGTACTATAGATCCAAAAAATGTCTAGTTGATAAAGATATACTTTCTTTAATTTCCTTTAATTATTAATTTCTAATTCATAATCTTGACCGAGATCCTTAATGGTTAAGAGTTGGATAGGGCATAAAGAAGATACTAGGTTTGAGTCTCCATCAAAGTAAAATACTACAAAGTTATAATCGCAAAGTAAATAAATATAAAAAAAAATCATAATCTCCCACATAACCATGTTGTACGGTGCTGATTCTAAGGAGGTATTGAGACAATTAAGGATACCGTATTTTCGTATAGCTGTGGCGTATAAAGCACTTCAAATCGTATATCGAAAGACAAACACAAAATCCAAACATTTAATGTTTTTTAATTTGCTCATTTCATTTCATATGGGAAGGTTCCTCGTCCTTCCCATACAATGTCACGAACACCAAGATAGGGTTCTAAATTGAATAGATATATATATATTAATTCATTTCTATGTAATTTATTATATCTGTTTGCTTACAAAAACTAGTGGGTTTCATGATAATAACGCTAGAAAATAATACTTTTTCCTAATCAATTCCCTCGATTACTCTTTAACATAGACAAAATCACGTATCCAATTGCATGTGCTAGATTGATTGGTTGTTTTGATGATCAAAATTACGAACAAGAAGAATTCACTCCAAATCTTGACCCTAAACTTAATATGAACGGAAGGTTTGAATTTATTGGTTTTTTCTTTTTTTTTATCGTTGTATTACATGACATGTGATGATTGGATGTCGAGGAAGGTGGTGGCAATACATTGAATGCGATAATTTTCTTTCATCAAACTATTTTTTGAAAGTAATAAAATAGTGAAAATCATAAAACATTGACGGTGGCTTGGTTGTTTCAATCTTGGGTTTTGCTCCCCAACACTAATAGTTATCTGTTTAGGTCCTCTTAAGATGGCATAAGAATTTACCCAGTCCATTAATTTTAGAGTCTCGCCCGAATACCGACGGTTATTAAAAGTAGGGGATCATATGCTGACAAATATTATTTTCTAGTGTGAAAATGAATTATGATAAACAAGGGATGACATACGATATGATAAATATTTTGTAATGTAAGAAAATGGAAAATTATATGATGAAGAGGGATCATATGTGACAAATATTATTTTTAGTGTGAAAATTGGTTAGGATGTATTAAAAGGACAGTGAAACCATTAGGAAAGGAAACCAAGGGGAGGTGAAAGGTACAAGAGAGACAAATATGCATCGAGAAAATGATAAATAAATATGTAGAATACATATGCATCCACTAGTAGCCGGCTAAAAGAATGCCTTTCATAGCAAAAAGTCTAAGCCCTTGTCTCCCTCATCAAACACACCCTTAACTCAATGGCAATGCCTATGTCATCTATCTGTCTCTCTTCCTCCTTATAAGTTATAATACATACCACATCTCTCTTTCCTCAGAAACCCTAAAGGTTTGTCAATAAATCCAGCCATGGAACCAGCCCCCCGGGTCGAAGCTCGGAACTCCGGCGAAGAAACCGGGCGACCGCCGGAGCAAGACGACGATGACGACATGATCACCGGCCCGTCCTACGACTGTGTGTTCTGCAAGAGAGGCTTCACCACAGCTCAAGCCCTAGGGGGACACATGAACATCCATAGAAAAGATAGAGCTAAAGCCAAGCCGATTTCATCAGCTCAACTCCAGAAAAAACCAGAAGAAAATTTCGTGAATTCTGGCTTCTGCCTATCGATTTTGAGCTATAAGCCGCCGAACTCGGCGGCTCAGGCTACAGATAAAATATCAAATTATATATTAGCGTCGACTTCTCCTGCAAGAGAGGCTATGGATGATCTTAGAATCAGCAGATTTCTTGCATTAATGAAAGTTAGCGTGTCTGAGCTGTTGGACCTTCTTGTAGGATATGATCATAATAGTACTAAAGAGAAGGGAAAAGATGAGAAGAAAGAAGATGAACTGGATTTGGAGCTTCGACTTGGTCACAATCCCTAGTATGTTTGTTATATCTTATGAGTTTAATTATAAGAAATAGTCCAATATTTGTTATTATATTTTGAAATTAGATATATATAAGTATTGAGTTGTTTATAACTTTATAATCCTCTATGATGTTTCTTATATGAGAAGTTATGGATGGTTTTTTGAATTTTAATAAAGGTTATGTTGAGCCTTTCTTCTACCTCTCTTATTATTAGGCAGCCATGGAAGAATTTAATGTCTAACACTAGATCAATCATGTAATAACATACAAATTCTTTTGAAAGTGTTGTTGATCTGCCTTTTTTTTTATTTATTATTTTTTAATGATACTGAATGAATTAAAGTAAGAAAAACCAGTAGGATGTCAGTTAGTGGGCATGCAATTAGAGCAATTGATTAAGGGTATTAAACTATCAAACAAATCCCAGTTAGGCATTTGGTTGTAGAAATGGGAGGAGGAAGGCTTAATCTTTCATTGATTGATTTTATATCAGATTTAGTTAAAGAAATCATGGTGTTAGTGATTTGCTTAGTGCATGTCAAGGTTTTTTTGAAGGCACAAAAGACTAATTAACAACCTTGGTTTGCTTGAAAAATCCATGAATTATATGTTTGATATAACTTGAGAAGGCAATAGCCTTTGTTCCATGCTCAAGCTATGTTTGTCCAATGATGCGGGAGCAAATACAACAACCATTGAGAATTGGACCTTATTTTGATGTATAGTCCTAACCTATCTTAAAAAAACTTGAAAATTGCAAATTTATTTGTTTTCAACAAATCGAATACAAACATTCTCAAACTCAAAATCTTTTATTCTAAACCTTAATTTCATCGTGCCAAACCCTAAATTAGTCATATAACCTTTAAAACTAGACAAAGCACTTACTCATCAAAGTTATACCCTATATCCTTAAACTATCATAAACCAATATTCTAACTTATCTAGACATTTAGATCATTCATCATGGTCCCGCATCATCCATGAACTAAACCTTTGTAATCTAGATAATTAATCTTCCTCCTAGATGTATGGACATAGGTTAGTTCATGCATGAAATTGAACTGATATATGCATCACGTCCTTGAGTGAAATCCCAGTCACGTTACTCCTAAAAGCTTTATGACTGAACATGCTAGGTTATAATGGGTGCATTTCTAGATTATTTATTGTTCTTAATGACAAGGTGTTAGATTTCAAAGTTTGTTCATTAATAACCTTATAAATTTATTTTGTTTATAAAATTTAAATATAGAAAACGATAATAAGTAAGAGCGTTTAACATTAATCTCGAAAATCTATAACATATCTACCTGTTATCTTCTTTACTAGAAGCTTTCTAAATTCAAATTTAATAAATAGTAAATTTTCAAAGGAATAGTCATAATAATTTTAGAAAGCAATAGCGATGAATGATATAAACCAAAAATTTTTTAGAATGTTGCGACAAAGAATGAAATAAGAAATCAATTTTATTTTCCATTCTTGTGTTCAAATTATTTATTATATTAACTAGAATGAGAATAAAAAATTTATTATAATGGAAACGAAATCTATGTTTACTATAATTTTGATTCCTTTCTTTTTATGATTTACCTTTTCTTATAACAGTGACCAATTTGTGGGTCCCTCGACTAATCTTACGAACCTATTAAAACTCTTGATGACCATTAAATAACCCCAAAACCTTAGAGCTTTAGACCATTGAGCTAGAACTTGTGATTTTATGATTTACCTTTATTTTTATCTTATTTTCATTCTTATTCCCGCATACACCTTATTTTCATTCCTACTCTTACCATTCCAAATACAACCTAAAACCTTTCATTTCTCATAAATAATCCTTACCATAAAAAATTTAAATTAACTACAAATAAACACATGATACCTTTAGCATTTCAATTCTAATTTTCTTTTTTTATATGTATCCATCTAACGATCTCATTTATTTATCTTCTTCAAATGTAAAGTGAGCTAGCTTAGCTGTTTCGTGTTCGAAAAGGTGAATTCTGAGAGTGTTCATCTTAAGGGTCAAAGAAAAACTAATTTATAAAATTTCTCAGTTGTTCGGTTGAAAGATATATCAGTGAGAAGATCTATCATCTGGAAATATTGTCATCTTTTTCCTTTCTCATTATTAGGCCTGCACTAGTTATTTTATGTTAATTTACTTTTATTCACTTTGCATTTTGTTGTAATAGTCCGTTCTTCTAAGGATTCGAATCGGGATCTCCCGTAAGCTCATCCCACCTATTTACTATTTGAACCGGGTCTCAAATACAGTTATTTTATGTTAATTTGTTTAACATAAATTATCATAATTATAATCATGACGAATTTAACCCATATTTGGCTCACTTAAGATTTCATGAGTCATAAATATATTAGATGAGAGATTAATCATATCGTTGCAAGCAAGACAGGATTGAAACTTCATTATTATAAATAACTTATATAACGTATCCATTTAATAATTAATTTATGTTTGGGTTTCTACTTTCTGTTCAGCTATTATTTCCGCCATTTTTGAATTAATACATTTATTAGTTGAGCATTTTGAGTTTTTTGACACGACGAATATAACCTCCCGAAACCCATAAGCATGAATTGTAAACTGCACATGATAAAAAAATACCTGCTGAGGCGCTGCCAAAATTTCATTTAGAATAAACAGAAATCTGTTACAAATAACAGATCAAGAACAAGAATAAAAGTTTTAAAAAAAAAAAAACTGATGATATCACATTTCTTGCCTTGATCCAGCAAAATCGGCAATGTTTTATATCTACAACCCCATTCACAAGTTTGTACGAGGTACGTTGCATTAGGCATTGGAGGCTGTCGTTATTGACGTAATAATGGAGAATGAATTAAAGAATGAAACGAATTTTGTAAAAAGAAGGATTATATATATATATAGGGGAATAAAAATGAAAAAATTTTGACTAGGTCGTGGTGTAGTTGCATAAGAACATATGTCAGCTTGGCATGGTTAAGGTTGTTTTGGCCTGCAATGGAGCTTATGCTTTTCGGAGCAGTATACTGTGACCTGTATAAGTATTAATAATGGAAATGTTTTATCTATATTCTAAAAGGGAGGACAGGCCACAGCCCTCCATCAAATATTACCTTGTTAAGGTGTGTTGCAAGGACTACAAACTTTTATTGAGGAGGTAAAGGATACTGCTATTATATATATTTGTTAAACGAAAAACTTTCTTAAAATCTCAAGTTTTAATATGAATATATGTTTCATACCTTTCCTCATATACGGTTCATAAGTAAATCCGGAGGGTCAAACAAACCAAATAAATCCATTGCCAAAAATTTCAAATACACATATTATAAATATTTAACTCAAACTCTACGATTAGTAATAAGCCAACTCTTTTAAATACTTAATTTTTATAAGATTGAGTTTAATATGAATAATAAATATTTAATAATATTTGAAAATTGAAAGTTAAGAGTAGTATTTAGTAGTAGAAAATTTTCACCATTTACATTGGCTTGAACAAGGAAAGCGTTTAGTTATACGAGAATTAGAGCCAACAAAAATTTGAAAGCAAAGAAAATGAATTTCTTATTTTAATATTTTATATATGAATCGAAGCTATTTACTCTTTGTTTTATTTCAATTAAATCGAAAGAAGCGAGGGTTTTATTCAGCGTTTATAAGCTTATTCCAGAAAATGGTTTCTGGCAGTTTTCTTGTGCTATTTGTCTAATTAGTACGAACGTATTTTAAAAATGGCCCAAAGATTAGAATACGTTCAGAAAATTTTCATGTGCGAATTTTTGGATAAGAAGATTGAAAATTTCGTGAAGCTTACTGAGGTACCAATATTTTTCATTTCAAAAGGATATATGTTCTGATTTGGAGCTGGAAGAGAAGGGAAGGAGATTAGGTTTGGGAGTGGTATTGACTGGAATTCAAGCCCCCAACTACCAACAAAAGATAAACATAGAAAATTTTAATTAAATAGAAAAAAATTATGATGGTTTTCTACATAACACTTTTGTCTAAAATATAAAAATATAAAATCTTCTTAAAATAATTTTGATTTTATGTATTTTCAAGTCAAGAGGAAGGATGGTCATTGACTCAAAAGTAAACACAATTTTAATTATTTTTGTTAATGAATATATTCAATTTGAATTTTGCAAAATTTAGATTTTTCCCATGAATCGGTAAGGATAAAAAAAACAAAGGAGCAAGATGCAACTGATTGCTGGAAAGGGAGTGGTAGGCAGGATGCTGCTGCATCATCAATAGTGACCTAATCTTTAGTTGCCTTGCGGCTACTCTAGTCTCTTACTCAAATAGGTAGAGAGGTTTTGTCAAATACTTTATGTAGTGATGACATCTTTGTCCAGCAAGCATCAGTGGTCTAGTGGTAGAGGAATAGTACCCTGCCACAGTACAGACCAGGTTCGATTCCCGGCTGGTGCATGTTTTTTTTAATAACATGTTGTCCTTTTTTTCCAACAGTGGGAAGGTCATTTATTATTTGAAACCCTTTTCCAAATTGGTAAGAAGATTGCATGGATTAATATGGCAAGATAATTTGGAATTCTGAACTTGTAAACAACAATCCTGCAAAGAGACCTTATATAGAGGGAGCTTATAGCAGCATAATGGTTTAGGAATTAGGAACTTATCTCCAAATTAGAGATCATTTGTCCAAACCCCTTTAAAAATTAGTTTCGTATAAACTACCAAATAATAATTACCCAGAAAGCTCCGGCCCAAGTAATAGTAAGCCCCGGTTCAAAATGCTGACAGCAGACTAGGGGTAGGCCCATTCTAATTCAACCTAAACTCTTAACGCTGAATAAAACTTTGAAGATATTTTGAATAGAAAAAGCAAATTATTTTGGCTTTTTCTATTAAGAAATTTTTTTAGAAATTTCAGTATTAAATCATAAAAAAATTAAAAAAAAAAAAAAAAAACAAATAGACTAAATACTAAAAGTTATTAAGCTTTCAACAAAAAACCAAAAACAAACACCACCTTAGATTCTAGTTTCATTCCAAGAAAGTATTAAAGGAAAGAAAAAAAAATTATATATATTTGTCTAATGAAGAATCTCTAAAAAAATATATATATATATATATAAATAAAATTACTTAAAAACTGACATATTCTTAGCATTATTTAATCTTAATAAATGAAATTTATTAAGAGTAATATATAAAAATACCACGTTTAATTTAACTCTAATTTATTTTCCTTCATTTATTATTTTCTTCCCCCTAAAGAATTTTAAGAGATGTAAAACAGCCTAACCAACATTAATTGATGCAAAAGGACATGGCCTATAGTGACCTAAGAGGCTAAAGAAATACAGTGAAAAGTCTAACCGCAAAGCTGAGGCTGATGATGTTCCTTCCTGGTCCAAATTGCCCAAGAGCATATAAACATGTAAACTACTAGCTAGTTGCTTCATGCATGATGCATCATCATCCAGTAATCATCTAATACATTGAAACCATTTCTTTACACAAAACTCTCTCTTTTCTCTAACTCTCTTCTCTCAAATTGGAGGTATCTTACATCCATTCAATGCAGTAAAGCAAGTGGAAAGAGTCTTCTCCAGTCCTCTAAGATAAAAGTCTAGCAGCTGTGTATCACATGATCCCACCACAGATTTTTCACCTAGTGAGATAGTATATGATTAGGAAAATAACCACGAAAGATGCCACTAGTGTAAACATCCTCCGGCTTGATCTTGTCTCAAATACCTGAAAAACAAACTCTCCATTCATCATGCCCCCCACCCCAAGCCAAAACACAAAAGCAAATCAAAACATTTTGGAGTAGAATGAAGGTTATCCTGGTCCTACCGACTTAAATCGATCCATGGTTCCTGAGAGGATTCCCCTTGAAGCATCCATATCATTGCCCTTAATAACAAAACACAATCCACATGAGATTATATAATATAAACGACAGCAACATAGGGAAAAATAGCAGCACACATACCACTCGATCCAGCATCCGATTATGACTCTCAACCTCCTCATGTATATCACCTGTCAATAACTTCTTAAAATGACAGACCAAAACCTATTAACGATTCATCTAGGTGATTATAGATATTACTAATGCAGCTCAAAAAATTTTACACATCATTTGGAAAACAAGAAAGAAAGAAAGAAAAGAAATGAATGTTGAATGAATTCTCTAATTTGTTTTTTATAAAGAAAATATGAAAGAAAATTAAAGCCAAGAAATTCACCTAAAAATTGACCCGTTTTCAAATTCTTAATTCTTTGTTAAATAGGAATAGCATTGGAGAAATATCAAAGAAAGAGGGTCAATTTGTTTATTGTCTTTTAAAACTGTTTTCTGATCTTAAAAACTTGGAGAACAAGAAAAGCCGGGAAAACTTGTTTGGTTTTCAGTTTGCTTTTTATGAAAAAACATAAACAAAAAACACTAAATTTAAAGAACAAATAAGAGTTTTCAGATAACACATTTTTGGTATTCTTTGTGTTTTTAAAAACTGCTCTCAAGAACAATTTTCAAAAACAGGAACTAAACATACCCAAATTGTTTATTGAATCTCCTTTTTTCTCATCTTTGCCCCTGTATTTGTCATCTTAACCGACCCTTAAAGATGCATAAATGCATCTCACATTAAAGGATGTGAACTGAATCCGGCTTTAACTTCAGTTGCAAAAACGAAAATGCTATAATTCAATTCAAAATAATGAAAAGTCTACAAACATACTGTTTAATTAGTCACAAAGCAAAAGAAACAGAAAAAGAGTGCACCTCTCTCCAGAAACAAAGAAACCAATAATACAAGTCCAGATTTTGAAAAGCACTCCCGTTCCTTTCACTCGTTACCCATAGCCAAAAATAAAAAATAAAAATGGAAAGAAAGAGTGCAGCCTCTATTTATGAAGGAAGGTAAGAGAGAAGGTGAGTGGATACTGTGAAAAGAACTCAACAGGATGAAATCACTTCTAATGCTCAAATGGTCCATCAAAGTTTATAACTCATATTCATCTAGAGAGAACCCAAAAAAGCCTCAGACTGGCAAACAAACTTGTTCCATTGCTAGGGAATTTCCCACTGCAGATGAAGGAGGTTTCTATGGGAATGGTGCACTTCCAAAGTAGGTCAATTTGGCATGACCTCGAATGTGGAGGAGAAACCAAATTCCTAAAAGCCATGCTGACCCAAACAGTTGCAATTTCAAGGGGTCTTTTTTCCCTTTTATCTATTCTCACACTTAGTCAGCAATCAAAAAGGATATAAACAAAACTGAACCAAAATAAATAAAATTGCAAATTCTTACTCTAATTTATTTAAATTTTTTAAGCACAAAAGATCAGTCAGGATCACAGATTCACAAGAATGACCATCTTGCAAGCCAGTTTGAACTTACTCGCTGTAAGATTAACTCTATCTTGCAGTCCATCCACTGCTCTTTCATTATCATGCTCATCTATTTCATGTGAGGAGTAGGAAGATGAGGCCCTGATACCACCTTCCTCAATGCCATCAAAAAGGGCAACTCTATTGCCACGGTAATCCCTGCATGAAAAGTAAAACAAGATCTCGATAAATCGCAAAGAGACAGTAATCAGATAGAAAGCAGGGCTACAAGACTAACAACACGGATTAAGCTAACATTTACTGTGGCTTACTTTCACCCTAGTGGTTCAAGAAACTGAAACATTTATAAACAGTTTGCTTATTTTTTTATAGGATTTATAAATAGTTTAGCTTCTATTTACAGAATCTTTTGCTTATTTGGAGCAAGCAAACATTATGTGTCTTGAATGTTTGATAGCCAGAGTAAATGACCTTTGCTTACTTGGAGAAAGCAAGCGTTAAGTACAAGCATGGATTTCAGAGAGACTGATATTATCCCTTTCCAGGTAGACCAAAGAGTGGGAAAGTTGGTGCAATAACCAGCAAACCACATCAGAACAGCTGGAAAGTGGGATGCCTAGACTCAAGAGGGACCCAAGCCAGTCCTCAACCAGCACTGCCTACTCCCTAATTTAAAGTGCACCAGTGTTGTAATTAGCATTTAGTGTGCTATGTGTTTAGTGTTGAATGTTCACCATATCTGACGTGCACGGTGCACCAAACCATCAATATCAGCAAACTGCCCATGTGGCATATTTATTGCAAGTTTGCAACAAAACCTACACTGGCTAAAGCCACCAGTTACAAGGAGTCACATCAATCACCCATCAAGTGAATTCCATATCTGCCTTGGTATAAATCGAAATAAGCTAACAGCCTTTCGGAGATAACTGAAAAGGAAACAATACCTTAATTAAAAGACACTATCTTTGATCTATCCATTATGCATCTTCCAAACATGATAAAAGAGAAGTTATGGAACCTTATTATATAAGTTTACTTTGAGTCTTTACAAAATTAAGCTTATTCCATGAAACAGCCACACAAACTATCAATGGCTTCAAGTTTCGGTCCTCATGATAAGGAAATTATCAAGACCCAAGGCTTTAACTTGCCACATGGCCCCATGAAGAGATTTCAAGGTAGCACAATAGCTACAAAAAGGAACCTAGATAGAGGATGTACCAGCAAGTGGGATGTCAAGTGTTAAAGGAGACACAGGCCTTGTCTACCTAATTAATTTCACATACACGATGTGTGCTTTGCAGTTAAGATGTACCATGTGACATACTTGGGATTAAAAATGCGCACCATATCTAACATGCATCAAGCATTAAGCCACACCAAAGTGTCCTAACAAATTGTCATCAAGTCAATGCCAATTATATTACGGATAGAAATAAACTACACCAAACTGAAAAAGAAACAAGATCTTAACTAAAAACCCTATTTGTAAAATATACAATCCACAATATGACACCATGACCGATACGTTTTTATGAAAATTGATGTAATTTTTATTATATCTTGAATATATGCACTAAAAGCGATACATGATGCAAAGCAAAAAGGTTATGCATACATCTTGAATGATTTTTCGTAGCTTTAAGAAAAATAAATCCAAAATTTTTTCATAAAAGAAATTTTTTTTTTTTTATCGATAAAATGAGTATATAGAACAAAAGAACAAGGAGTTCCAAAAGTACACAGGGAAGTAGACAAGAACTAAGAGAAGAACCTACCAACTGACAAAAGCGAGCAAACCCCACCTACACCCACCTGACCAAGCCCAAGCCAAAATCCACAAAGAATTGAGTTAACAACACTATACAAATTTGTCCAATTCCACAAATTGCTCGAAATTAAGATTTAAATTTTTTGAGCATTGGTATTTCAGTATTAACACCACCTATTTCTTTCCCGCCATAAAGTCAGAAAAGAGCTATGAGGCAGCCATCTAGATTTTTTTTCCTTTTTTACCTATAGACGCTCCCTACCACGCTAAAAGGGTATGAATGAGTGCGGAAGACCAGCTAGTCCCATTGTCGTCAAAAAGATTTAAGGCATCTTGACTATCTTGCAATGAATTAACAGATGGTCTATTGTCTCTTCATCCTCTTCACAAAGGCAACATCTGTTTGTAAGGGCTCTTCCGTGATGTTTTATAGAAGGTTAGAAATGTACAATAAGGTTAGAAATCATCATAGAAGGGTGAGAGAGGTAAAATAGTCCAATATGAAAAGCAATATTCTTATTGTCAAAGGTTATATTAGAAATAAATTATTCTTAGCTGGTGACTAGTGGAAATTTCCATTTGAATGATTTGAATTTAACATTAAAAAATGATGGCAATTGATAAACGAAACTTTGCTTGATAAGTAGTTTGTGCAAGTATGAACAAGTAAAAACTTTAGAGAACTTTAGAGATCATATATCAAGACAAATATCAACAACACACATAAGTGTACATCTCTTGCAAAATTTGGAACTAAAGATTATATCTAAAAATTTTAAAAGTTTATTTTTTTTCAATTTGTGCATGAAACTCGTATTTTGTTTAAAAGAACTTTTGGAAACTCTAGTATTTAATTTTATCTTTTCTTATGTGAAACAACAATATAATATATATTTAATTAGGACCTAAAGTACAACGGAATGATGAGAATTCTCCACCAACAAAAGCTAAACAAATGGAGCCTCCAAAGTAGTAAGTAACCTAAACACCTATAGTACCACTGACCATGTGGTAGAGATACAGAGCAAAAACCTCTCTTTATTAATCCACGCCACTTAGGCCCACACTGATAACCAATCAAGTAAATCACATTAATGAGAGATGCCATTAAAAGTTGTGGTGCAAGAGACCCAAAAGGAGGCAAAGAAATGAGTGGTATCCCAAAAAACATCTAAAGTCCTTGCCTAGATCTCAAAAACGAAAGGCATTTCTTCCATGCCAAACAACTCAAAAATCCTAGCATTCAATTTTTACAATGCAAGACATAGTATAAAATCTTCAAATCTTATTATATTTCATGAAAGTAGTTACATATTATTATATATTTCCAAGCTTCTCAATATAGAGTACATGAATGAATACTTTTCCTTAAAAATTTCACTACATTAAAAACCTATGGCACATGATATGACATGATAAAAATACAAAAAGAAAAGAAACGATACAATACATAAATAAGAGGAAAAAAATATTTTTTTGATTTATCCTATAACTTTTTAGCATCCATCATCCCTTGTTGACTTGATCGTCAAATAGCCATTGACCAACACATCTCCAAGTAACTCATTGTTGCTTGTGTACTTCTACAAAAAATTGGAACCCTAGTTCATGTAAACATGCTCCCATGAAACTATTGTAACATCTTGGACCAGTTCCCTCAAATTGGATAATACATCAATGCTTTTTCTTATCACCAAATAGCACATAGGTCTATCTACTGAGATGATTCCACAAGCAGCAACCGTATCCACCAACCTTGAAGGGAGAATGTAAAAGGAAGAGGGGGAGAGGAAAAAAATGAATAAATGAAAGAAGAATAAGAGATATGTCCATTGATGAAACCTGACTATGACTCTCTAATGGAGTTTCTATATGATTAAAAAGAAAGGAAAAGTCCGTGACAACTCAACTGTTTAAAGAAAAGGAGAAAAATAAAATCAATGGGAGTAACTACTTGGTGGCCTGTATTGATACAAATCAACTTGTAAAGACAAGGGAAGGTTTGGTAGCATACAACTAGAAATGACTCACTGATGGGATAGGATGGAATTGATTGTTTCCATGCTATGAATATGCACATAAAATTTTTTTAGCTATGATCTTGGAGCCCCTGTAACACTGAGATATTCAAATAAATCACTGAATTTTGCAAATCATAGCATGGCTTTCAAAACATCAAACAATATTGGAATAATTAGAAAAGTAAAGACAACCACCACACACAGCATCATAAGTATGATTCCGGTGAATTGACACAAGAGACCACAAGCACTCAAAATTGTACAAAATGATAAGCCCAAAATTCCAGTCAATATAATAAAAACAGATAGCACTCAAGAATCTGCTAAATAACATGAAATTCTGGTTTCCATATATCACACATGAAATCTTCCTGAGATGAATCTGTCAATCACTAAAAAAAACTCGCTCACCGATTAAATATATTCGAAAAAAGAAAATCGATTCATGAGAATTGAAACACATATTAAAAGTCTAAACAAACCTTCTGGAATTCATGGATTGTGATCACAGATTCCCCTTGTCCGCTTATTCGAACAGCTCTCGGACTTGTGATTTGTGTTTCTATTCTCAATTTCCAAAAGATCCATCAAAATTGAGACAAAGACGCATTGAATAGAGAAATTTCAATAATAAGTCGAGAAAAAACTGAGGAAAATCAAGAAACGCCGATTTGGATCTGGAATTTTTATGCGATTCCGATGCTAGGGTTAATTTATGAGAAGGCAATTAAATTATTCAAAAAGAATCAGTTCAATTCAATTTTAGAAATGAGAGAAGAAGAAAAAAACAGTGAGAAAAATTAGATCTAGGAGTGAAAGTATATAGGAAAGTGAAGGAAGAAAAAGAAGGAAGCGGGAAAGGGTGTTACCTTTGGAGGAAGGCAAATCACACAACAATGACAGGGCCGTGAAGATGGAAGGCTGATATTAATACTTGGACTCAACTCCGTCAGGTCGATACTCAATTGAGCTCCGAATTTAATTTTGTTGTAAAATAATTGTAACTGTTTAGCTATTGAAAACGTGGAATGAAAAAATAAATAAATAAATAAATTTAAAGCAAGTATATATATATATATATATATATATATATATATATATATATATATATATATATATATTTAAAATTAATAAATTATATTTATATAATATTTTAATGAGTAATTGTTTTTTTTTTTCTTTCTTCTTTTGTATTCATTACCCCAAATTTTGGAATAAGAAATATATAATCAACTTCTATTCACTTTGTATAATTGTTTTGTAATACTTCTATTCACTTTGTGTAATTACTTTAAAATATTATATTCTTTCTTATGGAGACTCCAACTTCGAACATTCGTAACTTTATCTGATCTTTTTATCACTTAAATCAGTTATCAAGTAAAAATATAACCTATATTTTATAAATGGTATAAGATTGGTCGGTCCAATCAATTGAACAATCGATCAATGACCTTTTGAGTCCACTTCCAACCCACTTCGACCACTAGTTAAACTTTTGAATTGTGAATTGATAACTTTACATATTCAATTATCTTTTTTTCTTTTTAGACAATTAAGTACTTTGTTGTAATGTAGTAAATTGTATTCGTTGGGTTTCAAATCTACAATATAGTAAATTATCTCCATTCGAACTCAAGCGCGACTGAAATATGCTTTACGTTTTAAAGCTTTGAATCTTCAAATCGATTGAGAAGTAAGCGCGTTGACGCTTCATTGAATATAGCATTCTTAAAACATTTATTCTTAAATATGAAGAGTTTAATCCGGCGAGTTAGTTTTAGATGCTTGGAGTTTACTAGTGATCACTTGTTCGAATCTCCTCAGCGTTTTGTGAAAATTGGTTAAGGTGTACACAAATTAATACGAACATCTATGATTATCAAAAAAAAAAAAAGGAAGAACTTCTGATAAATCGAGTTTTCTGTGATCATCCCAGTTCGCTTTTTGAGTGGAGTCCGCCAAAAAAAAATATCAATATTCCCGTCTAATAGGCAGAAGGCAGATTTTAGTCAAACCCAAAAAAAAAAAAAAGCAACCATATTGATCCCCATGATTAAAGTCAACTAGTGTGATTGGAAATGCACATTAGCCCAAATAAAAAACTAAACCACCGACTCCCAATCAAACCCATTTGAATGCAATGGACAAAGAGTGTGGACATAAAGAATGTATAAATATTAAATAGTTGATGCATTGATATCATAGCTTCCACATAGACTAGAGTAGCAGAATCATGAAGAGCAAATCAATGTACAATATATCCCATCGTTGTGGATGCATTTGTCTAATGAAATTTAAAGCAATTCATTTCAATGATCATTCAATAAGTACATACATAGCCACAAAAACTGAAAAGTCAATTTCAATGGTCATTTAATAATCACCATAAAGTACGTAAATAACGAAATAGATTACACCAAAGCCTTAAATGATAGTTTCTTTCATATACAAATGACCATAATTGATAAGGACTTGCGTTTATAATATTTTTTTTCAAATTATATGTGTTGAGTAGTAATACAATTGTAAACCATACACCACTTGTAGAGTGCTATTTAAGTTTATTAATTGATTGGACTCTGTTCAATGTGTATGACTAAATTAAAATCAATATCAACATCGACAACAATTCAACTCAACCTAATTATTATTATTTTTCTATTTTTGTTATGATAAATTTTCTTCTTTCACCTCTCTCTCTTGCCATTGTATACAAATCTTTCTTCATTTATATAGGATATATTTGGTTAAGAAAATTCAAAGTCTACAAATTATTTGTATTTATTATTTTAAATTCGTTTTATTTTTGTGTCTCATTAACGAATAATTAAATAAATTAAAATCTATAAATTTCGAATTAGTTTTAATTATATTTGATTTTACATGTCCTGCATGGATCCTCAATCCATTCTTAACATGAGTGAGAAATGCATGCTAGAATGAGCAAAGCCTTAATGGGTTCAAAATGTTTTGATATTCTTGTGGAGGATGTGGGAGGAAGGTTGAATTGGGCACAATGGAAAGACGCAAAAGTGTTTCATCTTGAATCGGATTTGGAGATGTGAGTCTGCAATGATTACAAGATGGAGTTGAAGCTTGGTGTACATGAAATGAAAATAAAAGAAGAATCATTGATTGGGAAGAAAGGGGAAGAAAATACAAGTTGAAAAGTGTAACGAAACTCGTTTTAGGGATATGATTGTCAATTTATATTTTTCAAGGCTGAAGGCCCGAAGTGGCTCCAAGTTTGAAAATACACAAACTTTAATCTTATAATTGGATTTTGTTCAATTATCAAGCACCTATTCAAAGGAGGAAAAAAAAAAAATCATTGATTGGGAAGAAAGGGAAAGGAAATACAGGTTGAAAAGTACCTAAAATGAAGTTTTAAACTTCCTACTATGTTTTATTCACAAAAAAAGAAAATTCCTACTATGTTCAGCAAAAGATCTTAAGGTAATAAGATTTTGATAGAATATAGACTTGGGGTTGTTTGGTAGTTTAGTTCATGAGATTTTATTTCTATCGAAATTCGAATATGAAAATTTTGATGTATTCTGTCTTTAGTTTCGTTTCGGAAAATACGTTTCGTCTTGAATTTGGTTGAAAATACGTTTCATTCTAATGTTTGGTTGAATTTAATTAACAAGGAAAACATTTACGCATTTTACGATTCGTATATAAAATGTTGAAAATAATTGGTCGTTTAACAGTTTTGAAATTTGTTTGTCTCTTGTCTAAATGCCCAAGCAACGTTTCAGCTTTGTTTTTCGAAAAGTTTGAATAGAAAACGAGAAGAAAATTTACCTACCTCTTAAGCAATTGTATTTTTTTGACTTAATCTCTTGAAAATGATACATTTGTTTTTAAAATTTTCATGTTTATTAAAAATTTTAAAAAAAGTTAAATAGAAAAAAATGAAAATATTTAGAGCTTTAAGTCATTTCTATTGAGAAAAGTCATTTCTCTAGAAAGCAGAGAAAAATTTCGTCATTACCGAAAAAGAAAATTAGCAATGGTACCATTTCATAAGGATGACATGAGAGAAGGTTTGGGACCGAGCAATGTGCCAGGATTCGTTTATTTTGGTCTGAAGCCTTTTTATTTTATTTAAAAATTAAAAATTTGGGCCGGGCGGATGAAAATTCTGGCACCTTACGTTTATTGATTTTGTTTTGTTTTTGTTTTTGTTTTTATTTTTTTATTTTTATATTTGCTTTTTATTTTTATTATATTAAAATTGTATATTTCATAAAAAATAAAAATATTATAATTACACATAAATTATTTATTAAAAGCATTCTCATTATTATTATTATTATTTATATTAAAGTATAAAATAAAATAATAATAAAATATTTTTAAAAATATAATAGGGACGGGCGGGGTAACATGCAAGACCTACAGACAAGCGATTAAGCGGGAGCCTTAGAATAATCGATGCGTTATCGTCACTTACTCCTCTCAATATTAAAAAACAAACAACTATTAATGCTATTAAATATCATTCAGCATTAAGTTAAAAAAAATTATATTCAGCATTAAGTAAAAAAAACCAAACGTAACCTTCCTTTGTAGCCATTTGGCACTTTTAATGAAAGTTTTTTTACTTGTCAAAAGAAAATTTATTGAAAGCATTTTTACTTATAAAAATAAAATTTAACTTCATTATTTTGTTGCACCAGCTTTGTATCCTCGATTTTCTTCTTTACATTATATTTTCCATCAATTTTTTGAGAATCCAAATATAATCTTGATTCTTTTACTAGTCTTGATCTTTCCATTTGTCATTTATTTGAAAGAAAGAAAATATGAAAGAATGTAAAGGTAAATGAATAAAAGAAAAATAATAATAATAATAACAACAATATGAAATAAAATATAATTTTTATTTGCTATTTTATACTTATTTTCTTTATCTAGCATAGATATAAAGATTATATCATTTTAAACTGTATACACTTTTAATTTTAATTGATTTGTCGCATTAAAAAATTCAATTGTTTTTTCTTATATTTTTCATATTACATCTAAACATTGAAATTTTATTTTTATCAACATTTTTTTCTTTCCTTATTTTCCAAAAAAACAATGTAACTATAATGAATTTCCTTGTCACCTCCTATTTCTCCTACCACCATATACAAGTTTCTCTCCATGATAAATATTAGCCTCTTTTGCTTAAGAAGTAAAGAGGGTGATTTTTTGTTATCTTGGCTCGAAATCACCCCCTAAACTTTTTACAATCATTTTTTTTTTCAATAAAGTGAATATTCTATACATATCTAGGTTTTTATTTGGTCATCGTTTTGGTGCAGAGTATGGTTGTTGTCGTCTTAGTGCGATGTATAGTTATCATTGTATTGATGCAGGGTGTGATTGTTTTCGTTTTGATCCCATATGTGATTGTCATTGTCTCGGTACGACGTTTGTTTGTTGTCACCTTAATGCGTCGTTTGTTAATGTGAGGATAATTCAGACGAGCAAAATATATCTTATCAGTAACAAGAAATCAAATCAATGGTAGTGATGCAGAATTGGTCGTCACGTATATTAGTTCGCGATAGTGATGTCAGATAATGTAAAACTCATTATCGAATATATAGAGTCGATTTCATTCTATTTATTAAACTTAAATGTTATTTCATCACTTATTGTTTTAATTTTGATTATATTTCATCAATAAAAAAAAAATTTTCAAAAAAAAAAAATCATCCCATTAGACACAAATATGGTATTTAATACCACATTGTGCGTTAAACATGATATGTCATAATCTTATATTAAACTATACTAAAAATTATTTTGAAATTATTTTTAGGGAAACAATTATAACAAAAAAGACATTTTCAAAATGCTTACAAAGTTCAAAAATACATATTTAAAAAGTTTAAAAAAAAAACTTTTATTAAAATACTTTGAATAAAGATGTTGAATTTTTTATGATTATAATTCAAATAAGAAAACTTATGTAAGCTTTAACCTTTTGTTATCAAATAATACATAACTCATAATACTCAAGATCTTTGAACAAAATGATTTTCACAACCACATAATAAAACAAGAGTCTTTTAAGTACCTTGATCCATGACAAGTATAGTAGATTTCTACTAAGCAATCACTAAAAATTGTGTTTTTCCCTCTTGATCCCTTTAAATTTGACAAACTTTCTTTGATGGAGAAAAAACTTTATGTATGAGTTGGGAGATGATGGCCGTAGTTTCTCTTTAAATACACCTTCCATCAAAGGTGCATTAATGATAAAGATATTCTGAAAATAAGTTATGATTAGTCAGC